>VZTF01008266.1:1277348-1334175 GCA_013397755.1 Cnemophilus loriae | reverse complement strand
CCCCGGCTTTTCTGCTTTCGCCGGTGGGTTCGCGGGACACGGCGGGGCGCAGGGTACCGCTCTCCAGCGTCAGCCCCCGCCACCCGCCGTGGGACACCCTGCGTCCCCCATCCCTCCCGTTCCCGGGGGCCGGCGGCGCTTTCCCACGGTCCCGGGAGCCCGTCTGCTGTCCCCGTGCCGCTCTCCCCCGGCTGCGGCGAGGGGGGCTTGGTGGTGCAGCTTGGTAGTGCTCGGTAGCCGGCTGACAACGGGAAAGAAAAGCCAGAAAGAAAAGGGGGAGCGGGGGGGAATCGACAAAAATCTAATCAGGCTTCCCCAAAATGAAGCCGTGTCCCCGCAGACACCGGGATGCCAGCGGGGATTGCTCAGAGCGGGATGAGCTGCACACTCATTCCCGGGAGCGCCCGCAGCCGCGCGGCTCGTTGCGTGACTAGCGGGACTAGCGGCACCATTCCCAAACTATGGGCTCGTGGCTCGCCGCAGGAGAAACGGTGTCGTGCCCGCGACAGCTGGAGCCGCAGAAGGCCGTCTGGCTGCCGGTCCCAGCCCCGCAGCCCCGGGAGCGGAGGCTGGTGGGTGCCCCCCGAGCCTGCCAGCCCCCGCCGGCGGGGTGCAGGTTCCCGCTGCCATCCCCTGCGTGCGCCGCTCGCCGCCTTTCACCGGAGGAGCCGGAGCCCTTCCAGCTAGGCAGCTGCGGGGAGCAGAAGTAAAAGTATGCAAAACCGCCTCTCTGGGAACCGGCACTAGGCTTTCACACCTCCGAAACACCGCCCGGAGTCCCGAGCGCCGGACGGACCCCGGAGCCTCCCCTCCAGCGGGTCCCTCTACTTCCCACTGCGCCAAGTACAGCAGCCTTCAGGCTGCTTTCCTCCGGCCTGCCCGGGACGCGTGTGGGGCCAGGGAGGATTTTAGGAGAGCATTAGCTTCCCAGCCAGACCCTCTCCCTTTCTCCGGTGTGTCCTTCACCCCAGCGGGTGTCACGAGAAGGTATACACGCGCTGCGTTCGTCAGTGGTGCCCAAGAGATGCTGAATCCCCATCTGTCCCCTGCCTGGCAAAGGCAAGCTGGTGAAAAAGGGCTTCAGCAAGATGACAAATCCGGTGCATTTGATGCAGATCAGAGTGACTTCTAGGAAGTTCAGGTCATCATTGAGTAATTTGTTTTTCATACCACAGGTTGTTCTCTGAGTTTTGGTTTTAGTTTAATTTCTGTGAAACATTTCAGAAGCACACTAGAGATAGAAGTTTGCCCTTACAACTTGCTAAAATAGCTCTGTGATGGTGGCAGAGTGTTGCTTCTGTACCTCTGCGAGGCAGCTCGTTCTCCTCAGCCCTTGGAAAGGTGCTGGGCTGGCTAGCACTATCCTGTGGGAAAATGCATGGGGTTTCTGACAAAGATCTTTATGTTTACTTCTGTAGAGCTGACTTCAGCAACCTAAATCTATGCAAATAGACTCAGGTCTCTCTCCTTTTGGAAAAGTAAATTACGCAAAAAATAGTCAAGGTCTGCCTCAATTTTGCCTTTTTTTTTTTCTTTCTTTTTCTTTTTTTTTTTTTTTTTTTTTGTGCTTTCACAGCACTTGCTTGATTTCCAGCAGGCTTTAATCAGTATTTAAAACTCTTTTAAGTTTGCCTGTTTTATTAAAGCCTGGGGTTCCTTTTTCTCCTGGTATGGTACATCCAGCTGACATGACAAGGAACGAACATGCTCAGCCTCTCAGTTGGTTCAAAGTGCTGTCTCGTCCCTGAGCTGCTCTTGCAGCACTGTAGACACCTCCATCCCCTGCACCGTCTTGTTCTGCCCAACCAGGGCTCGGCGTTGAAAGGGTTTGGCGGGGCATCGCTCTCTGTGCTTTTCTCCAGCAATTTGCATTGCGCTGGGAGAGGTGACCCTCCTTTGCATGGGTCAGATCCCTCCCGTGCCCGTGAGCCCTTTGTGTCTGGAAAAGGCAGGTGGCTGGTTTTGGCAGCACGCTGCTGCATCGGAGCAAAGACCTATCTTCCCTTTGCATGAGCAAGCAGCTGCAAACCTAGGTAAATGACGGGGTGGTGGGTAAAATGGAAAAAAAAAAAAAAAGAAAGAAAAAAAACCAAGAACCACCAAACCCAAAAGCCACAAGCAGGAGTTTGAAACTGAGCTGGGATTCTTTTGTTTTCTGACTGTGCTCCTGTGCTGAAGATAAGGGAACACTCATGCATGTGTTACCTGCACGTATGCATGTGAGAAACGCGTGCATTTTTTAAATGCTTCCTGACATAGGTGTGGTTCCCCTCCCTATTCTTTGCTCTCTCTCACTCTCTCTCTCTTTAAACTTTACTGCCCTAATGACAGCCTGTTATAATCACCAGGCTCAATAAACCCAGGAGCAGTCCTGCTGAACCAGCAGTACTGCCTTGCCTCCCGGAGCACAAGGCACATTTACCGGAGCCTCCCCTGCACCGCCAGCGTGTGCTCAGCTATCTCGACCTACAAACCTCCTAAGTGACCCGGTGCCATCCCGTAGTCCTGCTGCATTTTGACAAACCACAGGATCTTTTGGCTTCCAAGACAGTGTCTTTCTGTAGTGCATGCCTCTGTCAAATGTAGTGTGCTCTACAACGCATGCATGTTACTTGGTATCTGTTAGCAGCCTGATGGGAGGGACATGAACCTAAATTCTCCCTTGGAGTAGTTCTGTTCGCTTCAATATATTTATTGAATGAGACGTTTTGACTCATTTTGCTTTGCTATATCTATCAAGCGGGAGAAAAATGACTGAACGTGACCACAGTGAGAAGTTACATAAAACCCCTCACACCTTTTCACCCTTAAAGAGTTGGGGGCAAAAAGTCTTTCACCTCTCGAACATGCTGTTCCCTGACTTAAGTTGTATGCATTCTTCAAAGCAAGTATCTGCTGTAAAAAACAGATATGCAGCTTCCTTGAAAGTGTGCTGAAGTGCACTTAGCTCATGCAGTGTTCTGGAGCTGTTTCTAGAGCTATCCCAGCCACACCATTTTTCATGGGCAAAACGTCAGGTAAAAAGCATCCTGCAATTAGAGAATTTGTATGTACAGCGTGTAATTGCACGCAATTAATCCAGCGGTTTCAAAGAGCATGGGCCTTGACCCTCGCTAGAGGAAAAGCTTGCTCACTGTGAAGGATGTCGGGGTGGCCAGGACGAGAGTTGCAGCCAGTTTCCTCCTAAAGCTGAAGTGAGCAAACTTGACTGAATTACTGAAGGAATGTGATGTACTTGGCCTCCTCAAAGCCCCAGACAAAACATCCAGAGAGATGTACAGCGCAGATAACATTTCACCCTGGACCCCGCATTGCAGAATAAGTGGGTTTGTATTAACTACCCACTTCGCACAGCTTGCAGGGACAAACTGAACTCTTAGAATTTCTGTGCAAAAACCAGTTCAGAGCCATAATTCAGTTGTTCTACTGAGACTTCAACTTTTCATGTTATTTTTATTCATGTTGTCTTGCCCCCATAATAAAGTGTGAACAGCTACGTGAGGTGAGAGGAAAGACATTTGCGAGGTACCCCATTTCACCTCCTCAAGCAAACCTCTCAAGCCCAGAGGATTGTCTGCTGTGACATGATAGGCCTGCAGAAAATCTCTCATGTCCTTTCTCCACACAGACATTTGTCTCTGTCATGAGGAACACTGATTTCTCATGGGCCCATGTCCGGATCACAGCAGCATCCACCAGAAGCCCTAGAGGGACAAGATGAGGGAAAGGCAGCAGGACCAGTTCAGTGACCTATTGTTTTGCTTTGGTTTATACTTTCAGCAGGGCTTTTTCAGGTCCTGGGACATCCGCTCATCCATGAGCTTGAGAGTCCAGCCTCAGAGCTGAGGGATCACACTGATGCTGCAGAAATGTCAGCAGGCAGCGGGAGGTGGCCCTGCCATACTCATGTTAATGACAGGACGCCACCTCAATTTTTTTCCTCTGAAATTGCTATTCCCTGAATAGTGATCAAAGATCACTATTTGTCATTTCTTTGCATTCCTACCCTGGACAGGAAGGGGCTTTTCCAGGACTGCACAGATGAGTTGTTGCAGAGGAAATGCATGGGAAGCCCAGTTGTGTTTGTCTGTTTGGGAGCAAGGTGCCCAGTGGCTGAGGTGACTGCAGGGATGATATCAATGCTGTGATATATTGTCTGCCCAGTGCTGTCATTCTCTTGGTTGGAGATGTGTGTTTCCTAAGAGATGTAGGTGGCTCAACTTTTAAACCCTCGGCTTTTGCCAGTGGGCGTAGATGTCTTTGTGTTGCTCTTCAGTGTTTACGGCTCTGAGGTGACTGTAGCCTTGCTCAGGCATTTATGGCTGGAAAGCCTGAATTTTGGCACCCTGGACATCTGCTAGGCAATTCCTGCCCCCAGGATCATGGTTGGGATGAATGCCCTGGGGGAAGGAAGCCCCTGGCAGAGTAGAAGGGGTAAGGGAGGCTTAAATGGAGGTGAAGCAGGAGGGCCCTCTCTGAAGGTACAGCTTGTCCTTCTGGGATCTCAAGCTTGCTTTTGCATGGTTGTAGGAGTAAAATCTTGAATCCTCCATGCAAGAGAAGCAGAAACTCTACTCATGGGATGTCGGGGAAGGTCTGGGCTGAGGGATGGACACCAGGTCTGTGGTTACTCCTGAGGAGTGGCACTCTTCTTTGTTGACTTCTGGTAATAACCTTCCAAGAAAGGGCCAGAAGCTGACCTGCAAAGAAAGAGCACTCAGCAGTGTGTATAGATCCTAGATGCAACTGAGTTGGTGACATTCAGGATCAAAATCAATTCTTCCTGCTCAGTTTGTCCCACTCCCCAGCCTGCCAGCATTGCTCATTTGCATTCATTCCTGGACTGCAGCACCTTTGGGAAAGGCAGCAAAGCTGGGAAAACAAGTGCATCAACCCAGTACCACAGACCAACATACACAAAGGTACAGGAGCAGAGTGCATGGTTGCCCTTCCTCAAAACACCTCCCTGTGAGCAGAGAGGGCAGCCAGTCTCACTCCATCAGTCAGGCTTGCTGTGGCTGAATGTTCTCCCACAGGCAAATGCCTGTCACAGCGAAGTGTGGTGAGCTGTGCTGTGTTTCTGTCGAGTGCATTACGCAGCCATCAGGTGGCTCGAAGCCACACCATCAGTAAATCCAGCTCTGGGGAGGAAAGCTGTGCTTTTAACCCTCCTCAGAATCGTTGAGCAATGATGTGCAACCAGAACTGCTCCACTAGTGTCAGGCTCTGTATTTGACAATGTGCATCTCTCACTGACTTTTTGGGTTAGAGCAGCATTTGGTTGCTGTATCCATCCATTCTCTGATTGTTTGAGGAATTAAAATCCTTTGAACTGTGAGCTTTTTGCAGCTGCATGAATAGCTAAGGGCTCGGGTAGACTGGGCAGGAAAGGCAGCCTACAGCTGCCAAATCCTTTACTGATTTTTACTGCCTTCTCTACTGATGTTTGATTTTCTCCTTATCTTCAAAGCATTGTGGGTGTCATCCTGGCGTGGATTCTTATATGCTGCCCATGGGGTCTGCTCCACTGCTGGGTATCCACCTCTCTTGCTGGCAGCTCTTGCCCTGTGGCTCCGCAGCAGCGGTGAGGGAGCAGGCAGGTGGAAGAGGCCATGGAGTTTCCTGTGTGCTCCTCCTGGTCTCCGCTGGTGACAGTGATGGAGGGGGATCCCTTGCATATGATGAGCCCTCAGCAGCAGTGTGAGCAGAGCCTGTGTGAATCAGGGATGGGTGCAGGAGGCTTTTGCAGGAGTTTGGTGCTTCTGTTGCTGGAAATCAATAGTGTTCACTCTGCCTTCTCAGCTTTTCCAAGAAGTGTTCCAGTTTGAACAGTGGCTTGTTTTCAAGGGCCTCTCTGTCCTCTGTCCCTGAACATGACTTTTGCTTGACTACAAGTTGAACAGGATGGTTGGAAGGCTAAATTCCTACAGCTGCTGGGCCCTGAGAGGGGCTCGGTGTCTTTTCTCCCGGGAAGCCGACTTCACATTCCTCAGAAAATCATGGTAGAAAATGAAGGAGTGACTGAGCACTGATCTCCTGAAACCACATTTTCAAATTAGGTGTCTGAAAACAGGCTCCCCATGTCTGTAGAGGAAAGGTATCTCTGTACCAGGTGAGCTTGATGTCCGCTGGTGACACTAGTGACAGTCTCAATAATCAGTACTGGTCCCCTTCAGTTAGATATTTTCCAATGTATATATTTAAACATACAGCTTTAGGTATCAGGAATTTGGCCATTTTTTACAGTTCATCTCTCAGTTAGGAAGAGGTTTTGCTGTTAACTGAGAGAAGTCAAGGATACATGCCACTTTTTGCAGTGCAGCCTGTGATTTCCTGGCATATAATGAAAGCTGGCTCCTGAGAAAGTCTTGCAAAGGGAAAAGTGCCAAGGGAAAACTAGAAGGGACTGATGAAACAGTTAAATGGGCTGATACACAGACACTTGGGATGTGATACAGCAGATGCCAGTCTTTGGAAGGAGCCTTAGCTGTGCTCTGGGCAGGAGCTGGGAAAGGCAGAGGCTGCAAGGTCGTGTGACTCAAAGAGCTTTACTTTTTCATTTTTAATCATTTTTCTTTTTAACAAGCTCAGTAGGACTTTACTTGTTGGTTGCCATTCTCCCAGTGGATCCAGATGAGAAACCCAAACCTAATCACAGGGCTGCCATCGCCCTGTGACTCAGAAATTCTCAGCCCTTGTGCAGAAGTGTCGTATTTGTTCATACCCTTAGCGCAGACACAATTTTATTGAGTTAAATTCTGCTTAAATCAATTTTACCCTGTAAATGAAAGCTACGTGCAAAGCTAACTGCTTTGCAGCATGCATTTAAGCAGCTAAATAGTGTTCAAAAGCAATGTAAATGCGTGTGTGCCGGTGATCTCTTTAGTGTGGATTTTCAAATCTAGAAGCAATGTATAAAGAAGATAAATGTTGTAGCTGTCTTTGTCTCTTTTGATTTCCTTCTCTGGCAGAGCAGTTTGTCTGTGGTCCTAGCTGCGCCGTCAGCTTGCTTTGATTTTTTCTTACGCGCCTGCTACTGGTTTAGGCAAGGAGTCAGCACCGTATCTCCTTGGGGGCAAGACACCCGAGGAATCTCCCGTTTGGACACGAACTGGCAGTAGCCTGGGGTTTTGCAGTTAGAGGAAGGAGCTGTGCATTCAATCCATTTTCTTTGGGTGAATGAGGGGATCTTATATACAGTTGCCCTTCTGCCCTTCTTCAAAAAGCTGTCGAGAAGCTCTACTGAACCATGCAAACATACGTCAGAGTCACAGTCACTGCATTATATTAAAAGGTACATTTTTATCTCAGGATTTGAAGAGCAAGAAGAGTAGACTGTTGGGGCTCAGCAGCTATGAGGCACCAGCAGAAGCCCTTGTCACCCTGAGAAGCTTAAAAACCCCACAAATTCTCTCTTCTTTCAGGAAAAGGCAGCTGCCTTCCTGGCTCAGTGGGGCAGCTTTCACTATGACAAGGTTTCCTCTGTCATCAAAATGTACCAACCTGTGCCCCTTTCTGGCTGGCAGCGGGGCAATGCAGGTGGGATTTGCTTTTGGTCACTGGCGTCAGCAGGTACTTTGGGGAGGGCTGAGGGCTGGAGTCCAAAGCATGTTCAGTGGCCAGCCTTAAACTGGCAACATGCACCTTTGCATGCAGCCACTGCCTCAAATGTAGTATGCCACTGTCAAGATGAAAAATAGCTGCAGTGCTTCTTGGTGGTGACAACCTGCCCTGTCTTCTGCTTCCCTTAATGGGGTGTTGGGAGACAAGGAAAAAAAAAGATTTTATGAAGCTGGTGAAAAAAAAAAAATTATAGCTGTTGGGATGATGTCTGCCTTGCTAATTCCATCTCTGAAAAATTAGGAGACATATTAAAAAGTAATTGCTCTGATAGAAGAAGGTTGTCTGTGACCAAGGACTCCGACTGCCACATAGCCTGCAATGTACTTATCTTATTTCCTTCCAGGAAAAAGCTGTGGATGAGGTCTCCACCTTTGTGGCAGGATCCTTACTTTTCTGCAGTACCAAGCGAGTGGGGATGCCACTGATTGAAGGTCCCTAAACTGAAAGCACCTTAATGGGCACGAATTTTACAGGATATTTATTTGGCATTTTCAGAAAATTCAGCTGCTGGATGCTTTCAGGACATCTCAAATTAGGGACTCACTTTATGAGATTTTTACTTCCAGTCCTACTTTGCCTTGCTCTTCCATTTGTAAATAAGAACACTAATACCCTTATCAGCAGAGGGATTTAGCAAAGATAAACAGATTTGGTTTTAATTCCTTCAGAAATCATGCCAGAAGTACAGAAAATAAACAGGAAGTATTTGGATACTTAGCACAGAAGCAAACCAGGATTTAACAGGCACCACAGAGACTCTGGGGGACAGATTACAGCTTGGAAAGATGGATATGGAAGGGCACGGCTGATTTAGGAAAACTAAGCAGAGAAAACGGGGGTTAAATTTTGCAGCAAATACCAGGAAAGGCTGTTCTTCATCTGACATTCATGAGGAAGCAAAAGGAAGATTTATTGACTGACTTTGGAGACAGACAAAGAGGAAAGAGAGGAGGGTGTCAAGAGGGGGGTTGTTACAGCCCACTTGGTGGGAAGGGAGATGTTTAGGAAGGTGCTGCACAAGCAGCTGCTGAGCAGTCACCCACTGGCAGTGAAGGGCACCTGCCCCCTGCCCATGAGTCCCCAGGAGGGGCACAGCCTTGGCATCAGCAGAACAGGCTGCTCTGGAGCTAGCAGCCGGATGGTGCTGTCCAAGGGCAAAGTGTGCCCCACAGCGTGTTTGCCATGGGGAGGTATCCTCTGGTGTTCACAGCTTGGTGAAGCTTCGCATGGAGAAATGCAGCCAGCTGGAGAGCTGTGCTTCCAGTAATATTTTAGATGAGGGAGTTCAGAGATGGTCTGCAGGAATGACAGCTGATACAGTGAAGCTTTCCCCTGAGCAGAAGGGTTTCGAATTGCTGAATGGGGATTTTGGCAGCTGTGAGGACATGGTAAGTCATCTGCTCCATGTTAAATTCTGTTAAAATGCTGAACATAGACTGCCCTTCACATCCTCTGGAAGTAAAGCAAGAAAAACCTGGGCTAATTGGCAGCAATGCACATCTATTGCCAGGACAATAAATTCTGACTGTAAAGATTGTTCTGCACTTAAAGAAGTTGCCTGGAGAAGATATTACACCAGAGGCTCAGCAGAGTAAGGCCTGTCAGGAAACATCCACACAGGCCAAGGATGGATCAGAAACCACGTACAGTCCTTCACAAACCTGTGTTTCCATCATGCCAAGAAAATAAAGGACATTTTAAGAGTCTCAGGAAGAACAATAATGTCCCATTTGGAGACCATGCAGAAAATAAAATCTGGGTGCTTGGAGTAAGATAGATAGTGGAGATAGGATATTTGCTGGGCTCTCCACACTTGGAGAGTTACAGAACACATTGTGACAGATGAAGGAGGGGGCACAACTTACATTGCTCTTTGCTAGGATGCCAGGGAGTGGGCTGAACCTGGAATCAGACAAAGACAAAACAAAACACAGTAGATGAGGGCTAAAGGTAGAGAAATTCAGCCTGAAAGGTTCTTATTTTTGAGAGCAAGTGGCATTGTTTTTTTAAACTGTGGAATAATTTAGCAGGGGAAGTGGCAGAGCCTTTCCATCAAGGGTTTGTCTAAAAGACATGTCGTGGTGCTTTAGCTGGTTACTTAAAGGCTGTACTGTATGAGAAGTCAGAAAAGATGATTGTGTGGTCCAGTTTAGTCTGTGGATCATACTTTAAAGCCATTTGTGCTGTTTCTGTGACTAAAGCGCGACACAAACCTGAAGATGTCTGCCCTGTTGCTGGAGGTCTATCCAGAGAGCAGATGCCTGGCATTCCAAAGTGAAGAGATGAAGTCAAGATGTCCCATGAAAAATAATTGTAATGGTATTAATTTCACAGTTCTCCCAGGGCTTTTGAAACCAGAGATTGAAAGAGTAGTCAAGAGAGGTGGCTGCTAGCCCACTAGGGAGTTCATGAAGCTCCCAGATGTGTCCTGGTTATCAAAGAAACTTTGTGGACTGTTGCTGTGGGTTTCTATGGCTTTGACTGTTTCAGCTGGCTGTCTTTCCCTGCCAGAACTCTCCTTAATTTTCGAGAAACAAAAAAAAGGTTGCTCCATCTGAGGGAGGTCAAGAGAGCAACAAGTTTATGAAAAGGGCAGGACTCAAATTAATAAATGTGTGTGGGATGGAGATGGTGAGGTGCAGTTGTCTTTCACATCTAGTCACCCATGTTAATCTGTCCTAATTGCATTAGGGAGAGTGAACAGGCAGCAGAGCTGATTTTTGCTGAGGCTGGTGTTTGCAACAGCTCTGGGCATCTGCTGGGAGATTTCACCAGGTTGGCTGCACTGAGGGCAAAGACGCTGATCCCAAGCAAAGGCAGACACTGCCCGTACATGTGTACGTGTATCTGTACTAGACTAGTGACAGGGATGTAAACACAAGCATGCATGAACGCCCTCAGGAAAGACAGCTTAAAAGGTTGATGAATATAATACCCCTTCACTCCAAACTTAAGTGAGACCTGCACTTTGCCCGTTGAAAAACAAGCTCTTAATTTCTCATTTGCTCCTCTTGCACTTTGAACGTGATGTTTTCACAGCAGATAACATTCTTCCTGCCCCCCACAGTGTGCTGGCTCTTTCAAACTGTTCTTCTCTGGCAAAGCTTTTGAGCAATGAGTTCTGTCATTGAGGCTTCAGTGCAGATCAGAGTCTGAGTCTCACTGAGGACAAACTTTCCTGAGGCAAGGAGGGCAAGATCTGGTCTGGGAGCTGAACATCATCTAGAATTGATGTTTTTGGCATTTCTGTCCATTTAAACTCATTGATATATTTCTCCCAACTCCATGGTTTTGCTATGTGCGAATCAGCAGCACTGGGGAGTTAAAAATCCTCATCTGAAGCCTCCTCATGGCATTGCTGTACCTGCTGTGCATCACCTGTGCATGGAGGTGGCAGTCTGTTTTAATGATGCCTCCAAGCCCTTTTGGCTCGTGCTCACCTGTGGTGGTATCTGTGGGTGGGGAAGAGTGGAGAAGAGCAGCATGGGAGTGCAGGGACCTTGTGTGCATATTCTGTTGATCCAGCAGCTGCAAGGAGTTTGCATTTTTTAACAGTGCCCTCATTACCTCCCCCCGTCTTGCTTTCCTGGTTTGTTTTCTGTCCTTAGGTATGGCAGTGGTGGAGGCAGGGAGCTGCACCTCTGCAGAGCACTGAGCTGGGTGCGAAAGGTGACGTGCAATGAAAGCTGCCAGGTAAAGGGCTCGTCCTGGGCTCATCTTCCTCTCATCCTTCCTCCTTCTCATCCCCTTTCCCAGTCTCCTTTCCAGTCCACGCTGCAGTCCCACAGAAAAGCAACAGCCTTTTCTTTCTGCGGGGAAGTGCTTGGCATCCCCGTCACCACGGCTGTAGCAGCATCCACAGAACGCAGCCATGGAAAGTTGCATTTTAAGGCACATCCTCCCTCTCCCCAGGGCAGTTGAGAAAGCAGAGGACCTGCATTCATCTCCTTTTCCTCATGCTATAAAACCAGCCCTGTTTTAAGGTATCACAAATTTTGGCTGGCCTGAGTGTGGGGAAAGCAGGAAGCAGGATGCTGTCAGCACTACTGCCCAGTGAAGGGAGAAGCAAGCCTTAGTTTGCTCTGGGTGGGATGTTGCAGGCTGCTGAGGGTCTGGGGCTGTCCCTCCTAATAGATTCATTGATTATCGTGTTGCTTTCAAGGTTATTTGGGTTTAAAAAAAAAAATTTCCCCCCACTTTTCCGCACTTAACTTTTGGACTTTCCTTCTACCAGTGGATTTTGAAAATACACTCATAGTATGTCAGGCCTCATCCCACAGGAAGCACTAAATGAAATCTAACGATTAACATCTATTTCCAAGCCCCATCAAAAAGGTGCTGACACTCTTCCTGCTGTTAGGTGCTAAGCAATGGGCACTGAGCTGTCTGTACTTTCCTTGCACCTACTGACTAGTCTCATATGTGTGGCTGGGAGTCTCGTATGTGGTGGCCATCCCCACGTGCCTGCTCTGTTTGGTGCCTCTTCCCCAGAGGTGAGGGCTTGGAACCTCTTTCCAAAGTACCTCTGTGCTGGTTCAGGATGAACCTTAAGGGCAGAGCATCCTGAAGAAGGATGGACATCAACTGGTGCAGCTCAGTGAGCAGCCAAGCTCACCTCCAAAGCATGGAGAAATGCTTTTAATTTAAATACACAGGCACTTTAAAATCGGGAGAGGAATCTCAGAGAGTGACAGTGTGACCCAGCCTGCCTGGGCTTTAACACACCAAATTGAAGAGGGCAGTGCAGCTCCAGTTGCACGAGGGGCAATTTAGAGAGGGATTTCCCTGAAGACCGAGGTAGCCCTAGGCAGCAGAAACCTCTTGTCTTCTTTTAGTGCTTTTTGCAGGATTTCAATGGCGTTAAATCCCTCTGAGTCCTTCAGGTGTGTTTTTTCTCATGAGGTAATGCTGTCGGGTGGGAAATTGCCTGTAAAATGCCCATCCTTTGAGAGTACAATCTGCGGAGCTGACTTTTGTTTGTTAATTTTGTCAATGTATTTATTTAACTTTAAGGTGTGAAAAATATATTTTTACAAGAAAGCAGCCACCAAGATAGTCAGTAAAAGCCTTGATGGTCTCTCTCAGTTTTGAACAGAAAGTGTTGTTCTCTGCACGTCAAAGCCAACCCAAATCAGCACAAACAATCGTTAAGTCATTAGCAAAGGCTGTGAATGCCAGTAGTCCTAATATTAAGCCTTCTGGTGCTCTCCCTGGAATTGTCTGACTCGATTGCATCCTGTTACACTTGCAATCTGCTTTCTGCTATCGGCAGATAGGCTGGCAGACGTTTAAATTCTCATTTAGAAAAATCTGAGAGCGCTTGGTTTGGGACACCTTGGGGTTTTTCTCTGTCTTCTTTTCTTGCCCTGACAAAATGTTATGGTTCCCAGAGGGCAGCCTGGGGAAGGGCTTGATCTCCTTTGGGGCTGAACAGCAACAGCTTGCTTTTGGGCTGCTATGGTCCACAGCAGGGATAGCTGAGAGGAAGGGTGAGACTTGTTAGGTGTGGGAGACATCAGTGTGCTGCTCCCACCTCTGTCCTCATCCTCTGTCCCTGTCCCTTACTGGATTAGTTTCCCAAGGAGATACGAGAGAAGCATTCCGCAGCCCAGAGAGGCACAAGCATTTTTGGGGGGGTTTTGTGGTGCGAGGAGACAGCATGAGGGACGTGGGGGGAAGCTAGGTCTCATGGAGCTGGGGTTTGGGCTAGGCATAAGGATAAACTTAAATCTTCCTGGCGAGACTGAGGTGAAGAGAAGTTGTTCTTCTAACACGAACAGGGAGGTTCTTCCTCCTCAAACTATTGTGCTCCTCCTCCTGACACAAAACACGGGGGAGCAGGGAGAGCCCCCTCTTCCCATCAGCCGCTCCTGCAGCCGTGTGTGCAATCCTGACCCTCGGGGCCGCATCCCAGTGCTGCGGTGAGTCACCACCTGAGGGAACAGGGCTCCTCCCGAGCCTTCCACCCTCCTCCCCATCACCTCTGTCTTGCCTGGATGAAAGGCTGTTTTGCTGGAGACACCTGGCAGCACTGGCCCCTGCAGTCGCCTTTCAGTCTCATGGAAGATTTGCCTGTGCAAACTTTCCCGGCTACCCGAGGTGAGAAGCTGCTGCTGCCAGCGGCGCTGCTTGGCTCCTGCCATTTCAGCATCCACAGGCGTGAAACACCACCGAGGATGCCAGATACTGACACAGCCTGTGGTGGCATTAAGCACTAATTCATTTACTCTGTTTAACTGTGGGCAAGGCATTTCCAGAGGTTTTAAAATGTGCAGGGACATAAATTCCCCCTCCTGAATGCCTATGTGTAAGTCTCTCTCATTTGCACAACTGTGAAGGTGTCAGGAGGTTTCCTGTAGGATTTGGCTGGGATGCCGACCCTGAGGGCAGCTTTTGCATCCTTAGGTCTGCTGTGTGGGAAGGATCTTTAGATGTGGGCAACGTTCATACAAACAGTATCTGCCCAGCTGCTGGATTTGGGAAACTTTGTCCTGAGGGAATATTTTCTAATTTTTGCTCATGGCACCATGAGATAATGAACTGTAACCATGTCCTGGCGTATCTATCTGTATACAAACCATTAACCTAGTGTGAGGAAAATAATTTGCCCATCAAAGTTTAGCTCCTTAGTGCTGCTTTACACAACTAAATTCTATGAGCAAATAAAACCTGACAACCTCATTTTTGTCTGTAATGAACCACAGCTGTCCTATTGACTGCCTCCTGAGAGAGGGCTGCACACATCCCCAGTCGAGGAGCGCCATCACATGTGCCTAAGCCGTGCTCAAGGACTTGAGGGATCCTTTGGTGAGTGTATTTCCTCCATGGAAGACACTTTTTTGGAGGGGACTGGGAAGCCACAAGATGCAGATACATCGCAACTGATGGCACACCCTTTGACCTGCTTTCCACCAACATGTGAAAACCATCCTCCCTCATTCCTTCAGTTCTGTGCACCGGGGGTGGGCCTGGCCTAGGGGCTGGTCCCTATGTGCGTGGTGGGAAGGAGAACTGCTGGGTAATTTGAGGCAGTTTGGTTTAATCTCATCTGCCAAAAACAGCCTCAAGGGAGGCTGAGGAGACAAACAAATGCCGGGCTTGCCTAATGGCTGCACTGCCAGGGAGACACACACTAAAAATTCTCAGGCAGATATAGGAAGCCTAGGAGAACCAAAGGGCGTTTTGGTAGATGCTCTGAAGTGCTCCAGGAGCAAAGTTAGGACCACCGGTTTAACAGCAGGCTAATGACTCCAAAATACAGCCTCAACATGCTCTTCTCAGGCAGCCCACAAATCTCTTGCTTCCTCACCCTGCTCTGCAAGGGACCAGACCAAAACACTGGAAAAGTGGTTACTACACATCTCTCCCACCTCCCTTCCCATCTCCTCTTGGCTTTGTTGGGAAAGAGGGGTGCTGGTGGTGCTTTCCCTGCCACAGCTGAGCCTCCAGCTGCGTGGGCAGGTGTGGGGACTGCACACCTGCTACCGTGCCTAAAGGCCAAGTTTGTTCCTTGCAGCATCTGTTGGGGAGGAAATGGCTCCTGCCGTGAAAGAGGCTTCATAAGGAAGGTGCAAAGGGGCTTTATGTCACTGCTAGCTCCCCTCCAAGGAGGCAGAGACCTCAGGAGCACCACCAAACATTGCCAGGGAACTTAATCCCTTACTCAGAGACAGGGCAGGAGACAGTGACTGGACCAAGCCCTGCTGGGAAGGCTCAGGATGAGAAGCTGCTTGCGTGCCCTGAGGGGAAACTCCTCTCTCTTCTCCAGGTGGCAGGTTTATGGCATGTGGCAAAAGGATGCTCAGTTTCTCAGAAGTTACAAACATCCCTCAGTGCCAATAGCTGCCAAATTACGTGTACTGTCTTGGGGTACACATATGACTGCGTAGGCAGTCACGCATATGTGTGTGCGTATCTATGCGGATTTATATATGCACTCATATGCATGCATATGACATATGCACCCAAAACTTTTATCAGTGAACAGGGTCTGACTCAGTGGCACAGAGATGTCACATCACAGCACATGTTCCCCACCATCCCTGGCTCCCTCCCTCCCTCCTGGGGGCTTTAGAGGGGCTCCTCCAGTGTATGGGTGCAGCGGCTCAGCAGCGTAGCCTTTGGCACCAGCTGCTTCCCCTGGTGCTGCTCTGAGTCAGCACAGGTGGCAGATGATTCATCTCCGGCATCAGTATGATGCTCATCTGCACACTCTCAGGTTAGATGTGTTTTTTTCTGTATTTTTCTTTTTTGCAATGGCAAGATGATTAATCTCCTTGCGCTGACACTTCAAAAGCTCCAGTCCCAGGGGCACTGTCTTATGTGGTTGGTCTTCTAAAGAAAATTGTGCTACCACTACCCTTCCTCTGTGCTAAGCTGCATTGTCTGGGTTTTTGCACTTTGCTCCTTCCTTTCATGTTGACTTATGGTTGGCTTTTTGTGGCATCCGGATAGCATTAGCTATCCAGGAGTGATAATTTTCCTTGCCACCTCATCCTTTATAATTTAGGAGGGCAGTGATTACCACAAAATCCTCCAGTCTCACTCCTGCAGGACTTGGTCTAAAGGTGGTGAAATTGTTTGGCTGAAAATGTCTTACACTACCAGAAAAGTCTCCCCAACTGCCTCTCCCTGGACTGAGTGGGCATGCGCTTCCTGAAGGAAACCAAAACTCTCACCTAGCGTGAAAAAACACATACTCAGCTTTTAGCAGCGCGGAGGTGAAATCTTGTCAGCTGCCAGCAATATTACATATTGATCCTCAGTTGTAGTTGCTGGCTCCTGAAGTAGAGAGAAAGATCTCCTGGCAGTGATGAGAGTGGGGGGCATGAGGGCTTTAAACTCGGTGTTTGCAGGCACCAGCTGGAGATGGACAAGAGGATATCAAAGAGCCGTGAGATTGGTCCAGAGAGCAAGAGAACTTTGAAAGCACAGCTATATCCAGAATAAGGAAATACCCTTTCTTCCAGGAAGAAAATATCCCCATGGATGTGGAAAAGGAGGACAGTGAGGGAGAGGGGAGAAGGTCCAGTCCCTAGCATGGATGCAGCAGAGACCAAATGAGTTTCTGGCTTTGATTTTGATTTTAGTGTTTCTTGAAAAATAGTAGTAGTTTCTCAGAATACTCTGGCAGGTGTGAAATATGTCCTCACCATGGATATGTTTTCACTGCTTGTGGTGTTCCCTCTGAAGTGGGCTGTAAAAAGCCTGCCTTTCTAATTGAATTTGTGTGTAGATGGAGAAGGTGCAATCTAAGATAATTAATGCTAATTAATTATTGCATGGTCAAATGAGCAGGAAATGCATATAGAAACTTGAAAAAAATTAATTATATGAAAATAGGATAATTGCTTGTGTATTCAGATACACATTTATCTGAGCAAGCATATACTCAGCATTTTAAGTAGGGTTACTGTAGGACAAAAAAGAAAGCTGTGGAGAGAAGACATTTCCTAAAAGACTCCCTACTGCATATTAAGAAAACCCCAAAGCTAGCAAAAAATAGATGAAGTTAAGAAGAAGAGGCTAGTTTCAGTATCACTTGCTTTTGAAAGGGAAAACATTGACATTGCACAGCCTACTGCACTCTCACTGTACAAACACACCTGGCCTCTGAATGTAGCCATTGTTAAAAAGAAACAGAAAAGGCTAAATTTTGCTAATTTGTCTCACAGAGTGCAGTGCTTTGTTTTGTAATGAATTGCAGTGAGGCTGGAGGAAGCAAGGTGAGAAGGCTGAGAGGTGAGTGGCTGAGACCCACAGGATGGGAGAGTGCAGAGGCAAACCGATGGTTTTTACATCTGCCACAACTTGGCCCAAACACCCATTACAGCTGCAGCAGACAGAAGCTGGTTTCCTTACAAATGCAAAAATACTTGCTAAGAAAGTCTCCAGAGCTATCAGGATCCAGGTTTTCTTCCCATATGTTTTTTTCCCTGTCAGCTCCCTGACTGTAGTGCATGATGAAATGCTCCTCCTTAGCATCCAAGGCTGGGCTCAGAGCTGGTGGAGGCAGGAGGAGATGGTAGCTGCAGCCTGGGAAACTGGGGTTCCTTACAGGGACCTGTGGGGTTCACCCCCCTCTCTCCACAGGCTATTGTACTTAGGTAGTACAGCGCTGAATTGCTAAGCAGGTGCCCCACCTCCAGGGTTACTGGTGGGAAGTGTGGGACAGTTTGTGATGGAAAAGCTGTCCAGGGAGCATGAGATGGACTCCCAGGAGAGAGAGATTTAAAACAGAAACCTTTTTAGCCAAAATTTCTCAGTTTCTCCCTCCTCCTCATCCAAGGATTCTGATTTTAGATGATTTATTGAAAAAGCAAGCTTGCCAAAGGTTTGCAAAAAATTGCTTGGTGGGAAATCTAATTTTATCCTAAAAGTGTGTTTGATTCAGAAATTCATCCTAACCCTTGTCTGAAGACTTGCAGTGCCAAGACACATGTGTTTATCTGGTTACACCCTTCCTCTGAGAAGCAAGTGGTAGGCAGATGACCAGAGCTTGGCCTTTTCTCCAGGGAAGAGCACCACAATTTGCTGTTGGTGCTCCTTAGTACCAACTTTCTATCATCTTTGGAGAGAAAGAAAGAAAGATGGAGGAGCTATCCTTGGAAGTGGATGATGGGCTCAGCATTTTCTGGGCCCTGCTCTTTTCCAGAGGGCTGGAGGAGGAGCTCAGCGCTGCACCTAAAGGCACAATCAAGTCCTCAAAAATATCTAACAGCTAAATTCTCATCTCTGAAAGGCTGCAGCAACATTGATTTGGGGTTCCTCAAATATTTTATCCAGGCACAGGCACGAGGTTGGCTTCCAGGAAGTGGATGGATGAAAGTGTGAGGGAGAGTGTGTGATTTGTATTAAATTAGAAATAATCAGTTAAGCCAATAGTGGTTCCAGGGAGCCCCAGCAGACCATTTCCAGTAATTGATTTTTTTGGGAGCCCCGCAGATAGAGCTTTTCTTTTTTTTTTTTGTTTTAATAATGGATCTGTCCCCTGATGATTAACTAAGTAATTCCTCTAGCAATTACATCCTCTCTGAAATGACAGTTTCATGGCTTAGAAGTTACTGGGAGCAGCTCTGATCACCAAGCCTGTGCAGTTTACACCCCTAGGGCAGTCCCACCTCATCCCTCCAGCATCCCCATCCCTCTCAGCTTCGTCTGCCCCCACAGCTTGAGCCCCATGCTCTGTCCTCTGTGCTGCCCACTTGCACGTGAGAACCTCATTGCAACACTGTAAATGTGACATAAAGATGGCAAACAGCTCCCACCCTGGCCATGGCATAAGGGCCGTGCCTGGTCTCTCGTTGGGCGCTGAAGCCTGCGGGGCAGGAAGACAGGTGTTGGCAGACGCAGGGGTGGCTGCAGAGTGCAGGAGTTGGGGCACAGGCATCTCGCTTCTCACCCGGAACCTCGGCATTTGGTGGCGCTGGGGACGCAGTAGTGCTGGGCAGTAGCTCAGGCAGGAGTGACTTGTCCTCTCTCAGCAGCCATAGGGTCGTGAGCGTTTGCGGTTGGAGGTGTGGCTGCTCATGGAGGAAGGGTCTCCATCTGCGAGCGGGGCCAGATGTGACACGGACAGATCGTCTGGATGTCGACGTTGTGCGCTGTCCATGCTGCTCTGCTTCAAGGTGCATTTTGGGCATACCTAGGAGATAACAGACCTGTTTCTGCTATTCTATTCTATTGTATTTAAAATTGCCTCCTTAACTCTAATAGTTAGTACAGCGTGATTAACCACTTTCACCTTTAAGTGGGAGCTGCACAGGCACATCTTTTCCCAGAAGAAAGCTGTAAACTTGAGGGCGTGTGATGGAGACAAGTCCCTATGGCCACTGGCCAACAGTGAATGATTACAAACCAGCAGGGCACTCACTTCCTTCAGCTTCATATAAACCGGATAATTATCCTTTGGCTTCAGTAGCATCAGTGCAGTGTTGGTTTGTCAAGTTGGCAGGAGCCTGCTCAGTCTAAGCAACAGGAAGTTTCGTCTGTGAATACTTAAAACTTTATTTATTGAATAAGTAGGATGAGAGCCAGGACATAGCAGAAATGTGAGGAGTTTCCCAGGTGACTTTCCAAAGTCTTTGAGATTCTACCAGGTCCAGCTCTAAAGTTATTAAAAGGAAAGAAAATCCTCTCTAAAGAGCTTTTGGCTATTCTTCTTGCACTTTCCCTCCCTCATTTATCTGGCCAAATCTCTTCAATCTGCCTTTATTTAGTGAAGTTGAGGAAACATTTTTTTTAATAAACTGAGTCCTTCCTGAGTGATCTTGGTGGAAGAGATAGAAGAAGAGAATACAAATCACAGCACCATATTTATTCCTGACAATGGGAGCTGTTGCTGCTAGTCCTGAGACAAACAGATAAGTCCAGTAATTATAGATAAGTGCTTTTGTTTGATCTATATAACAATTTCTGCATTTTCAGGTAATTTCCCTTAGGCGTTCACAGGCAGGTGGGAAGCTGTTCTTATACAGTCTGTATTTTAATCTATTTTCAATTGACTTCTTCATGAGCAGACAGACAACTTCCTTCCAAATTTAGGATTAAGCCTTTTCCTGAGACTGTGTATGAGCTGAAGTTATAGGTTTTTAAAATTGTACTTTGTGACTTCTGCCCTTTCCTCCAAGTAAGTCAGCAAATAAAGTAAAATACGCAGTTGCTTCACTCTTGATTTTTCCTAGTAAAAAGAACTTCAAAATGCCCTGGCATGTTGCAAGGCCACCTTACAATACAGAATCCAAAAGCCCTGGTGAAGATTTGTCCTAAGCCTGCTAGAAGTTATAAAAGCTTCTCCAGAGAAGTGAGAGTGGTGTATGAATAACTCAAACCCTTCATTTTCCTAGCCTTCAGATTCCTCTGAAACCCTACTGGGATGTTTTCCAGAGGTATAAACAGACACAGAGGCGCTTTGCTAAATCCCATTTGCAAGCTCACACGCAGTCAGAACGTCAGGGCTGCTTGCAGACACATTCCCCTGGCCAGGAGGTTCGAAAGTGGACACGAGCTGAAGCCAACTCCATAATGGAGTGATGAAGCCAAGCATTTGCTATCCCACCTTCAGCTCCCTGAAACAAAGCCAAGGTGATGGGGCAGGTTGGGGAGTTAGCAGGATGGCTCGCGCAGGTGTTTAGGAGGCGCTTGCCTGTCTGAAATTGCCCCACTCTGTTGGTGGCTTTAGGTGATTGTGAGAAGTTTCTGCTAAGGAAGGGTGTATTTTTTGATGTTTGAAGTGAATGCAGTATTACGTTGCTTATCAGTTTGACTGGCAATTTTTCTTTTAGTGGTGAAAGAGCAACAATTTGAGAAGACCTAAAGCAAACCAGATATGTTAAGCTTCATGTCTTGCTCTTCCTCCTCTTCTCCACTCTTTCTGGCCCCAAGAGCAGTAGTGTTGCTCCAGTACAACAGCATTCACCGCTCCTGCCTTGAGGCTCAGTTTGGCCCTAACAGCAACCTCAAAAGCCAGTGGGTCTGGCTGAAGAAGAGAGTAGGTAGGTAGCTTATTTTTGGGTTTTTTGTGTCCAGCTGAATGCTGATGCTGGGTGGACTGAATGGCGGTGCAGAAAGGCAATGAGAGCGAGGTCCAGGAATCATAGAGTGGTTTGGGTTGGAAGTGAGCGTAAAGATCATCCAGTTCCAACCCTGCTGCCATGGGCAGAGACACCTTCCACTACAGCAGGTTGCTCAACACCCTGTCCAACATGAACTTGAACACTTCCAGAAATGGGGAAGAAATTTGCTTGCTCTGAGCAGTAACTTGTGGCCTTGTGGCAGCTGCCTCCTGAGGAGGGACAGTCGTCCTCTGGCAGTGCAAGACCTCTTGTGGTCAAAGGGAACATCTCCCTTGACAGTGCTGTGACCAAAAGCCACATGTGAATGGATTCCAGCTCAGCTTCTTGCAATGAAGCTTCAAGGATGTTTGAATGACGTTTCCAGGGCCCGATGAGCTCTAAGGTTTCTTAAGCAGCTTGTCTGTGTTTGGGTTACTGCCACCACCTTAGTGAAAAAGCTGATGTTGAACTGGATGAAGAAACATCAGTATAAGGCAAATGGAGAATGAGGCTTCCATTTAGGAGCAAGGAATATCTAGTGGGATCATGCTGGGCAGTGTGATTGTGCCTGCCAGTGAGGGAGCACGGGTGTTTAATTGTGGGCCATGTTAGTGTCAGCTAGGTGTAGAGGGAATGAGTGTCTAATAAGTATTTGTCACAGTTCACTATCAGTCATGGTAGATTAAATAACAAGACATACATTAGCTCATTTAATAATTAGCTACCATCATATCAACTTGATAAAAGAGTACTATTAAGTTAGTCTGACATTGTATTAATACAGTCTTTAATTTTTAACATAGAAGATTAAGATAAAATGACTGTCAAGGATTGCATTGTAACACCTTTTCCAGCTATGTTGGGGTAAATATCTTTCTGACAGCATTTGACGTGTTACCCCCCATGTCTGGTATTTTTTGGAAACTTCTTATTTGTATAAATTGCTCCCTTGCCTCCCTTTCCTTTGGGAAAGAGCAAACTTGGAATGGGCACCTGCCACAGCAGAGCCAGTTTCAGGGGAGGAAAGGCGAGGGTGTGGTGAAGAGCGGTGACTGTCCCATGCTGGGAAGCACAAGGAACAAGGATGGATGAAGGACCTGGCTTGGGTCTATCGTGGGGTTCTCCTTAATGCTCAAGCTCTTCATTCACCTGTCTTTGCACTACTTTATCTGTGTAAAAATAGTAATATTGATCTCTTTTTTCCGTGTCATGTTGTTTGCTATGTCACTGCTAGCGTTGCCGTAGTTCATGTGGGGTTAACCACATTTCCTGGGGTGGTTTGGGAGGTAGTGAGAGCACGAGAGCTGCTGTCCTGTGTGCATTTCTGTTGACCACATGGAAAGTCTGGGTTTACGCTAATGTGGCAACAAAAGCGATGTGTGGTTTGCAAGTGACTTAAGCTGGTTACACCTAGCAGATACCTTCCTCATAGTGAAATCGAGTAGGAAGTCGGATGAGAAACAATCACTTGGGCTATGATCATGTTGTGTAAATTTGCTGTGTGTGTATTTTGTCTTTTATTTAGCTCCATTGGTGCTGGTGGGTTTTGTGCTAGCGGTGCTTGTTTGAGCCCTTCCGGTAGCACCTACCCTCCAGCAGGGTTTTTGATCCCTTGCCTTCACTTCAGGATTTAAAAGCCGTTCAGGGGAAGACTGCTGGTGGCAATCACACCCAGCAACAGGCGGGGGTATAGCAGCAGCTGTCCTCTGGCCAAAGTGCTGGAAAGGCTCCCAGGAGAAAGCAGAGATATGGTGGGGTTTTCCAGCAAAAACTTCCCCAGCAAAGGTGCTCCATAATGGTGCTGGAGAGATTTCTTTTTTCAGGAGCTCATCTAAGCCTCTTTCAAACCTATGTAAGCTTTCAGCACCCGGAGTTTGTGCTGCCAGGACTGGCCAGCCCCCATGCAAGTAAGTTTCTTTCCCACCTCCAACATGCTGCCTGCTAGTTCCTTTCCATTCCTGCTTAGCTCCTGTGTTAAAATGAGTGTGACCAACCTGTGTCTGTTGATGTGTACCGGCTCATTGCCTTCGCTGTGTCACCGGGCAAGTCACTGCACATTAATGTGAAGGTTTTGGGGGGGTTAATTTCAGTTTAAATTCAGAAATTAGGTTTAATTTTTTTTTTCTGATGAAAAACTTATAGTAGATGAGTATTTGGCTGGAAAATAGATACTGACTAATTTGAATTTTAATTTCTGTGTTTATTGCTGACATGAAAGACTAAGTGGCCGCACCATAGAGGGGTTGGAGAGATCTTTATGAGAGGGGTTTAAATACTGTTATACCCATGCATTCCTTGTTAAACACTGCAGTAATGCCAGTGGCTGATACTAAAAAATAATGGTGGGCTCAGAAAAAACAGAAGTCAGCTTAAAATTATAAGAAGGAAAGGAATATATACACACACATCTGTAGAGAGACCATTTTAGTTCTTATTTGCCCTTTGGTTTTTGAGCTACTGTTTATGCTGGCAAGCTCTTTTCCTACACTCATATGCTATACCAATACTTTTTTATTATATTGAGAGTGAGGTGCAAGTGATATTACTCAGCTGGAGGGCCAAGGCTTTAAGAAAAGTAAATATGACAAGATTCTTGCGAAAATCATGGGAGATGACAAGCTACTGTAGCTGCTTAAAGCGTCTTTACTGGTGAGACATGTTGAATAGTCAGTTGGGAGTGGGTACAGGTAATGATTCTGAAAAATCACATTAACAGTGTTCATTCAGGAAAATGAGTTCTTGATGGGAGGTGCTAATTGTTATTAATTAAACAACTTACAGATGATGTGATTAGTATTGACCCACAATATTAAAACAGTAAATTACTTATAGAGTGGGCGAGACTACAATACGGGAAATTGAATAAGTTAATAAATCAAAATTAATGGGTGTCTGGAACAATCATAGCCATTAGTGGAACTACAGTCACTTTAAATATGTAAAGAGAAGTTCATAAAAGCTAATAATGTTGCCCTGAAAAGGGACTTCTTGGAGCAAAACACACATGCAGACTAGCCCAGATCCCACGTAATAGGGGCATCAAATGAGGGGTCACCTGTGGTCAGGAGAGGCTTTTCTGCCCAGTAGCTTTCTTAAAGTGGCTCAGAGAAACTGTTTCCAAGCTATATGCAATATACACCTCCCCAGTGAAGCCAATGAAAATTAATGACTGAAAATATCTCTTAAGATCAGGCTTTGACGTGAAGTCCTCCCAGAGATTTACAAAAAATAAATTGCACTTAATTTAATAAGCCCAAATCCTGCTCCACACTCATAAGGGCTTTTTAAAGTGCTCTGAAACTTAGAGAATCACTAAGGGTTTAGAAGAAAAACTACTGCTTGATGGCTGCTGCTGGGACACTGGGCTGCCAGTGACTCATGTTGCTTTTGCTCTCTTACCAGGCTGTGTTGGTACAGCTGCTTTGCTCCAGTTTGGAGCTGGGGCCTCAGTCCGTAAACCTTCTCTCACCCTGCTGAGTCCAATGGCGACGCCTTCACCGGCTTGGGTGGAACGACACGCTTGGTCTCAGACTATGGAATGCCACATATCCCTGTGAGGTTTCCATCTGTGGAAGGGAGAAGGGCTTGCACTTGTGGGATGAACTATTCCCACCACTAAGGGCAGAGGAGCTTGTCTTCAAAGATGATCTCCTTGCTCTTCAACATGAAGCTACGGGTCCTGGTCCCCTCTGGAAACCACAGCCACCGGCCTCTGGCCTGCGGGGTCGTGAGGACACATAGGGCTCTTTTTGAGGAGAGAGGGACAGGAACACTGAACACACGTCAGGGCAATGGAGATAGCGTGCTATGGATCTGCTCTCTCTTGTTCGTGTTAACTTATGTGAAAACGTGGTGAAGCCTTAACACCCAATCACCAGGAAACTGAGTATCTCCAGCCAAAGTTGTACTCTTTTACTGAGGCAGATTTAATCGACAGGAACCAGTGCTGGAGGGCAGTGACAGATAAGCAGAGAAATTAGTCCCAGAGTCATTGTAATTAAAAACATCTGGGTGATGTCAGCCTGCCTAAAAGGCCTTTTTCATCAAGAGTTTGTGAGTACTCCTACACCCCTCATACTAATTGGCAAGAGCAAGCCTGTGCATTACCTGCCACCCTTTGTTTTTTTCCTGTGCGTGTGTGCATGTCTGTGCAATATTTATTGGTTTGGATATTCCCACAAATACAATTTCCCATTTTTCAATGTTGGAAAACTAGTGCCACTTAAGAATTTACAAGGACAAATTGATGGCCAGACTCCTCAGCAGATGGAAATGTTTAACAAATTTCTACATCCACTGGAGAGACTTCCACAGATGTATCTTACCCAGAGACTTCAGCCACGTCTTTATTTGTACATGGGGAAATGTTCTTTTTTTATATGAGAATTTTCTTTTCACTGACACCAAGCAGAAACAAAGAAGCAGTACCTCTCATCCCCATCTCCGAGGCAGCAGAATCGGCTCTGGTGGATGCAATTCAGACCGAAAACAGGCAGAGTTCAGATCTTCTTCCTGGGATGTACAGCAAGACTTTCAACATCAGTGCCCTTCAGTCAGGGAATATGTCCTTCACCTTATTGTTAAGTAGGGAGAAGACAAATGGGTTATTTCAGGCCAGCACTGGAGCAGGAGTTTTCCACTGGAACGCTGTGAGGGTTGAGCTGAGTGCTGGGTATGGGAAGGGATGCTGACACTGGCGCTGCTCTGCTTTACTCCCGCATGGGAAAACAAGGCCACAGAGAAGGAGTGGATGGGGTGGAGACACTCTCATCGAGGCACCGCAGTGCACAGGAAGCAAGGCTGACTGCAGACAGGCACCTGTGCTGTCTTTCTGGGGATGGGCAGCTTAGGGACATGAAGAGGATTTCCCTGCCAGGGAAATCAGCCAGGGCAGGTACGGCCACAGGATGTTTTCACTTTCCCAAGGTTAGTAAGACTTCTTGATGAGGAAGGATTAATATACCTAATGTCTGAAAGGTATTTTTATTATTATTTTTTATTATTCAGTTTAATTGACAGGCTGTGATTTTTATCGTTTGTAGGACATGCTTTGCCCCTGCTAAAGTTCACGTCTCATTGGTTTGGTTTACAGTCTGAGCAAGAGTCATCCTCAATAATGTTAGTGTGAGACTGTCAAATAAAAGAGAGCTCAGGCCGATTTCAGATGCCCTCCTTGTTATTTTATGGCATCCAAAGCAGGGGAATGGATGCTTCAATGCAAACTTGATGCTGCTGCAAAGACTTGTGTGAGAAGGGGCGGTGAGGGTCACTGGGAGCTGTCGTAAGACATGCCGTGCAGTGAAATGTCATCGACATCTCCATTAATGAGCTGCTGTAGGAAATTGTAATTGCACTAAAATTAACCTGGGTTAATTTAACCTGGGGTATTATTTAAGCATTTTATCAGACTGATCTAATCTGATTTTGCAGGTGTTTATAACATAACCACAGCTGGGGTATTTTTGCATGCTACAAAACTCTCTGAAGCTCTGTGAACACGTTACACTACAGATTGAGTTTTCTCTGTGTAAGCATCTCCCTGGAGCAGAAAGGGCTTGCCTTGTCTTTCCTGTACAGGAGAGTAGAGGGGGGTTTTTTGGCCACTATAATACATTCCAAGCTCGTTGTGACTTTATGGTTCTCTGCAGCACAGAACCTCATCCCTTAGCCCCACATTTTCGGGAGCAGCCTCTAGCACGCAGTACTGTGTGCATCGGGCCGGTTAATCTGGCGCTGGCTCACAGAGGTGTGGAGCTTTGGCTTCCCACAGGCCCTGGCGGGATCCTCTGCAGCTCTGAAACAAGCCCGCGGGCTGAGCACACCACAACCGATGCGTGAGAAAAATAGCAGCTGCTTTTGTAGATGTTTCAAACAAAAGGGAAGGAAAAGAACCACATTCTCTGACCTCTTTGCTGCAATGTGCTCACCATGTTATTTCTCCTGGCCCAAAGGAGGTCATGTTTTCTAAAGTGCACAAATAGCTCTCCCAGTAGCCAGGGCTATTTTGAAGACACTTTTCTGTTATTTTTCACTCTGCCATGCAGCATCTTGAGAATATTTTAACTTTCTGCCAGATAGAAAGTAAGTTGTCTTAAAGAGATTGGTGTTGTAGGAGAACGCACAGAAGGAAACCCTGCAATGCATTAAAACTACCTAACCGAACCATTTCAATTTGAGTTAAAGTGTGTCATCAATCCCATGAGACGAATGGGCTGCATTTGGGCAAGGTCAGACACGCTGTCTTTTAACCAAACTTCAAGACAAGTCATGTGGTGGCAAAGTCCATCCAAGCAAAGAAACAGTCAGTCAGAGGGAGGCTTGTTGGCAACCCTGCTGCCTTGTCTTGCTCTTCCTTCCCTTGCAGCCCCCAAAAGCTTCCTCCACGGAGGGGGTGAGAGTGTCCTGCCAGAAATGCTGCATGGCTGGGATGGAGTAGAGTTGTCATTTGCCCTGCCCTCCCAGAGCTAATTCCCACTATGTGTCCCCAGGTTGACCATGGTGCATTCCAAAAAGCCCAAGGAGGCCAAAGGATGCCCATAGGATGGGGTGGGGGAGCTTGTCCAGCTGCATTTGTTGCTGATCTACCTGCCAAGGCAGTGGTGGATGAGAGGTGCAGGCCCTAACTTTTGTCCAGTTCCAAAGCCTTGTAAAACATAATAGACCAGATCAAAGGCCTCTGCAGCTTAATAGGCACTTCCCTCCTTCCCTCCTAGCTTTTTGCTAAGGCAGTGCCAGGAGTACAAACCTGAACCAACAGGTTGAGAGCAAAATCACATGTTTTCATGGGGAATGACGCTTGTGCTTCACCAACCAGGAATAAAAAGCCTGAGACCAACAATTTGCTGAGTGCCACAGCCTGCTAGTTATTAGGCATGTACAAACCTGAGGGAATGGCTGCTCCCACAGCCTCGTGCTGAGCTGGAAGTGGGCAGGGGAGGTGGTGATGATTTTGCTGCCCTTTGCATTGCTTATCAGCCTCAACCCTCCTTGCTTCAGCAGTGAAAACTGGTGGTACCCACTCCATTGGGATCCAGGATCTGCTGTTCCTAACAGCAAAGCACCACGGGGGCTGCTGGTGGTGCACGGAGGGAAAAGAGATGAAACTGCCCATTCTTGTCACTTGGATTAACTAGAAGAGTCTGTGCTGGTGTAAGGAAGGCAGGGGTTCCCTAACAGATAGATTGTTGGATGAAGTGCTGTCCTTACCCCATGTCGTGAGTCCTGGGAGTGAAATCTATCTCATGCCTTACTGTTTTCCCTGCTCTCATGCCCCAAAATATTATTTCCAAACAACTCAGCCTGTTTACTCAGGAAGTTGGTCATACCAGCTGGTGTAGATGGTATTGAAAATTAGAAGTTTTAAACTTGGGAATGTCACCAATATTTCCAGTTTTCTTGTCAGGCTGGGCTGCATTGAAAACAGGAAGTGAAACTTCTAATAATTACCTGATTCTTACTGAAAACAAAGGCACAGGGCAACTCAGTCCTTGTCACCTGCAGTGCAAGGTGACAGATCATCATCAGAGGAATGAGATCAGGATTTATAGAATGGCTTGCTCCATAGCGAGTGGGTGAATGTAATGTGATGCTTCCCATGAATATTCACTCCCATTTTAAAAGTGACTTTACATCAGCCATTCTGGGGTAGTTGGTGTCTCTGGAGATGATTACCCACTTAGGGGTACTGGCTAGTTTGTTTGCCTTGAATTTTTTAAAAGCCAGGTCCCTTTACAGTGTGTTTTTCAAGGGAGATGTTGTTTTTTACAGAGATGGGAATAGTGAACACTGCCCTGTGGGGTCCTCTCCCCCAGCCTGCCCCAAGAACAAATCCTCCAAATGCTGCAGGGTGGAGAAGGCTTTTTACCATGGCAGTGAAGGGAACTGAGGGTGAGCCAAATTATGGCTGGTACTGTCTTTCTGAATTTGGAAGTAAATTATCTTGATAGCAGGTATTTTATAGCATGCCTCAAACTTCCTCTGACTTTTTTTTCAAATTTCATGCAACAAAGTTTTTTTCCAAATACGGACATCAGAGTTTAGATTGGTAACAGTGCTGGGTTAGGGCTGTGTCCAAATATTGTGCTGAAGCTGAGTAATACCACTTTGCTAGGCAGCAGTTTTGCTCTTGGTATCCAGGAGTGTGGCAGAAATGGGAACACACAACAAAGATGAAACGTCTGTCTCTGGAGGGGGCTTGTTGCCAGCATGCAAGGTTCAGGTTGCAGCATGCAGACTGACCAAGTCCAGCCTGCACGAGTTATAGGAAAAGCAGCTCCATGACTCCAGAAAAGCTGGAGATCTTTAAAGGCTAGAGGTGCTGGCCATCCTCAGGAGCCCCACCTGGCTCCCCTCCCTGCTCCCCACAGCTGCCTGGCAGGCAGTGACAGCTCTGGCAGCCGCTGGGAATACATTTGGCCTAAACATTTCCGAGCTGCCTTTTAGATCGTTAAGAGCCTGTTTGCATTAGGAGAGGGGAAAAGGTGCCATGCAGTGAACAAAAGAGCTCCTGCAAATCTTCCAGTGTTCTCCAGCTTGGCTGCAGGTGAACTGGTTACAGAAAACACATATGTTGGACTATGCGTGACTAAAAGTGTGGGGCAGCCCGTGCTGTGGTGCCTGGGGCGTGAAAGGGGTCTGTGGGAGTTGCCGGCCCTGTCAGCATCTCTCCTTGAACTGGTCCTGCTCCAGGCTACAGCGAGGCCAAGTATGGGACCCAGAGGGGAGGATGCATGGAGAGGCAGCCCAGCAACCCTCATCAGTGCATTTTTCCTGGGGTATCACTGTAGGTTGGTTATTTGGGTTGCAAATTTTTTTCTAGAAAACATTTACTGCATTAATAAAGAATGTTTCACAGGGCTGTGCTTTTGAAAGAAAAGCCAAAGTAACTTTGCAGGGTGTTGCCAGCCCTACCCACTCAACTACTTTTAGCTTTAAAAGACCTTATCAAATTGAACACAACTGACAGGTCATATTTCAAGGAAGCGAGCCAAAAATGTTCTCACTATTTATTTGGGTAAATTCAAGTGCTGAGCAGTTTAACCCCAATGCACCCTCCTCATCTGCTCCCTACACACCTTTTAAAATTGGTTTTGTAAAGGAAAAATGTAGCTTGGCTATTTGTGGACTGAAAAATAAGTGTGTGTTTTCTGCAGCGTTATAAATATGTGGATGATCATTTAGTAAAAGGTAACTGGGGGGGAAGGGGAAGAAAACCCCCAAAGGTGATTTCCATCAGTGCTTCCAGGCTCCACTTCCACTGTTGTGCAATTAAATCCAATTCAGTTGATGCATTAGTTACCCAGAATGGAAAGACAGAAGGTTTATATCTCGTTCCATTATTATGAGTATGATGAAAGTACCACAGGACCCCATCCCTGACAGAGACCGCTATTGTCTGAGACACAAAGCTGAGTAATAAACACAGTCCCCAGGGGAGATTCTCAGCTGGTGTAAATTATCACAGCAATTAATGTGCTATTTTGAAGTATGACAATTTACAACAGATGATAATCTTCCTCCTGGCCAGGAAGAATTACTGATTTTAACACACGATTCGATAAAGCCAGCTACAATTGCAAACTGCCCTGATTTACATGCTCAGCTAAAAACCACCTTCTCTGTCACATTCTTCTGAATTAAGAGGATAAAGTGCAACATTTAGGTTCTCCCTCTTCCTTGCAACAGACACCTGCTGAGCACTCACTTTCCAGGTGCAGCCAGTAGTTTTTAGGCATTGCTCTTCTGGTGGAAAGTTCTCTCAGGCTCATGAAGGCAGCCTGGATTTGCCCTGTTAACCTCACCCTGCCTGTGCTGTCTTCCTGCCTGGTGTTATGGAGATTTGTTGCTCTGGGGGTGTGAGGTTTTATAGTTGCTGCCTTAAGAAGTCTCTAAAATGATCTTTGGAAATTAGATGGGAATGCAGGCTTTGAAAAGCAAAACAGCAGGCAAAGGCGGTGTATTTCTGCAGCTGTGTTGTGGCCCGAAGGATAAGGAATGATGAGGTTAGTGGGAAACCCTTCCTGAGTCCCTTCCTTGTTACATTAGCTACCAGCACCGGCTTCTCTTTGCCTCACAGAGTACGCTCATCCAGCACCTTTGGGCATGTAAGTATTTATCTGCTATTACTTTTGTTACCCCGTTTGGGTGTTCGTGCTTGTAGGACACCAGCATCACAGAATAAGCTGAGTTGGAAGTGATGCACAGGGATCATTGATTCCAACTCCTAGCCTGCACAGGACCATCCCCAAGAGTGACACCATGAGCCTGAGTGTGTTGTCCAAATGCTTCTTAAACTCAGGCTCCGTGCTGTGACCACTTCCTTGGGGAGCCTGTTCCGGTGCCCAGACACGCTCTGGCTCAAGAGTCTTTTTCTGATATCTAACCCATGGTCTCTACCATGGCTGAAATGCTTCTGTCTCTCCAGAAGACCCTTGGGGAGCTCTGCATTTTTTAAAGAGATGCATACAGACTTCCACGGCATCTAAAGGAGAAATTGTAGAGTCTGGCTGTGGATTTAGGCACCTAAGTGATCTAAATCAAGTTATCAAGCAAGGTGATTTTTTAATTTCCTTTTAATTTGTGGAGGTTGGGTTGCTATTGTTTCTTCTGTATACACTTATTTTTAAATCTATGAATTACACTGAAAAGTCACGAGAGTGAGGACCCCTCAGATGTACTTTACACCTAGCACAAATATATACTAGATTGAATCCTGGCTTGATTTTTTTTTTTTTTAGCCTGGAGATATTCCAGATGCCAGTGCTGTTACACACGTGCAATGAAAACAAGATTTCTTTATCTGGTTAAGAACTTTTGGATCCTGCAGGATGTAGACATTACTATTATAATAATGGTTATGGTAATTTCCAAGGTAGGTGATAAATCTATCGCTTAATCCATCTCTTCCTTAATTAGGCAGCAAGCATAACATCACTATCTGGGATAGAAGGAGTCTCAAATGAGATCAGTGTTTAAAATCTAAAATTCAAATTACCCTTTCCTTTCTGAAGATGGGGTGGGGGGCACTGTTTAAAAATAACAGACTCCAGTGATTTATATGGTATCCTCTTGTCTTATCAAAAAAGCGCAGATTCAAATTGAAAAAGCTTTAGTGATCCTAATGGAGAAAAGTCTTGAGTTTAATCCTACCAGGCATTTTAAAACCATGAGATGATATAAAGCACAGATTTTAAGAGGCAAAATGAAATACTTAATCTTCATCAGTTAAAAAAAGGCCACTTCAATAACACAGAAGATTATGTAACTTTGAGAAGAGGGTTTAAGTGGTTACTACAACTGAAGTAAACCGGGATCGTGGGAGCAGGGAATGGGAGAAGTGAGTGAGGGTTCTGGGTTTGACTCAGTGTTGGGGGGTCAGTGCATGCGAATTCTAGACCTGACTGTGTAAGTTGAGATCCTGGCTCACCCAGGGCCCCACTTATGAAGGAAAAGTCCAAAACGTTTGAATAACTCAGAGGAGGAGGACAACCATGCATGTCCCTATGATGCTGAAGCAAGTGGTGAAGTGCTGAAGTGGTGGCTTGGCTGATGCAGCTCGTATGGGAAGGGATTGCTGGTCACAGTCTGTATTGCGTTTTACTGCCCTCATTTTAATTTGCTAAAAATAATTCTTTTGAAAAGGTTTTGCAGCCAGTTTTATTGGTTCAAGAAGCCTTTCAGGTGCTGGCTTAGAGGTCTCCTGCCCATGAACTGGAGCTCCTGTAAAGAGCTCTGCGCTCCTGCCTATGGCTTCTGGATTAGGGTTGTTATTATTATAGTGCATTTCGCATCAAACTCACACGAGCTGCTTTCTCCAAAGAGCTTAGAAGTGAGAATAAATTCCAGCTTTTGCAGGAAAAAAAGGAAAAAAAAGGAAAAAAGTGAGTCAATCAGTTAAAAATTTCACCCAGTGTGAGCTTGCAGGTGATCTGCTAGTGCTATGTAACTTTTTATTCCATGAACTTTTAACAGGATGTGTTTGAAGCTGGGCTGTGGCTGCAGTTCTTCCTTTCCTCTCTTATTTTTTACTGCTCCAAATTTTTTCTTTCATTAAAAAAAAATGAGGTGCTTCCTACACACAAATCAGAATGTTCTGAATGTGTCTGATGTAACAGGTGGTTTTGAGAAGAGAAATGTTTGTATTTAAGGTATTTTTAGCTGATTTGTAGCATAACAAGCGGCTTATGTCTGTGGCCTTAAATGAGTGGCAGGGGCTTGTCACTCATAAAGCCTTATCTGATGCAGAAGATTTCCTCCATCTGGAGCTTCTCTGTTCTGCCAGTTTTTATCCTACTGTGCAGAAGCTATAAGGATTGGATCATTAATTAATAGTGGTATCCTTAGGATATTGTCTTAAGCCAATGCAGTAAAATAGAGCACTGATTTATTGAGTTATTTATTTTGCCTGCCTTAAAAGACTGAAAAAACTCCCCCGTCCCCGCTCCCCCCCAGAAAAAAAACTCACCCAAAAAACTGAACCCCAGAAGTGCAGTTTGTTACAGTGGCAAAATCTAGACCTAGTGAACCTGCTGCAGGGACTGGAGGATAGGGGAAGAGGGATGAAAACCCTATCTTTCTTCCCCTTCCATCAGGAACACAGTGTGTATTAAACAGCTAAGGTAGCTTACAAAGAAAAGCTCTGCAAACAAGGCTGAAAGCAGCATTCACCCCTGCCTCAACAGCAGCCCCTGGGATGTCCTGTGTGGCCTCACTGGCTGGGATGGACATGTCCACTCAGGGTCAGTCTCTGCAGAAGCACTGCTTTTAGAGGAGATGTGCAGATTAATACCAGCCATGGACCTCCCCCCACCAGCCATCAATTTTCTTTTTTTTTAAATTTTAATTTATGTCGGCTTAACTCAGATCAAAGTTGGGACCACTGTGCCAATAAACCCATGACCACTGTCCTGATGGGATATGGATTGGTGGCCTTTTACTTAGACCTGCTTGCATTCATTTCATATACCAACATAATCATCTGGCATTAGCATCCAGATGAGGGTCTTAAAAGAGGAAAATTAACGTGACATACTGGAGGTGACATTCAAATACAAAGTCCCTGTCATTTTCTTGCCTAGAATTCTGCAATTACGAAAAAATGAGCCCATTACGTGCTGGAGGTCCTTTCAGTCTGCAGGACAGCCTTGCAGGCAGGGAGTGCAGCAATAACACAAACCACACTTTGTGTTCAAACTGTATTTGACAGCATTAAATATAACACAGGCTCATCTACCCTTCACATCTCCATTCAGGTGCCTGACAATGGCAGCAGTGTTGTTTTATTACAGATTGAAGTGCATCTTGACTGGCTTTTCCTTGCCCTTCAGAGCATGCTGGAGAGATCTAGATATCCTTTTTTTTTGGTGTGTTGAGGGAGCTGAGGCGATTCTCCGAACTCACACATCTTTCCCATGGCATGGACGGCCAGCTGTGGGGGCTCAGCATGTTTATAGCCGTGTCAGGGGCCAAGCCTCCTGCTCCCGATTCAAGGGCAGCACTGAGTATTTGGTGAGTGTCAAGGAGCTGTGAGGAGGGGATGGGAAATGAAGGAGCAACAGATCGGCCACACTGGTACTGTTTGATTTTTCACACAATCAGTAGCAGCGTGGAGCGGATGCAGGGGTCTATGGCAGTGGGTTAATCTATCCTGACAGCAGAGCCGTCAAGGTATCTTTGCATGATGGGACCTAGAGATAATTAGATTTAGCACTCAGGGCCAAGCTGTGAACTTCTGGAGTGAAGGGGCTGGTAATTGGGATTACTCCTTGTGGTGGGGTCAGGGTGTCTGCCTGGCCAGGAGGTGGCTGGGGTGAAATCTTTGCTAAAGCCTCCCTTGCTTTCTGCTGAGGTTGGGATGATGAGCCAGAACCCACAGCTCCTTCCTCAGGGTGAAATTCCTTTCAGCATCACCTTGTTTTGCTCCCCCTCATCTCTGATGACTTTCCCCCTCCACCCCAATGGTTAATCTCAAAGGAATATTTTGAGGAAAAGAAATATATTGATATAAAATTGTTTCTTTTCTTTCTTAATTGTAGTCTTATACAGCATTTTAAACCATCTTTAGGAAATAATAAAAGTTACAGAAGTCAGAGTGAAAAGAAAGATGAAACATAATTATGCCAAAACGTAATTTAAAATGCAAATTTGCTGGAGAAACTGCAAACCCCTAATTGCGGTGTTCTCTCTCATCATTACTTCAAACGCTCTCTGTGCTCCCTTCCTCCCTCCGGGAAGGGCCTCAGCCGCGGCTGTGCTGCCACACTCTGACCTCTCCAGTGAAATACGGGTGACCCAAAATGAAACCAAGAGGGGAAGGGGGCAGCTGGGGCACCTGCCCCGCCAGGACTCAGCAGTCTGCGGTGGGTGCCCCGGGAGGGGAGCTTGCACCATGGACGGTGTGGAAGTGGTGATTTACAGGGAATAGTCTATGGACATGTAGGTCTGGAGAACACCAACCTGCTGCCTGCACCTTTGAATCTGTCTGTAATGCCGAAAAAACCCATAGTTGCACTTTAGAAGAAGCTTAGCTGAGAAATTTGAAAACACTGCAGCTATTGAGATGCCTTTTCACAGAGCCTGGTAAGTGACATCTAAAAAAATACACTTAGTTGTTGAGCAAAACGTTTGTAGCTCTGCAAGGTTGTCCTTGGTGGCTGAAATCCCTGACTGGACTATGTAGCAGACAGCCCCAGTGTGCTCCACGTAGCACCACGGCCTCTGGCCAGCACCTCTTGCCTCTGGTTGGGTGGCCAGGGGCAGAGGGGCCTCTCCAGTGTCCTCTCCCCTGCCTTCATGGGCTGCCATTGCCAAGAGTTATGGTAGAGGTCTCACTGTTTGCCAGGCAGCATGTGGACGTGTGGCCACGCTCTGGTCATCAAAGATGTCCTCAAGGACTACACAGAAGCAATTACACGCCATGGTCTCAGGCAGGCTGGCCTCCTGTGAATATCTCTAATCAATTTCTGAAGCTGTTTGTGTTTTAATCTTTGCATTAAGTGGCTCCCATGGTTTTACCCTGATTCCTTGCATGGCCTTGGAGGATCTTTGCCAGGCTTTGGGCTCAGTATCTCACAGTGAATTCAGAAGAACTGGGTAGTTCTAATCTGTTCAGCCATACTGTGGCTTTTTCTGCTTGTGGTCTGTCTCACTTTCTCTTTAGTTATGCTTTGTATGTGAACTTGAGATGCCCTGAGACTGATTACTGGCAGGCAGTGGAGTCATTTCAGAAGCTCTGATCACTGTGGGAGGGACTGATGTCTCCATCTGCCCTGCACAGGCTGCCCAGGGTGGTGACAGGCACTGGGGTGTCACCAGGCGTCACGCTACCTGCCACAGGACTGAAACAGCAGTCACAGATCTCCCTTGAAAGGCAGCTGGGGCCTCACAGAGTCAGATGGGATTTGCTGGCCATGTACTCACCATTGTTGCAGGACACATTTCCCTTTCCAGTCCCCCCTGTGCTGTACAGTGCTGTACTTTGACTAAATTTTGGCAGTGCACCGAGCTGAAGCACCTACTTTGTCTTTTCACTGGCAAGGTTTCCCAGAGGCTGGGGCACATCTGGGATGCAGGTAGGATGTCTCTGTGGTGCTTGCCAGAGCCTGAAGCTGTGGTGGGTCTGAGGGTGCTGGGGTGGGAGGTTTTTCTTGTGCCTCTGACCCAGCAGGGTGCTAATGTGAGCAGTGGAAAATACATTACCTTTTTAACAGCCCTAGAGGGCATTTGGGAAGGAGTAGGTAAAAAAGAGGACGAAGGCAGGTGTATGACACTGTTTCTACTTGCACAAGGGGCTCAAGATATAGCCAAATGGCTTGTGCTGCTTCAGAGTCCTGCTCTCTGTTTTCCCTTTTTCCCATTGCAGCATGAGGTAGGAGAGCCAAATCAGCCCATTTGGTGACTCATGTTTTAGTTTAAATCAACTTCCATTGGTAATATGGGCTCAGATCCTTGCACTGAGGCGTCTGAGCTGCATCCTGCTGGGCCAGCGTCCAGGGTAGGAGCTGCAGATTGACAAGGAGTTGTGGGCCCAGCTTCTGTGTAGCCACCTGTAGGATCTGCTGCTGCAGTGGCTCCTCATCACTGCGTAATTTTGCTTATCATTACTCTGCCTTTTGCAGACTCTGGCCTGCTTTTTAGGGCTGCATCCTGCACAGCTGCTCTTCAGCCATGGGGGGCTGAGTTCCCTCTGTGATTCCTCATCAAGGGTGTATCTGAGCATGACGAAAACTTCACAGCCTCTATGCTGGCTCTTATGGGATAGAATTGTCATGGTGAGGCATCTGGGATGCTCTAAAACAGTGAGAAAAGTGTTTCTTGACATGGTTGCTGGCCTCTCCTCTGGGGGACACCTGTGGCACAGCCAGTCACATGCTACTTTTGTCTGCCATGGAGAGGGGACAGGGCTTTGCAGGCAGGCTGGCATGTGTGTTGCTATCCAAGCTGGTTTGGGTGAAATGACTATTGCTTGGCACATCCAGCGCCATTTAACTGCGTGAACAGCTTGCTGGCAGGTACGGCGCCAGCTGGAAGCACAGCTACAAATGTAAGCATGAGGAAGAGGCATTCGCATAATCCGAGAATCAAAACCTGACTCTTAAAGGCCAGCGTGTTGTTTTTCCTGAGCTGGGATCTTGAATTATTAATGCAGCTTTATGCTGGAGATATGTATTAGATGTGGAAATTTTTGGTCTTACTACTTGTTGGTGACGTTTCTGAGCTGGACTTTGCCAATGTCTTTGACTTGATCGGTAAATTATTGAATAGTGTCCCACATTTTTCTATACTTGTATATTTTTCTACACTTGTATAGTATAGAAAAATACTGTACAAGTATTTTTCTCTGGAAATACTTGTATAGTGCTACTTACCTTGTGGCCTAATGACATGGTTTAATTTGGCACATCATTAATGCTGCTACTGTTAGTGAGTCCTCAAAGCACCACAGCAATGTCTCAAGCCCTCACCATGCCAGGGCCAGCCAGGAGGGTGGCAGCAGCAGTAGCTGGCTTAAGGAGCCCAAGGCAGCAAATTAAGTTCCAAAATGAACTTCCAAATGTTATTCCTGCCCCAAACCTGGGTTAGATGCTGTGCCCATTCAAACACAGGCATCACCCCACTCCAGAAAGCTTCTTATGGCTTTCATTCCAAGAGTCTCAGAAATCTAACAGTGCATAAACACTAGTAGAAAAGATGTTTCTAAAGTCAAAATGTGGGTCATCCTTAGTTTGTGTAGATGGGTGAAGGCAGCAGGCACTTGTTCTCATGCTAACTGCAATGTGACTTTCAAATTTTGGAGCTGGAGGTTGGTTGCTTACACACAGTCAAGAGAGCTGCAGCCAATGGTCGTGGCTTGACAGCAGCAGAGCTGAGCAAAGATTATTTATTTCCACCTAGCAGAGCCATAGTAAAAAAGTTCTTGCCTCAGACAGGCGCGGTGCTCACCTGGCTCCTTCTGTGCTGATGGATGGGGAAGTGAATGAGGTTTTACTTGCCTGTGGAAAAAGTATTCTCAAAGAAAGCCAGCCTGAGCTCAGCTTGTTGGAAGAGCTGCCAGGGACTTTTAAAGCCGTTTTTGGGGGTAGGGCAGTAGTGAAGTGAACTGTGAACGCATGCACACAGTAAAATGGGTATGTTTTCTAAATGGTCTCTTAAAGCAAAACTGAGTAGTAAGTAGGTATGCTTCCCTGCAGGCTGGCAGAAGGACACAGTTGGTATCACACATTTTAGCAGCTGGCATGTTAATGAGGCCATTTTTATTGAAATGAGCTAAATACTATTAACATTTGTGGACTCCCAACTGATTTCTGAAGCATTTATTGAACTTCAAAAACTGCCTCAAGAATCAATTAAAAATAATTTTTTAGATTTGATAGAAAGAAGACGAAAGAAAATTGTGCCGTCACATTTATGTTTATCTGAACAGATCTTACCTTTCTGTTGCTGATTTTAAAGAGTTTCCTCTCTTTTTTTCTTTCTGGTGCTTAAAATACCACTGAAAAATATCTCTTTGGAGAAAGTGGTTAGGTAGTTTGTAGTCAACATGATTTTTGTTGGTATAGGTTCTTTTCTGTACGGAAAGATGGTTGGTGTGTGATTGAAAATTAATATGAGACTCTGTTATACAGTGATTGCACTTGGTCACTTGTATCAGTGAACTTAAAGTGTATTTAAATTATTAATTAAGATATTAAAAAGTTTTAGAAAGGAAGAAAGCAATGAAGAGCTGTCTGGCCTAGCATTGCGGGGGATCGGATGACAAACATTGCTTCTTATTTATCCTTTCACCAGGCAGATCTGGGGGAAACCCTTGAGGTTTGATATGTTTTGGGAAGCCCGAGCAGTCAAGTCTGGGAGGAGTGGTGAGGAGCTGCTTGTCCTTACCAGGGCGTCTGGTGGTCCAGCACACCCAAATCCACCACAGCATGAGCAGATGAGGTCTTGTCGTCTCCTTGGCTGCTTCCCTTGGCTTTGGGAGAGCTGCAGCCCAATATTTAAAGCATTGTGACAAGCTCTAGTATCTTCAAGGCAGAGTCAATTATTCAGTGCTGAGGTGAGGGGCTTGTTGGTAAAGACAAATGTTAAAAAGAAAAATCAAGCCACGTTCTTGAAAGCGACATTAATCTAAGCAGTGTGTCAGCCTGCAGATGCTGCTGGAGTCATTATCCTGAGCTGAAACAACAACCTATGCAATTTTATTTCCCTTGTTTTGTATTTTTAGTCACAGCAGGGATTCATTGCCTGCAAATACGTGTAACGTTCATTAAAGGACAGTCAAAGGTTGCCCCAAGCCCTGACAGTGCATTAGGGTGGCAGGAGCCAGGCACAGTGTGGTGGCTGAGGGCACCCCCCGAGCGATGGGCTTGGGGTGTCCTGTGCAGCTGCTTCAGGTGGAGATGAATTCATGAAAAGGGACGACTGGCTGGTTTGTTGAAATAATCTGAGTAAGGATGGCTGGGCCATCGTGGCCTCCCCCCAGGGACTGAAGGGCTGTAGGTCCTTCCTTGCTGTCAGATGTGCTTTATGGCTGGGGCAGAAAACCTGCTCATCAGCAAGGCTCTCAGGAAGGCAAGTTTGTGCATCGAATGCTGCTAGAGGGACTGATGTAAAAAACTGGAGTGGGAATTTTAGTCTTTATCCCAAGCGCATCTTGCCCATTTACTAATGAATCCAGTCTGTGGCAGAAAAATCCTCTTGTCTCCATTTAACAGCTCTGGAGAGGAAGGCAGAGCGTTAGAGTATGATCTAGAGTTATAGACCAAAAATACAGGCTGTTAGGTCTGCGTGCGGTCTGTGAGACCACAGCCTGCCACGAATGCGCAACGGTGCAGCAGCCGAAATGAACAGTGCTTCTGGTTCTGTACGCCCTCCAAAAAGTTGTATCATTGCTTCTAATTTTACCTCATATCTAACTTGAAAATTACTAGCCACTAGGATGATGATTTTTTTCATTGGTTTCCTTTGGGGGAAAAAAAAAAAAAAAGACAACAAAACAAACCCCCAAAACAAGCAAAAAGATCTCATTATGAAAGCACAGCCTGTGCAAAAATAAGCTAGTAGGCAAAAAAAAGGACTACTTGCTGTATAAATATGCCTAGAAGTGGTTGGGGTTTGTTTTTTTTTTTCTCATTTGACTTGAATCCTTTCCCAAACTTTAAAAATATCCTCATCTGAAGGAAGGATAAGGAAACAAGAAGAAACAGCCTTTCACCCCAGTGCCTTTAATAGTAAACCTGCGCTTCCTCAAGCTGCCAGGCCATTGCCCGGCCCACACTTAAGTGGTGGGAGTGTGGCACACAAGCGAAGGAGATCAGAGCCCACCCTGAGGTGAAGGAAGGAGCTTCTCCCACCCTTAAGTGCTGGAGGTGAGACGTAAACCTGGCAGGCCAGGATGGTGTGGAGGAGAGGAAGTGAGCATCCGTGGTGCAGGCTGGAGCTGGGGCAGCAGCATGGGGAGGGACAGGCTCATCCCACCAGCAGAGTAGCATCCCTCACCTGCCTCCTTCAACCTTCCTTGCCAATGGCATCCCTTGTGTGCTCATGCTTCTGGCTGTCAGCGGAACAAGCTTGAAACACTCTGCATTGAGGTTTCGGGGATCTAGATCATGGCTGACAAAGTCAGCACACTACAGCTGGAGAAATTACTCAATGTACATTTCTTCACTCTTCCAAGTTCAGTTCTGTCACATGAGAAAGAGACATTGATGATGCTGTTGCCTAAGTTAACTGCTAAACGCCGATCATCATTATTTAGCCCTGTGGCAAAATCTGGTTTAGCTGCTTGTTGTCTCTGAGGCTGCACAGTCACTTCAAGTCTCATCCAGGGAGGACTTTGTCCTTTAACCATTATGGAAATCATGGACTGTTTCTCAGCGTGTGAGACAGCCCCCTCAATGCAGTGTGGCGACTTAACTTCTGTTGGGCACAAACACATATGAGCACCCAAGATGAGCTTCAACTTCTCACTCTGTTGCTCTCTCTGTGAATGATTTCTGTATTTTTATATTGTATTTATTTAGAGTCCAGGGTTAGTGATCTGTCTGGCATAACTTAACCTCTCTTAAGACTACTTTCATTCTGCTGATATAGTACAGCAGTGGATCTTGCTCTTTCTCTTGAAAATGTAGATTCAAAATACTCTTTAAATGCTTTCTGATCACTTTTTGAGTGACCAGAAAGCCTCTTTCGACTCCTTTGTGCTGAAAGTCACATTACCCACTCAGGTACCCACTTCCAGGAGAGGGGCAGCATGCAGGTAAGCCTGCTAAATGGAGGCCATGAGCATCAGTGTGGCAGAAATCCAAGATGTACTTGTAGCTGTGCTGCAATTACAACACACAAGTGATTAACACATTTAAATAAAGCCCCCAGCCAAGGTGTTTGATGATAAAGGCAAAGTTCAAAACCTCCGTCAATTAATCCCTGGGAAGAGCTGGTGCTCCTTGAGCCCAAGGGCTGCTGTGGGGCTGGAGGCTAGGCAGGGATAAGGGCTCCAGCCCTGGCATTGTGCAACCAGTCACAAATCCAGTGGATTGGTTTTAACATTTTAAGTTATTGTTGGTTGGTTTTAACATTGTTTAAACAATGTGTATAGGTCTCTTTAGATGCTGAATGGTTTTATGGCAGCTGATGCCTGGAAAGCTTCATGTGCCAGGGCCCTAGTCCTGAAACAGTAATTTAGGTGGTAGCTCTTACTAAGATTTGTAGCTCTGTTTTACTGGGATGGGATTGTTCCCAGTAGTTAACCATGTGAGAGTTTCCTGGAAGATGAGCAGCTGAAGATCTGAAGTCAGCAAGAGGATGGGATAACTGGTAGGTGTTGAAAGAAGCAGAAAGGATAACTAAGATGATGGCATTAGTGAGACAGGATTTCAGTATAATTCTTCTTACTGCCGTACAGCTTCCCTTATATACTTTATCCTTGATCCTGTTTCTGTTTGGTTTTAGGGCTTTTGTTTAGGGTATTTTCTGCTTGATTGGTTGAGGAGGGTTGTTCGTTTGTTTCTTTTTTCTTTTCTACAAGTCTCCATTTCCACCTGTTATTGTTCGGGGAAATCCACCTCATCCAGCCCCTGCCTGTCTCAGTGCGTTTCCTGCTGCAGGGATGTTCCTGCTCCTCTGCCCAATTTGGCCAACAAGGAGCACTGGCAATGTGCCTGCTTGGGAAGCTTTGCAGTTTGGATGCTATTTCACTTATATTTTCATTTAAAAAATTAAAAATGTACCAGCAGCAGGAGCCTTGCCCACAGGACTCCGGTATGCCAAAATGAGTGGAGCCAAATGGCACTGGTTGCAGCTCTCTGTTCACACTGTGCCACTGGATCCAAGCATCGTTTACTAAAGCTGGACAGGTTCTGGGGGAGATTGCTGGTTCTTATATGACACAATGAGAAGTGTTAAAAAGCAGGGCTGGCTCTTGCCTACAGAGAAAGTAGGTGGCTGCTGAAGAGCAGCAAGAAAACCCCCAAAAAACATAATGGCCGTTTATTGCCTGAGAGGCTAAATGGCTATTTTCCTTGCAAATGAGAGTTTGCAAGCCAAGTTTGCGTGGATAAAGATTATCTTCCCCCCCTGCCTCCTGTGCATGAGTCTGTGCCTGAGTGAAAGTCTAGGAGGGAAGGGTTTGCTGAGCAGGGAGTGACCTGGACAGGCATTTGAGGTGGGAAATCCCAAAACAGACACCGTGGTTAAACCTCTCTCCTCTGAGCTTGGCTTTGCTTCCCCATTTGCTGGGAAGGTGTCTGCCTTTCTGGGACAGGCAGCCCTCACCCAGCACATGTGACAATCAAGAGCTGCAAAGAATTACCGAGATGAGTGAGTTCCCTGAGTGCCAGGATAAAAAATGAGTTCAGACGGGAACTGGCATCTCTTTTATTACTCACAGAGTGACAGCACCAGCCTCAGCTGCTGTACACAACTCAGAGGCTTTAACTCGAGGTGACTCATTCAGGAAATAACATTTTCCCTCCCTCTCAATCCAAGCATTCAACTCTTCCAAAGCGTTGATGCCTTCTCTGTCTGCTTGGCAGTTCCCCATCCCAGCACACGGGAATGCTGGCAGCCCGGAGCTCACCTCCCTGCTCGTGCCTGCTGGTGGCTTGCCCAGGGCAGCAGCAAAGAGCTGGGGGCTCCCCTGCAGACGTGCAAGGGACACGACACAGTCATTTTGCAGAGATTTGTCCAAAACCAAGCAGAGTTCTCGGTATTGTGCTGCTGGAATCGGCATCACCCGACACCTGGACGTGTGCACAGTGCTGTAGTGAGCCCCTGCTTTTTCCAACTGCACTTGGTTGTGTTCAGGAGGCCTCTCTCTGCCTCCCTAAAAACAAACAAACAAAAATCCAACAGAAAAAAACCCAAACCCACTTTCTCCGCTTCCCACTGCCCAGCCCCGGCTCTGTGAGATAGAGAAACGGTGTTACAACGAAATGAGTCAGACGAAAGTGTTTTCTTCTGAGCTCTGTTCTCTAACGTCGCAGTGTGGTCAAAGCGAAGAAATCAGAGGTCAGATGTTTCTAAGGCTTAAATAATTTATTTTTAGAGCAAACAAGGCACAAGGGCTGGCATGGGACTAGACTTAATGATTCCTGAGTAGCAGTGGGTGCCGTTAGATGTGATAAAAAAAAAAGGGTAAATGGGACTATTTGAGGAGCTGGTACAGTCTGTTGATGGTAGAGCTGGACACAAAATTGGCATTCAGACCAAAATCAGTGCAATTAGTAAAAACAACTCTTCTCTCAAGCTCAACATTTTTGCAAACACTAACTGTATCATTGCTACCCACTCATCGTGAGGAGTACAAGGGGCTGCCTTCTGAATTATCTATTTCATTTACACATAATCACCTTGAAATCATGTGATTGTGCTATAGTCTTCTCCAGAAAAAAGCTGCTTTAAACAGAAATCTCTCTGACTGTAGAACTATAAAAAATGTATGACTCTGTAAACACAAACTAAAAGGGCTGAATTTATCTTTCCTGTAACTTCGCTAAAGCTGATGCTATGATCTCTGTCTGTATGAATGAAATCAGCCTGAACAGCAAGGGAACCACCTTTATACCAGATTATTGCAAATGTTTGCAAATATTCCACTTTGCTGCCAGAAGTGCATCACTGTCACACAGATTTTAAGTACAATGTGTCAGATAAAACCAGAAATAGGAAGCTCTGTTTTGTTAAATGACTGAATATCAGGCATTTATTTTAAACACCCCACTTTGTGAGACATTGGGAAACTGCTATCACTTATAGTTTAAGAGCCCACTTGCAAACCAGCAGTCACTAGGAAAACTCAGAGTTTGAACCTTGGTTTCGTAGTGGAGTGGCTTAAATGGTTAGATTTGGTGAATTTTTGCTGTTCTGGATTGTAAGCAAAGTTATTGTTCTGCTGCTGTCTCTTCAGGAATCATGCTGGTTTTTTTCACTTCCTTGTGAATGGGAAAAACATAAAGCAAGCTGGCATCAAGGATTGTTCTGTATAAGAAAGGAATGAGGAGAGATAAAATGGCTACATATGGCAATATGGACAGTTTCCAACTTAATGGAAATAAAAGAGTCGGATTTTTTCAGCATATAGTGAGAACTGAACTGTATTTTTATGCAAATGCTATAGAAAATGCAGCTCAGCAAAGGCTGTTTTCCTACTGTTAGCTGGAAAGCATTTTGAGTGCCTAAAGACTTATATTTTCCACAAGAACTTGGTGAGAAAGAATATAAAGGGGTAATAGAGCATTTAAACCCCTTATACCTACCAGAGGTTTCTTTTTTTTTTCTAAATCCAAGAATCACCTAAGAGGAGAAAACACTACTGAGCTTTTAACAAGCCTATATAGTGATTCTTACTTGCTATTTTGTTTGTTTGTTTGTTTGTTTGTTGTTTTTAAATGCAGGTCAAACCCAAGTTTGTTTATGGAGTAGAACACCAGGAAGAATAGTGTGTGCCTGCACAGCACAATCCAGCCCTGAGGGCTGCCACAGGAGGTACTTTAGTTGCAATATAGATTTGATAGGGTGAAACTTTATGTGTCCCAGAGGAAAGCCAAAGTTCAGCAGCACAGCTCTGCTGTACAGTGCTAACTCATCTCTGCAGCTGAGAGGACCCAGCCTCAGCCAGGCCCTTCTGCATTGAATGATGCTGTGCACATTGACTGAAAACTCATTGCATGTGATGAATAAGATGGTATCACTATCAGGGGGAGCTCCACCATCTAGAAAAACCTTTGGGAGAGGGTAGTTGGGACACCCCTTGGATGAGCATGGCTCAGAATGAGGGTGCTCCTTAGAGTAAAAGCTGAAGGGCCCGAGCGCCTTTACTGGCATGGATGGGATGGGCTGACTTCCTACGTATCCTGTTACTATGAAAACAAACCACGTGGCATTAAGCCTGGGAGACTAGCAAAGAAAAATTTCTCGAGTAAGTCTGAATGGAATGAACTTGTTGTTAAGGTGTCCCAGAAAGGGGAGAGAAGGAGTTTTAGGCTGTGTGGTTGTCACAGTAACTTCTCCATATACCTGTGTGCCCTTGGAGTTAACTGGGACTGAAGGAGATGGTCTCCTGCCGATAGGCAGAAAGTGACGGTATGTAAGTGTAAACCAGACCAAAGAGCAGCACACTGGAGACTTGCCAGGGAGGGGGAGCCAAGAGGTAAAATGTAGAGCCCTATGAAGGGCAGACATTTGTTTTATAAGCGGCACAACAGGAAAGCTGGAGGAGCAGGCAATGCCATTTCTCAGTTGCTGCGGGTGAGATTGCTGCCATTTGTATAGCGGAGGGTGGCTGCCGAGAGGTGGTTGGATCGATGGGAGGAGCAGTGGGATGGATTGCAGAGGCTGGGTTTAATTTCACGTGCAGATTCCAGAGCAGCAGCTACACCAGCCATACATGCTCCCAAGACGGGGTAAGGATTTGTGGAAACTATAAAGTCACTGTATTTACAAATGGGTCAATACCCCATTCCTACACGGTAAGATTCACTCACAGCAGTTTTGAGAAGGGGGAAATTCACATCTCTCAGCTGGTCCCAGGTCTTCCAAAATGATTTGATGTTGAAGATACCCAAGGGGCCATTTACAAACATGTCAGTAACCCTCAGAGCGGACAATCTGTATGCCACAGGATGAGGTGTGGAAGTTACCTGGGCTTTTTGGAAAGTGTTTTAATGAACGAGATGAGTTCAGAGGAACAGTTCTAAAAGTTGGAGGGAACACTAAAGAGATTGCAAATATATGGCTATACTATTAAGAGAAGTAGGCTCATTTCACTTCACCAGACTTATTTGCACTCTATAAGAGCAGGAGCAATCTGCTTATCAAGAGGGAAAACAAAAATAATGGAATGTACTGGTGCTGCAGAATACTGCTTCTGGTCATGTTAAACTGTTGTAGTTTAGAAGTTTTCTTCAAATATATTAGCTTTGATCAGCTTGATGTCTGGCTTGTTTGAAAAATGGAAAGAAAAGCTTCATTCAGAAGAGTGAAATTAGATATTTTGGCAATCAAATAGCTTGAGCCCTTTGATACATTTTATTCGTTAGCATTAACATTAGTACCTTTACTGGAAGGACTGGTTCCTGAAGTTTCAAACACCTATCAAGAGACGAGTAAAATAACCCCTGTATCGTTATCTTACTGGATATCTCAAAACTGGCCGTCATTCATCTTAAATAATGCTGCTGTGCTGTGCTCCTTTCACTACAAAACCCTTTTGTCTATTATTTGCAGATAAATGCTAGAATGACTCGTTGGGATGAAAATACTGTCCTCATCACCAATCCAAAGGTACTGTTGGAAGCATTGAGGCTGAGAATATGCATTTCTCCACTGGTAGAGGCCAGATAGCAGACACTGAGCTTTGTTAGGTAAGCATTTTACCAAGATACCTTTTAGATTAGACCCTCAAAAATGTTTTCTTGTACGCATGGAGGAAAAAAAAAAGAAAAGTGGTTCAGTGTACATTTTCTATTCTACAGACCTTTCTTAACAGTGCTAAAGAAATTGTTCTGGAAACAAGAAATAACTTCATTTTGGTTATAGTTGTACACTCTGGACTTCAGGGATGGCTGCATTACATCACTGGCGGCCAGCTTAAGCCAGAGTGCTTTTAGAAAATTGATGTTTTCCTTAGTTCTTTGCCGGGGGGAATACTAGGGACAATAAAAAAAGCTTACAAAGAGACACACTGGTATAATTACCTGAGTAGTACCAAGAGACTGTTAAATTGAAAAGGAGGAAAAACCTCATTTCGTGTGCCTGCTGCTTTCCCGCAGGGTAGATGCAGGCAGCAGTTTGTGCCCTCGCAGCAGATCATGGCACTTGCAGAGGCCAGGAGTGCTGTTACCTGGGGATGTGTGCTGTGCCACCACATGTTAATTTTGCAGGGGGGAGAAAAACCTGCTGCTTTCACTGCTGGCTGGGGCATATTACTGATGCCAGAACAGGATATGAGGGATGGGAACGTGTGCTGTAAAGCAGCCCAAGCGCTTCATGAAACAAAATTTGCTGAAACCAGAGCCAGACAATCCCCATGCCAACCCCAGTCCTGGGATGCCCACCCTGCCAACCAGACCAAGTGCTTCAGGAGGGAGTGGGAGAGACCTGCTTTGGTGCACTGCTACAGCTTCCCTGGGCTTGCATAGGCTGGCTGCACAGAAAGTGTCACCAGGTACCCCTGACATAATGCATTCCCTGTGCTGAAATCAAGCAGACTCAAAACACCTGGCAATAAAAAAAAAAAATTCTCTGTTCCCATTTCCCCCATGTAATGCCCTAAGTGTCTGCTCAGAGCTAATGGTGCCAGTATGCAACTGGATGGGACAGGGAAATCCGGGAGAAGGCATGGTAAAACTGATTTTGTTGCCAGTGACTTATTAAGTAGAGTTAAAGGGGGTGTGATGAAGAGATGTGATGATTAATTGAAAAGCTTGGAGCAGATGTAATATATGGCTCCAGAAGTCAATAAAAATGGCTTCAGTTTTACTGATTTTTGTTGTTTCAGAAAATAATACCCAAGGAAAGGAGAGAATGGAAAGATATGTGGGCTTGCAGAAGGAAAGGGCAAGAGAAAAATTAGACATTTTGTTCCCTCCCTGAGGCCCAGCACTGATCGTTGAATTCAGAGTGCTCCCCCAAGGTTAGGCTTGTGATTTATTTTTCTCTTGGAGATGTCACTGGGGTAATGTACAAGGGAGAAACTTGCTGTATTGACAAGCTGTGCTTTAAAGCTTATGGGGCTGCTTTTCAGCAGCATTTCTAGTTCACTGGGTAAAAAGCATCTAAGATTTTGTTCCGTTTCAATCGTGATTATTGCACAGTGGGATTTGATAGACCTTCTCTGTCCACTTCCTCTCAGGAGTTGCTGGTTTTTAACTTCTTCACGTATATCAGCCACCTAACTGGAAACAGCTAATAGAAATGAATATGAAAGATAACAGCAGCAATCGAAAAAAACTGCGGAGAAATTAATTGAAAAAGTGAATTGTAATAACCTCATTTAGATTTTTGCAGTGCACAGCACAAATTACTTACAGCTGATAATGTTCCTCATCAGAGACACTGTACCTCACTCACTTGGACGACAAACACCCACAAGCCTTTAAGAGTCAGGTCCCTGACAGACTGGGAGGACCCATCCTTCGCTGTGATGTGACTGCTCACTTGGGCATTAGCCAAGATTTGGCCCTGGTAAAGGGATGCTAACCAGGTGATAGCCCAGAGGGAACTTGGCCAGATCCTGACTTTGTTGGTTTGTTGATGCCCAGAAAAGGTGGGAGAGGGACTGTGTTAGGACAGGTTTGTGCCAGGTTTGGTGCATGAGCAGAAGGCTGAGGGTGGCCCTTCCCCAAAGGCAGAAGGGTGGCCCTGGACAGCCCTTTGCCTCTTTCTTTAAGGCTAAGCCTTGGAAGATGTGTATGCTCCACCTGCCTGCTTTTACAGTCTGCCTCGTTTTTCTACTACATGATTCAAAAAGAAAAAAAAAGTGAGATTGTAATTCTCAGCTCTCTCTTCTTAGAGGGATGAAAATTTGCTCCTTTGGAGCCCATTAGTGTTGCCAAAGGTTGCTTATTAAATGCTTACCTCTTATGGACTGTCCCTGTAAGTCTCAGAGCTGTCTGTCTACACCTTTAGCACTGCCAAATCACAAGCTGAAGGCGAAAGAACTTTCCTTGAAGCTCTGGCTCTAGGATCATGTGATTAAACTGGATTCTCATTTTCCTTTGTAAAAAAGTAAGTTTCCAGCTGCTGTGATTGCAAAGAAAAGTTGAAAGTCTAAGCCCAAAGTATGCAAAGGAAGAGAAGCAAATATAAAGAATATGAGGATGGTTTTTCATTTAGTCCTATGTTTTGAACTACTCCTTTCTCCACGAGGCTGATTCATTCTCTTGAATGGATTGTGCTGCTCACACTGTATTTTTTTGTTCCCTAAGGGATAACTTCAGAACTTTTCTTCCAAAACTTCTCTGCCCAGTTTAGACATCTCTTAGAAAAACTAAATGAGAAGGAATTTGTAAGAAAAATTAATGATCTACTATATAAATTTTTCACAACTTTGTACATGGATGGACTGGGTTTGTAGAATTACAGAATTGCAGTAACTAATAATAATAATAAAGTATCTGATTGTGTTATGTAGTTAAAGATAGTCATAATAGTCTCATTGTCTTGTCTTCCCACTGCTTGCTGTGACATCAGCCCATCCCAGACCATCACATCCTGCTCATGGCTGTGTCTTAGTTGATAGTGAGTCATTATATGCTCTGCTCTATGACTCGTACAGCTGTATTGCCCAATTTTCCTCTCTCCAGAACAAAATCCCCCTTTGCAAGGATTTAGTATGCCTTTAAAACAGCCAAGTTTGTCTTGTGACAAATGTACACTTCAGCAGAAGTAGGAATGAATGAAATAAGTTGTTTTTTTTTTTCTGGCTGTCTGATACCTGAAGTAGGTTCACCTGCTATAAATGATATATTTTTATTAATGACAGAACTCTACCACCACTATGTACTGATGGCACAATCTACCACATGCTGAAGCCATCATTTCCATGCCTTGTCCCTGCAGGACACGTTCGACCTGTAGAGCCCTGCTGCCACACAGGCATTAAACTCTGCTCGGAATATTCGGATGCTTACATGTAAACAGGCAGGGGGAAGTTACATGTTTTTACCACAAATACCAAACTGATTTAGTAAGACTGAAATCAAAACTTCTTGCTCTCCAGCATGCTGCTACCTATACAGCATACTCAGGAAGCTCTTCTAAAACGAAAAGGATAACAAAATCTTTTTTAAAAGTACGAGAAATAATCAGAATGCTTTCCAAAATGACAAAAATATGCTCTGACACTGAGAACATTGAAGAAATACCATGGTCAGTCTGGCACCTAAATAGCTGATTTGCATAGTTGGGAGATAGTTGTTTTCTTTCAATTTAAATTTCAAAGTATGATCAAGTATGTGGCAGAGCAAACTTCAAGTTCTGCAGACCTACTGAATTAATATGAATTTCTTATCAAGAACCAATGAGCAATTCAATATGCCTACCTTGTACACAAGAATTGAGGTGAAAGATCCTCAGTGAGGCAAGATACAGCATGTGTTTGTTTTAACTTGTTGCATTTTACTTGGTTATTTTGTAACTCACCCCTGCAAGGTCTGAGTGACCGGGTGGCCCAGGGCCTTGAGCTGAGAGTATTCATGGATAAAGGAGGGATAGTGGAAACCAGGACAAAACGTGGTCCCTGGGGTGGGTGGATGGATGGATGGATGGATGGATGGATGGATGGATGGATGGATGGATGGATGGATGGATGGATGGATGGATGGATTGTCTTTAACCCCTACTCTCATTGCTGTTGCCTTGCCCTCCCTTTGCTTTCCCTAGGCTGAGGATCCCAAGCCCCAGCCTATCAGCTGCCAAACGAGCTGCATGTAGTCAGTGATCTGCTGTAGACTAAAATCTTGGCTGTAAATCTTGCTCTGCTGGTGGCCTCCATGGGGCTGCACCTGTGTGCCACAACAACCTTCCACAGCCTCTTCCCTGTGTGGAAGCCCAGAGCTGTAATGCCTGTGCCAGGAGCAGGGTGAGGTGGTCAGGTATTGTGTGGGTGTGCTGCTAGGAAGCAACATCTTGGAAAATGTTGCAAGCAGGTGTTCAGGGAGTGCTCTATGGAAAACCATCACCTCTTTGGCAGAGCCTGTGTTGCACCGAGCCTGCAGAGCCTCCTTAAGAGCATCTTTTTTCCACTAGACCTAAAGTGATCCAGGAAAGTCCTGTCCTGAATCTCTCCAAGAAGGATTCTGAGTGAAACTTTCTCGCCCCAGCCCATTCGCCATGAGCTGGCCTGGGGCAGGTGCCAGAATGCTGCTCTCACCTTGCTGACAACCCTCCTGCAGAAATGAAGATGTTTTCACTGCACAAAGCAGTGTATTTCACTGCAAAACAACTCTGGTGACTGCTTGTATGTCTGTTCCTTTCTTCTCTGTATCACAGTCTCCTCCTTTGGGTTTCTGAGTGCTTGGAGCACCACGAAGTACTGCTCCTGGTGCACCAGACCTGCATAAATCATCCCCTGCTCTCTAGCCCCAGTTAAAGAGCCATTCTTGAGCACAGGAGGGACTGGCTTTGGACAAACAGAGAAGAGCCCCTGCAGCCCTGCACGGGAGGTGAGTCAACTGCCCATTTGCTGCCTCTCTCTTTCTCTCTCTGTTCCTTCTGATGTATTTTTGGGTGGAGGGATTGAAAATTTGATTTGTTAAATAGGTTTAAGAAAATGTAAATGATAATTATAAAATTCCCTGAGCCTTTTTTTTCCGTGATAAATTTTATGTAGCTGGCAGTTAAAATAAGTGATTACCTCATAAATACCATTTTAATAGCCTAGTCAACGGTGTAGCCTCTGCTGTTCTGAGATTTTTATCTCGGAAAAGGGAGGGGAAAAATCCTTTCCCGTGGATTTATACTGCTGTAGCGGCTGCTGCTGCCGCTCATTACTTGCTGAATAATTTGAGGGGAACATATTCTTCTCATGCAGGCAGACACAGAGTGAATGAGCATGGATACTGCTGGGGGCTGGCCACCCTGCACCGACACTGCCAGCTGTGACCTGGCCAGTGGTGGCCCTGGCCAGCGTGTCAAGTGCTCCAGCTGAAGCTTTTGGGGTAACAACCTCATGTTTTCCAAAGACAGTCATTCCTGCACACGAGCACCATCCTCCTCCATCAGCAACAGGCAAGCAGGCCAGGATCCTTGCTCACATCCTTGTTGCTAAATTGGAAAGAGATTAATTTGGTGAGTGGACTATTTGTTGGACAAGGAATTGGCTGGATGGCTGCATCCCAGTAATTTTGCAGTCAATGGCTCAGTGTCCGAATGGAGATTGGTTACAAGAGATCTCTCTCAGAGGTCCGTATTGAGACTGGAACTGTTCAATATCTTGATTATTGCTACAGACAGTGGTGGCCAGTGCTGCCTTGGCAGGTTTGTGGATGACAGCAAGCAGAGGGTGCAGTGGATTTGCCTGGGGGAAGGGAAGGACCCGGAGGAGTGGTCCTGTGTGAACCCCATGAAGTTCAACAAGGCCGAGGGACACCTTTTCAACCTCTTTCAGTACATATAGAGGGGCTTATAAGAAGGATGGAGAAAGACTTATTACCAAGACCAGCAATGAAAAGGCAAAGGGCAACAGTTTTAAACTGAAAGAGGATGGGTTTAGGTTAGACATAAGTAAAAAATGCTTTACTTTGGGGGTGGTAAGGCACTGGAACAGGTTGCCCAGAGAAGCGGTGGATGCCCCATCCCTGGAAACGTTCGAGGCCAGGTTGGATGGGGCTTTGACCAACTTGCTCTAGTGAAAGGTGTCCTTGGCCCATAGCGGGGGCGTTGGAGCACAGATGGTCTTTAAACTGCCTTCNCGGGCGGGCCGCGCCGCGCCGCCCCCTGCCCGCCTCCCGCCGCTGGGGGCGCGGCGGCCATGTTGTCCCCTGGCGTGACGGAGCGGGAGGGTGCGGGCGAGGCGCCGCCGCCCCCGGGCTGATGCTAGAGCGGTGAAAGCTCCTTTGTGGCGTTAATTGGCGCACGTAGCGCTGGCGCTGCCGCGTGCGAGCGCTGGCGTCATTCCCGCAGAGGCGAGGGATGCCTCGGCTCGCCGCGGCTCCCCGTAGGGCGGGATGGGGATCCCTGGGATGCGGTCCTTCCGCCCGCGCTGGGCCAGCGGCCGGGCTCGGAGCACCGCTGGAGCCTGCCTTAAGTAAACGCAAGGTCGGTCGTGTCCCACCCGCCGCCTCGCAGGCCGTGTGTGTTCCTGTGCCGTGCTGCAGTCGGTGTTTCGCCGGAAAAGCTGCTTGTGGCCGGGTAGTATTTGAGGGAAGAATTGGAGCAAGTGGGTCCGGCTCTAAGCCCGTGTATATGTGGGTACCAGTGCTTCCAGTAACAATGCCAGTGACTTTCCGGGTTGTATCGGAGCTCTTGGCATGTCTCAGGAGAAGAGTTGAGGTGTTCAGCATGGCTGCTGGTCAACAGGAGAAGCTGCCAAGTGCTGTCTCTTCCCTCTCATAGTATCTGTCAAGGTTCTGTCGCAGAGGTAGAGTTCCTGTGCTCTATGCGCTCTCTGAACAAAGGGTACACATTGATCTTACTCTTGGGCTGTGCAGGCCCCTGGACCTCAAGTGCTAGAGCCATTGCAATGTGTGCATGTGTTTGGGACAACGGGGCAGAGACACCAGGGTTTGCCTGCTGGCTCCCAGCCCTGCTTTCAGGCTGGCATTATCAGATGACCGCTCTCTGTCTCTCTGTTCACGTAGACACTCATTTTTTCCTCTCCCTGTGAGCGCACAGATTCATCTTGCTAGGGATGGCGTGCTTCTGCAGGTTTGCCAGAAGTAGAAATATGAATTGTTCAACCTCAGCTTTAAAGGTTTGGACTCCAAGGTTGTTTCCACATTCATTTTAAACAGATGTAAATCTAGAGTTAACTCTGCTGAAAGAAGAGTTGTGTGGCACAAAACCATTGTGCATTTCTGTGAACAGATACAGCTGTCAGAGAAATGAAAATAATGAAGTGGCGGTGAATAAGCCAGGCACCTTGTTTTCAGCTGTAGCACACAGAGTTTCTGAGAACCAAATGTTCTTCCTCTTGCAACTGCTGGTCTCTAGCTGAACATGGCTGAGGAGGCAACGAGGTCCCCTGAGCCTGTGTGAGGCATGAATGTATGTAAAGGTTTTAATGATGTCTTAAAGGCAGAGTCCCCACAATCTGATCCTTAGATGTAGAATTACAATATTAGATGCACTGCCAGATGTGGTATAGACATGGATTGCCTTTACGGGGACCTGCCTTTGCATGTCTCTTGATGTGTGCAATAAGCTATTAAAGCAAGATTAATGGACATACTCTTTGGCAGTTCTGTGCTTTCCGGGCAGATTTATATCTCTAGGTGGGTCCTGTAATCACTGGTGCCATACATTACGCATTCTGCTGATTGCTTGTGCCATAGTGTAAGGGCTCTTTCAGTCCTTTACAACAGGTAGTAGTGCCGTTTCCGACAGGACTGGGCAGCTCTTCCACTGCCTGGGCTCCTGTTGTGTATTAGCGGGATTGATGAAGTTTTCTCCCATCCATTCACTTCAACATGCTCCCTGATCCCAGCAAATAGCTGTGTACTGAACTGGGACAATGAATCTCTGACCTTTGCATGAGCCTGGAACAGGCATGAGGAGAAACTACACTAGCCTGCTCCTCTGTTTCTGCATTTGGACTTGAGGTGAACTTGTCATCTAAGAGTATTCCATTCTCAAATGCTTCTGTTTTTCTTCTAGTGGCTGCCTAGAGAAGAGTGTTTATCATACACCTTAAGGAGGTTTGCTTTACAGAAGTTTCTTACTATTTTCTCTATTTAAATAGCTTTTCTCTTTCTTTTCATTGACTTTCTTCCCCATATAACACCTTCCTGCTTTCTTCTATGCTGTTTCACAGTCACCTACAATGGAAACAAGGATGTATATCAAATAACACTGTGCAGACCACAACAAAAATTTTATTTTCCATTTTTGTGTGTTTACTATTGGATCTTGTGTTCCCAGCCCCTGCATATTGTAATACCTTTTTAGCTATACTCTTTTCAAAATCCACCAAGTTTTTGTTTCCTCCCACCCAGCCCCTGCCTTTACCTTCTGGAGTTCTTTTTAAATTTCTTCTTTGTAATTTGCTGTCTGAAGTCTTGGTTTTCCTTTGCCATTGTGTCTTCCAGCTCCTCAATGTTGGCTGTCAGGTTCCTCCTCACAGGTTCGCTTTTTAGCCATTCCCCTCCTGTGCAAAGCTGCTGGTAAACATTGAAAGAGCTCAGTCTCTCTTCTAGTTGTGCTTCTAGGGTGTTTCATTTGCCCATGCCCTGTTGCCTTTTCCATTTGGAGCTGAGTATTACCTGGAGATGGTCACTGCAGTGTGAAAGGTGTTTTAGTTTTGAATGTTTGCACTTGCAAATGCTGAACAAGCCGAGTGTCATCCTGGGAATAGTACATCTTCTGTAGTGTTGCTGCCCAGGGGTGTGGGCTCATATTTCTCTAACACATATGCAAGTGCTGCACTGGTGTCTGTATTCAGGAATCGTGTCTTTCTCTAGCTATAATAATTTGTCCCTTGAAGCCTGGGCTGTGTAGGGAAGGTCTGTGAAGATGGGTTAATAAGCAGCAATTTGCATTATGTTCTTGTGATCCAAGGCAGCGAACGTTTGTGTGGATACTCTGTGGTAGAGTGTAGCTTAAATATTGGCCATTGCCTTGTTCTGCATTTACCATGGGGCTCGAGCAAAGAGGTTTAAATGTCTACCTGTCTCCTGCTGTATTCAACAACGGCTTAATAAAATCTGGGGGACTGCACCTTATGATTTGGGATCGACCTGGACACTTCTGAATCTTTCCTACTTCTGTCATTCTGAGCAAATTTTGCGTCAGTTTTGGTGTATATCCACTTACATATCTGTTTCCTCTTGTCGTGGGTTGACAGGTTTCTAGGTGAATTTCACCCTGCCAGGTCCTGTGGAGTGGCAGGGTGTCGTGGGCCAATGACATTTAAGGTACGCCCTCTGCGAGATACAGTATTTAAGGAGCTGGACACTGGGAACTTCCTCTTTGGCTTCCGGCGTTCCAACAGGTAACAGGGGACC
>VZTF01008266.1:1194102-1276450 GCA_013397755.1 Cnemophilus loriae | reverse complement strand
TGGCAGTGGGGAAATATCTGAAAGAGAAGTTTGGGGGGGGGGGAAGAGGTTTTCTGAAGGTTTAATCTAATTTTTATTATTTGGTTCTTTTTTTATTTATTTTTTTTCTTTCTAGTTCTGTTAATAAAACTTTCTTTATATTCTCTAAAGTTTGAGCCTGCTTTGCTTCTCCTAACCCTTATCTCACAGAGGGAAATATCCTAAATAATAGACCCAAATTTAAATTACTGCACTTAAATTGGATTGGCGAACTCAAACCACTACACCTCTAAAGATTGTTATTGCTTGTTTTTACTGGTGGCAGTTCTAGTATGTATGTGCTGAATGCGGAAGTCTAAGGACTTACGAACTTTTTTCTTTTTTGTCCTCCTGAACAAATTTAATTCTAATTTTGGTGTATGTAGTAGAGGGTATCTCTTGGTATTTAGTAAAGTCAGTTTGGCTGCAGAAGCTCTTGAATCCAATTTAGCTGATTCTGTGGAAGTGAAGGAGCCAGCCTACCAATCCCACTAGTCCTCGTAGAGCTGTAGGATAACCAAGACCCAGAGTGGTTTCCAAGTGTTCTCTCTTCCAGCCACACATGCAACAAGCTGCACAAACTTGTGCAAATGTGCCTGTGGTATCTCATGGACTTTACTGGCACCAGTGGAATCCATCTGTACCTTTCATTTCACATAGGTACTGCAGCAGGAGCTTGCAGGAGAACTAAACAAAGGTGTCACTACTTACAGTAAGTGAGGCTGCTTGTCTGTCCTTCAGAGGGTGGTATTTGGTCCTCTTTGTGGGAAAAAATTCCATCAATCACATTTTTGATCCATACTGATGGAACTGATGAGTTTTCTTTCTTGAAAACTTGATTCTTCGTAGACAAAACTGTGGTCACTAGATCTCTGTAGTTCAGCCTCTACAGTTCTTCCTGTAGCTAGACCTCAGCAAAGTGTTCTAAGTAGTAGGTTTTCTCTCAGGGAGGGCAGATCTACTTTGGTATGACATGAAATTTGGTGATGTTTATTACAAAACAAATCTCCCCCAAATCAAAGGATAAAAGGAAATATTTTTTAAAAAATTAATTTTGTGGGCATTTTTTTCCTTTACAGATAAAAAAGAGGGAGCAGAGTAAATAAAAGGGAGCAGTAAATATTTACTATTTTCAAGGGAAACATTTCCTCCTTTGTTGCATTTTTTTTGTCGTTTTTTTTGTTTGGTTTGCTCTTTCTTTTCCTTAGCCAAACCACCTGCTTAGCTTTTATTTCGAGTAGATTCAACTGAATTTTTTTTCTACCCATGATTGTTTTTTGTTTGGCCATTGAACCAGATAATCCAATATTTGCACAGCACTCCCTGGAGCTGCATGAAGAGGTAATGTTGTCATTATGACAGGTAGACCTCAGGAGATTACGTGGAAGCACGGGGTCTCCTAGCAGAAGCTCCTTGGCCTTTAAATGTTCACTCTCAGATCCTTAGGATTTCCCTGCAGATCTCTGGACTGTGTTATATTAGAGGGGGGTCGAAGTGTTGAGGGGTCTATGGTTTCCTAAAGGAAGAGCAATAATGGTATTCAGCAACAGGGCATGGATTTTCTGGACTATTCATGAGTATTCTGTTAAGAGAAGGATAAGGCTTCTAGTGCTAAATGCTGGGATTTACTCCTATGTATATTTGAAATTTATTTTCTTTTTAGTTTGTGGCTTTTTACAGTTCTGAAAATATGGTGATATATATAGACATATATATAGATAGATATGTATATATATCTTTTCTGCAGTGAATTCTTGCTTAGGTCAGTGTACCTTGTTCTGTTTGTACAAAAATATTTGTTCCTAATTAAACTCACCTTCTTCTGTTTGTACCAAAACATCTTGGTCTCATGAAAACTGCCTAACCTGTGAAGCTGTCTGCTTGGACAAGGATTTTGCAGATCGCTCTGCACATTGAAATTCAAAATTTCTCCTGCCTGGCTTAGATGGTTAGTAGTGTAAATTTTCTAAGAAAATGCCCAGTATTACAAGCAGCTGCAGGTTTTGTGCTCATGAAACTTATTTGTACAAATATTAAAAGCCACCAAAGTCTCCACCCAAATCTGCCACAATTGCTCAGATCTCCAAACAATTACAATCTAATTAGAGCCGGCATTCAAAGTTGCCTCCAGCATTTGAAACAAAAGTAATTTAGCTGTCATAAAAGTGTAGATTGGCAGCTCTGGAGGCTGAACTCTGCTTATCCGCAGAACGTACCCGAGGTGGGAAGGAGCTACAAGAATCACCACAATGACTGAAGGTCCTGACCCCCTGCCTTGAGATGACAACCCCCAAGGGATGAACAAATGGGCAATTTTCTACAGGTCTCTTTACTGCCACTGCCAAGAGTGCTGCTAATTACTGACAATAATTAGTATATTGTCTGGGGCATGAATACTTTTCTGCTAGGAAAAACACCTGATTCATTGTATGATAACAATCAAATGCCCATCATGTAGTGATGGTGTTTATGAAGTTAAGGATTACTCTGAATTTGAACCCCAGCCTTTGAGGTGAAAGGCTTTATCCTGTTACCAGTCTGCCGTGTGTGAGGCACAGGGCTGTGATTACCAATTCGTTTCGTAAAGGCCAACCGTTTAAAATTCTCTCAAACTAGCAGCTGCTGGAGGAATGAAAAAGCAACTGGGTCTGGACAAATATATTTTTTTTCTCTGTGTTAATTTAAAAATAAACCTTGTGATTCTTCCCCCTCATGAATGAGACTTTCAATCAGTGTGGAGCTATCACTGCTGAATGATAGTTTGTCTGTGCTTGCTTGACATAATTCTTCCAGTTCCAGAAGTGGAAGTCATGGTTAGGCTGAAGAGCACCTGAGAAAATAGGCAGCTTCATGTTACTAGTCAGTAAGAGGAATCATTTGGATTTGATGTGGAGGTCGGTTCTAGATGAATCTGCTTTAGCAGAGGTGTTGCATTTGATGATCTTCAGAGGTCCCTTTCCACCACAACCATTTTGTGAAAAGAACCCACTCTCTTCAGTTTCATGTGGTGCTACTGGATTCTTTTATTGCTGTCGGTGATAACCAAAGGCAGAGGAAAGAAATCCCCTTCCCCTTCCCCTTCCCCAATTCACTGGTTTTTATACTCTAAAATACTGAATTATAACATAGAAAGGATCACCAGTGACTTCTGAAAACTGACAAGTCTTAGCTTTTCTCCAGCCAAGTTAGCATATGCCTTACTGCAGCAGGCAAACCTTAATTCAGTTGGCAGGAGGATTACAGCAGGTATATTTACCCTCAAGAACACTCATTTTCCATTTATAATTATCTTCTTCTCTGCTGAGTCAGGAGGAAAATCAAAATTATCCTCTGTTTTAGCTTGGACTGACATGAAAATTCTGGGTGACATTGTCAAAAGCATCCAATTTATGTAGGATCAAAAGACTGCGGCTTTCAAGATCATCTGCTACTCAGATGTATAAGGGACATTAGAAAACAGTACCTTTGGTTTCTAATGTTGAAGATGGAGACATAGATAGAAGGTTGCTGCTTCTATTGCTGTTAGTATTGGATAAGATCATGATTTGTGTTTTCAGATGAGGCTTTAAATATGATCTTACGTGTTCTAACTAGAAGCCAAGTTGCCCCTTGGGCATGTTTCAAAAGAGTATGAGTGTGCACTAATAATTCCACTATAATTTTTTTCTTTGTCCCTCTGCAATATGTATTTCTGGTAGCCACAATCCACTCCAGAGGATGAAGAAGAAGGTAGGAGGCTTTGTGGATGCAGGTGAGAAAAAGTATTTTTTCTGGGGGAAGTTGTGGTTTCGGTTTTTGGGGTTTTTCTTCCTGTAACATTCTTCTCATCTGCAAATTACTATTTCCTGTTTGAAAACTGTGTGTAAGCAAGATGCTTTTATGCCTCCTTCATCAGTGTGTTCCACTTTCCCTACAAGCAGATTCAGACAGAGGATGTCCCTCATTCCAAGGAGTATGTATGCCACCAATATCGATGCCTCAGTGATCTAGAAATATTATGCTAACACACTCAAAAGCAAAGCTGACGTAGAGCAGTTGTACCTAGAGACATGCAGTGCAGGTCCTTTTCCAGTTCTGTTCCCTCATCCCTGTTTAAGAAAAGCAGAATTCTGTGAACAACTATGACAGCCAGCAACCTGTCTCCTCATCTGACTGCATGGAGCTATATCAGCAATTTGGCCCAGCATCTAACCCAACACCTCATGAATCCCACCAAAATACAAGATAACAATACAGATGGAGTAAGATAACAATACAGATGGAAGCATTTAAGTTAGTATATGTATGTAGTGTAATTTGGGTTGATAAGTGCTGTAGAAGTTTAAAGCACTATTTTGTCTCATGCTTACATAAACTTACATTCCTTGGCTTTGCATGTTGCTGTGTGGATTAAGTTATAGCAGATCTGTCTGGAACACCTGTTGAAGCTAAACAGTGGTGCTTCATTGTTTAATATCAGCTGCTTTATTATGGGAATTCAAGTAAAATTTGACCTAAACAAGGCAGGCCTTCCTGCTATTTTTAGAATGTTATGCCATATCCTATGTCCATGTTTCACAGGCTGGTGTGTAATTAATGATGTGTGTCCTTCCTTCTCTTGTTAATTGACGCACAAGCTTTTGGGAGGTTTATCATGCAGAAATGTGAAAAGTGGAAAAGGGAAGAAAAGAAAAAAAAATCTGCATGCCTTGATATCACAGCTGAAGTGGGGGCAGGGGTGGGTTGCTCTAGGCAAGTTCAAAACTGGACTGCCTCACAGCATTGCTGGGATCCATGAGCTTTGAACAGTGTCTGGCTCCAATGCCTCCACGATCCTGTTCAGAGAATTTGTTTCAAATGTGTCTTTTCCTTCTGTTGCCCCTTGCCCTGGCACCTGGCAAGAGGGCAGAGGAGCCTCTCCTTCAATTTTCTCCTGAGTGATCTCCATCTCACCGTTGTTCGCTTTCAGGTTGGAGGCAGGTGTGCAGGAGACCATAGGTTCCTTTAATCCCTATTAAGAACAGCAGATCACAGTGGCCCCTCTGGCCTTGTTCCCTATGACTATGAAACTAGCTTTAGCAGCAGAGAGATTTAATCTTTCTAGTGGAAATGTAGTGCTGGTCAAAGGTCTGCACTGCATCTTTTAGGACAGTTTCTTAGCTGTGTAAAGTTAATTGTGAGGCAGTGTCCGTTCCAAGTCACAGATTTTGGCAGAAGGCTTGTGCTATGCTCTTGCCTTTCTGCAGCTCTGCTCCCTTCCCTGGGAGACATCCCAAAGAGGAAAGCCACAAACTATGCCAGACGTGCAAAGAGGCCTCCAGCTCCTCTTAGAGGCTCCTGTATTTGCCTGCCTCCTCTTCCCATCACCTATCTGGCGACCAGAGGGAGGGAACAAGCAGTTCTGGGATGCACTACAAGCTGCGGGGGGATGATAAGCAGCTCTGTTTTTCTTTGTTATCTCTAAAACCTACCTGGCGCAGTCTGTCAGCTGCTTCAGGTGCTCTCTGAGAGCATGGACGAGGACGAGCCAAGGTGTCTATGCTACGTAGCACTCTGGCCGTACCCTTGCCAGTGCCTGCAGCAGATAGGATGGGCTGATAGGAAGCAGCCAGTCACTCCTTCAGCAGCTGCTGCCCAGTTCTGTTCCTCCGTCTTCAGTTAATTTAGATCATACCTTAAGTGCGTCCACAACTACGTTTAAGCAAAAGCTGTTACCATAGTAACACTGGAGATTTTCTAAATGCAGTCTATGATGTAAACAACTAAAATGACTGTCACCCCAAATAGTTTATTTCTTTTGTGTAGTTTACTGAGTATTTAAATCTGTTTTGGCACACACATATTTACCACTTCTAAGTATAACTTGGAGGAGTAACACATCTTTTCTTACTGCTTCCATTTCAGCAGATCTGTTTCCATGTCAACAGCTCACATTGATAAAGAATTGACATTCTGACTGCATTTGGCAGTGTAGGATACAAGGTGACAATTAAAATAAATCAATGTTTCTAATGAAGCTGATGTTAAAACCATGCCAAAATACTGGGATTCCCATGCACAGTAGGCAGAGATTGCTTCTTTTAATCTGCAGAGAGTGAGGCAGGAATTCTCATGGGAACAGACTTTCTTTGCAGGGTTTTTAAGCCTTCCTCCTTACAGATGCAGAAAGACTGGGAAAGCAAACTCTCTCTCTCACAGAAAAATGCACCTAGCACTCCGTGTGTATGTGCACATGTGTGTTTGCTTTGGCTCATCCACTTCTAATCTAGGTGAGGTCTAGGAATGCATAAAGAATAGAATAGAATGCAATTCTTGGACTAGAAACCTATTTTAAGCCAAGTTTTTTGCAAAAACTGTGGAGCAGGAGGGCTTAATTAGTGCCACCTCTTTCCACTCTTGATTTCCTTGTAGTGAATATATGTGTTGAAATTACTGAAGGACAAGAAATGTGGAGGCCCAGAGGAGCATTTTTTAAGCTTGGCAGCCCAGAGGGGCGTTTTTTAAGCTTGCAAGCCTGTTCAACAAAGACTGGCACTTCAAATTGTGTATTTGGGGGAGGCTTTTCTCTGTCTCTGTGAGCAGCATGTAGATAAATAGTTGTCACTGTTGAGGTGTCATCACTGTGCTTGTTCTCCCTTAGTTCATAAGAGCTGAGATTAGTGGCCCAATGTATTAAGCACCCAAATTATACTTCATATGAAAGACAGAAACATGAGCCCCATTTTACAGGGGCAGAGAGGGATTGAAAGAAGTTTTCAAAGCTGCAGGTTGGATTGTATTCTTCCAGGTTGTGCAAGCTCCCTACCTGTGGTTGGGATGCCAGAAAATCCCTTAGCGGGTATTGGCTCGGAGTCATACTGAAATCTTGTGGCAGACATGGAAATCCAGCTTAGCTCTCCTGATTTATAATGTACTCACCTTCAAGGGTGAGCAAAATTCGGGAAAATGTTTCCATGGAGGCATTCAACTTGTCTGAAGGTATTCTGTCTAGTTTGAAGTAGATTTAAATCTATAATTCCTGTTGCATCTGGGGACTATAAATGCCTTCTAATGTTAGGCATGTATGTGATGTGCCTAGTGATCTTAGTTGCTGTAGGTTCTCTTGCAATCCAGTGAAAAGAAATAGTTTTGTCCAAGCAACAGTTCATATCACCTTCAGCATGTGTCTAGCAGTGCCTGATACTGCTTTGTGAATGTGTAAATTCACTTGTTACATCTTTCATATTATGGAATGATGTAATTTTTGTGGGTTTGACAAGTGCACAAATTTACTTTGCCTAGTGAGGCTTCTATTTTTGAATGAAATTCTTAGGTGTTGTTTTAGAGAAAAGAATATAAAAGCAGAAATACTGGTAAGAGTAATGTGATTCCTGGTACCACTGATGTATACCAAAATGTGGTGAGATATGCTCTCATACACAGAATCAGTCATTTGTGTAATTGAGAATGGAGATGAATATAATAAATCCCTCACATGTTCTAATGACAATTTTATTTTCAGATTGCTTTCTTTGGAGGATCTTTGGGCACTTCAGAAGAATTAGTAGATTATGCCTCACAGCAGCCTATAAGATGGTAAGTATTATTACTGTATTTTGTAACTGTGAAAGAACTGTATTTTATTAATAAACAGAGAGCTTGCGAAATCAGTCAAGTCCATGGCAAATAACTTTTCCCTATAGAAAAATCCCACTCTTTCAAATACAAGACATGTGCAATGTTTATATTTCAGCAAATGAGCCATTACTGAATGACTTTAATTTGATTGCTCAGGAGTGAGACACTTTTAGGACAGACCCTGTGAATGTCACTGAAGTGCTGTAGCATAAAAAATAGATTGTAGCTGAGACAGGGTGTGTAATCTCTGTTCTTTGGTCTTGGCTATTGGCTGTAGCTGACAGCAGAACGGCAGCTGGTTAGATGGGGCTGCACAATAATTAGGACTAAGAAGATCCAGCCCTCTCTGTTGAACTGCGGTTGGCCTTCCTTACTGTATTGCCTCATCTCCTGGCTGCAGGGATTTGCAATCCTTCAAGGAGGCATGCACAATATTGTTTTCCCCCACCTTGAGTTAGAGGTGTGAAAGTAGCAGGGGCTTTATGTGCTTCTTCTCAGAGACTGGGCTGAGTGAGGGGTCCTGTGAGGGGGTAGCCTCCAGCACCTGTGGGATTTGGCTTTGAAGGGCACGAGGGTCAGGCAGGTACCCCTCCTCGTGCCACAGCTTTCAGTACCTGGCTCTGCCTGAGTTCTGGTGTCTTTAGACACTAGAAGATTTTACCACATACTGGTGGCTGTTCACTCTCAGGCTAAGTTTCAGTACCTATAGCTGTTGTTCCATGGAGATGTGACTAGCCATATGGCAGTGCTGCTTCTATCCATTTTATTACCTAAATTTAATTAACAGGCAATTATAATATCTAGACAGACAAATATAATAACGTACTGTCATGCTTCATTGTAAATAATGTCTGTAGTAGCCAAAGCAATGTTATTTGACTTAATATGAATGTGCTTGACATATGCCATCTAGAGTGAGATGAACATGACGCCTAAGACAAACTGTAGTAACATGTGGTCCCTGTTGTTCAAAAGCTCTGGAAACCCATCCATAATCAATAACAGTAAAATTCTACAGAATGAAAGGATAGTCATAATCATTTATATATGAGTTAATGCAAACCAGAAGAAATGCATAACCAAACACAGGAATTGAAGAACAGCCATAACTTAGTCTAAGAAATTCTGTGCTAAAGACCCTGACTTTAACAAGACCCTAATGCCTAAGACACAGCTGAGAAACCTTTGTGCAAAACAGAAGGAATATATAAATGAAGGATGTTAAATGGTGTTTGTCTGTAATTGGATACAGCATAAATGCCCTGAAAATGTTAACCTAATTCTGTCCAAATCTGAAAATAAAGTTTGCTCTTTCCACCCAAAATTTCTTCTAATTTTGTAGAGGTGCTCTTGTGGACCACTAGTTGAAAGAAAATGATAATTCTAATACCTGAGCAAACCTTGTTCCAATCCAACACTAGAAAGTGGAGGAAGAAAGAAATTAGTTACAACCCCTCATGCAGGAAAAAACAAAGGTGGGGAATAAAAAAAATTAATTTTCGTAATAAATATATTACACTTGTGGGTTCTGCCTTTCTAAAATAAAAGAAAGCAAGAGATTGTCAGTGGCAAAAATACTACATTGTTGGATTTTAATAAAATTGTAAAACCCATTCCTCAGCCTTTGTGATGATGCAGTGGAAATGCAAGATGCTACTCACAGTTCTGCTTGGTTTCATTCAGTGTCAGAGTTGCCTTTTGTTGTCAGTGGGGTGCAGTTCCTATGGAGTGAAACAGCGCATACAGCATGGACTAAAGTGCCTCAAAACAGCTGTGTGCTGCCTTAGGCAGTACCTCAGTGGTTAACAGGGATAATGAATGTGCACACTAACAACAGTGAACACAGCCAGTTTAAGCACCAAGACCAAAGGTTATTTTTGGGTAAGAAGAAGGTGAAAATACACAGGCGTGCAGGAATACGGTGTTGTGAGCAGATTTAGGGCCTTGGCAAAAAACAGACTCTTCTTCCTGTGCTGTTACTTTGCAACAAAGGTTTTAACCTGAAACATACATAGCTAAAATACTGCTTCAAGCTGCCTTAAACTTCATAGAGGCTCTCTTCTGCTGAGGGCTGGGCAGAGCAGAAGGGAAGGGTAGTAACTAGGGCTTACTGAAAACTAGTTGGGCTTTCTGCTGGGGCACACATTCCTGAGCAGTCACTTTGCTACCTTTTGAAAAGATAGGGGTGCTCCTCCTAGACTCTTCATGCTGGTGCAGGTAGGTGTGCAGGCACAGAAACCTCATACCAGAGAGAATGCTGCAGTGTTTCAGTAATAGGTTTTTGGCCAAAAAGAGCGTGAAGGAGCATGCAGTGACACATGCAATACCTCTGTCTACCTCTGCTGTCCTGGATGTGCCAAGTCTTCTGCTCTTTTTCTAGTCCACAGCAGAGGAGCGATACAGCAAGTTGGCTGGTTGCTCCATTCTCTCTCCTGTAGCTGTAAGATGACAAGCTGTTGCCACCACTGGAAGAGTGGCACTGGGTCTCTGGTGACAAAGTAAGCAGGTACCAGTGACTGGCAAGTGCATACTGCAGCAAAAGGGAGATTCCAGGGTGTCAGAAATGTCTCACCTTGGTTCTGTGTCTGGATGTTCAAACGCTGAGTCAGCATTCCAATGCACTGTGCTATTCTGGAAGAAAGCTACTCCATTTACTCCTCAGGTTCCTGATTGCCGGGGTCAGAGACTGGCCTATAATTGCAGCTGTCAGCTCAGTGTTAAATAGAGAGATGTAAAATACCTCCTTACACATCATTTATTAACATTTAAAACCCATCAGGGGACATATAAAACATTCCTTTTTTTGTAACATTTATAAACTACTGAGGAGCGCAGAAATATTCCCCTATATTAATTACAGTAATTTAGGTGATGTCCATGGAGGGCTGGTGAGCACAGCAGTTATGATTCTCCCCCACAATTCTTTTATTTTCAGGCACTGAGGTTCCCCTGAGCCCCTTCCAGCTGCAAATTCTCCTGGCATGAAGCAGGGTAATGCTGGAGAGTGAATGTATTTTCCAACCACGTATACATGAGGGAGTTGCACGAAGATTACTGGTAAGCCTGCTTAGTTAAACCAATGTAAAATGTGGCATGGACAGTCTTATTTCATCTGTTCACTTCTTTTAGATTTGGATTAGGTTTGAATCAAGTAAACTTCCATTTAACATCTTTAAATAAAGATGTATGAAGGCATTCACATCAGTTTAACTTGAATTGTTTCAGTCAGATTTAAATGAAACCGGTGAAACTTTCTTGTACTGAGGTGACCTCAGTAAATACGAATTTCTGTCTCTATGCTACAGACCAAAGGAGCTGCTGCTCTTCTGGGTTTTCTCAAGGCATAATTTTAGTCACCTATGCCAGTAGCCAGTGGGAATGATAAGCTTTGCTGGACAAAGGTAAATCAAGTGAGGGACATTTAGTGGTCGGGAAAGGAACACAAAGGAAGGCAGCTTTACTTGCCAATTGATGAAAATGAACATAGCAGCTTATTTGAACTTCTCCAGGCCAAGTGCTGTGAATGGTTGGGCCTGCCATAGGCCCTCAGTGTCTTGTTATTGTCAGAGCATCCAGTGGGGCTAGCACAAGCGCACATGGGGTAGTCCAAGTGATGCATCTGACTGGGGAAGGATCAGCCTGCAGCATGTGTAGATGGCAAATTCCCTTTAGAGCATTCACTCCTCTGCTGGGTCAATATATAGCTATTGGTACCTATGTATGAGAGCAAGAGAATTGGCAGGTACCTATTCCCCTTGGATTATTTCAACCAGCTGATGCAAAGTAAAAAATGCAGCTGCTTTCAGTTCACGCAACATTTGTGATGGGCATGTTCTCCTGCAGTAGTGTGATATTTGGAGAAGAGAGCACGTTATGCTGGATGTCATCTTGAGTTTCCCCCATGAAATAATTTGAAGAGTGCACATGCTAAGCTGTGAGAATCGTTGCTGAAAGCACGTAATGTGGTGTATTCTTAGTTTTGAATGACTCCATCATGGAGAAGTGTTAGAGAATTGCTGTGGTTTTGAAGGGTACAGATATGTGGTTTTCTTCATCAGAGGTGAAGCCATATAAACACTGCTTGTCACTTTCTTGTTATGCACTTGCTGTGTCACCTGTGTTTCAGTGAGTGTCCCAAAACAGTGATGGAAAAGCACTGGATCTAAAGTAGTTGGGTTCTTGAGCCAGAGGGAAGCAGATTAGATCCAGTGCCTGAAGGGGAATTCTTCTGCAGATGTGTTCTTCCCATTACTGTGCCACTAAGCCATATATCATTGGAGGGCTGAAATTTGTTTTTATCAATTCAGGAACAAGATCCTACATCTGTTCCTAATTACAGGTAGGGGTCTCAGAGGAGGTCTGAGTTACTGTATATGTGGATATCAAAATGCATAGCTCTCATTACTTGAATAGGTAAATAATTTTATTCATCATCTGTGCAGGGACATAGGAAGCGTAGCCCAGGAGATGTTAACAATTAACAGCAATCTCATCTGCATTACTGGCTATCAATATCTTCAGCTCTTCTGCTCAGTAGTTTAATATTGACTGTGTGAACCCTCTGGAAAGGGATAATTTTCTCTTTTTTTCATGTGAATTGGACATTTACAAATATATTTCTGGTTTTGTTCAGATTGAATTTACATTCTATTTTTCTGCAGAGGATATGATTTATGATTTTTGCTCTCTGTGGGGGAATAAAGGACCAAGTGTCTTCCGTAAAATGTGTGCTACCACAGCTTGTGACTGGCTTCCATTCAGGTCAAAGTGCTAACCATCATGCAGGACTGCTTCCTGTGCCTGAAGTGGATAATTTCCCAAAATTTTAGTTTTGACAGAGCTGGTATTGTTACTTGTCATTTTGAGGGCATCTGTCCCTGTTCCATGCAGTGTACAGTTTTACTTTCCAGTAAATGCAAGGATTTGCTCTTAGTTTTTAAAAGGCCTTGCCCTCACTATACAGTTACTCTACTGCTTGCAGAAAAGTCACGTGTAAGAAATGCACCAGCCTGTATTGATACAATTTATTGCTATAGATTCAAACAGACTTGAGAGAAAAATAACAAAAAAGTGTAGCTATTTGAAAGCAAATACACTACTATTAATATTTTTAACTTGAGCTGGCTTACCTGAAGTACTCTGGTGCCTTTTACTGAAGTCATCTGCATAGCCAGAGAGTTTGGGCAAGAAGTAGAGTTAGTACCACATACCAGATGCTGATACAACTCCTCTGTATAGTTTACCCATGACTCTACAATGTGACTCTCCTCCCTGTAGAAGCTATAACTCAAGGGTTGTTAACTCAACCCCCTGTTAAACTGTAACTGCTGGGAAACTTTTTTCTCTTATAAATTCAACTGTATTCCAGACAGTACAAAATACTGCTGACAGATTTGTTCTGCCCACTGCTAATTGTGGTTGCAAAAGTGCTTTGATGGTTTCTGTGTATGAGGCTGGGAAATCCCTCTGAGAAACTTAACACATGCAGTAATGTAAAATACATTGATGCTGTTACTTGAATTTTTCAGTTTGTTGAGGTGAACAGCAGTTACCTGCCAATGGGAACAGGAGACAATCTGGTGATTTCAAGTCAGTGCATTTAATTTGAATTCAGTACCAAGCACGTTGCTGGAGTTATTAGTAAAGCAATCAGTTTGGAAGCAACTACAGCAATATGAGTGGTAAATAGATGGCAGCATGGATTTATTAAAAGTAAGTCATACAAACTAACTTAATTTCTTTCTCTGATAGGATAAAAAGCTTAGTGAATAAAGTAAATCCACCAGAATTGTGTATCTCTGTTTCACATACATTTTTCTTACAGTTCCATACGACAGTCTCATAAGAAAATTAGAAGCGTGGATAAGATATAATATTTTATAAAATATGATGAATTGTAAGTCATTTTGAGTGACAGTAAATATATATGTCAAGGTATCTCTGAAGTGCTTGTCAAATTGGTGCTTATATATGTATTTAAAACTCAGTTTTGAGAGAGGAGAGTGCTATCTTCTAGGAATCAATTCTGTCTCAAATAGTAAGTTGATGTGCTCTATTTTCGTTAATTGCTTTGATGGTAGGATTAAGACTTCATTGATTGTATGTGTGAATGATATTAGTCTTCTTGGGACTGCAAATACTATGCAGAGAGTAGTCATTAAAATATCCCCTTCTCTGTATGTGTTCCTGGCATACACACTAGAATCTTGGACAGGGAATATGTGCATAGCTGTGCCACTTTAGAATTTTGTCTATAAAGAAAAACTCCTTCTGTCCTACCTGGGATCAAGAAATTGGCTTTCTATTTGCAATTACTCTAAAAAACCAAAACCCCAAAAAACCTCACCTTGAAAAACTTACATTAAAAGAACATTAAGGTTGTAAAGCCAACCACTGAGTAATTAGGAAATAATAGAATTCAAGTGGCCTGTATAATTTTATTTCAGCTTCATAATGCATATTTATTATGAAGCACTCTTTAATTCCAGGAATTCACACTATTTTTAACTCAGGATTCTCCTTTGGTAGCTGTCTGCAAAGAGAGGAATTTCATCCAGACAGATTTTAGCTTTGTGCAATTTCATGAAAAATTCCTCAGAACTTCATTGCAGGCCAGTTTGCAGCCCACTGTTCCTAATTATATTCTTGCAAAATGGAGATGTGCAGGCAGAGACATTGAAGCACTTCAGAAAAATATTTCAGAAGCACTACAAAGAAACATGTAGTTCTGAAGTGCAACAATGATTTAAGAAATTGGTGAAATCTAACTTTTTAAAAAAAATAAATAAAACTTCAAAAATCCTTCCAAATTCAAGTTTCAGTGCAGATATTTTGCAAGGTCTGTGATTAAAGTCATAATGTGATCTCTATGTACACTGAATCTTTGTGTCTGAAGGTTTGCACTGTTGCCTTAGATGCATGACAAGTAGGCATTTTCTGTTGGATGCTCTGGATAATACCATTAGATGCACAATAATTAGGTGTTTTCATCTCATTAATATTCATTTTCATACATTTAAATGCCTCTCTTATAGCATTTGTTAATTAACATACATTTACAATGGTATATTCCTCTTCCCCATTCACCCATTCTGACTAATTTAATGAGTTGACATATCAGATGACTTCTCTTGCAGGATTCTGCTGTTGTATCTTTGGTGGGAACAAAGGAGTGGTTATCGTGCTGTTTGCAAGTAGTATTAGCACAGCTATTTTTTCTCATAAGGAAAATCTGGGCCATGGAGAGTTTGTTCTCAGTGATGCTATTGCAAAATAAGGGACTCCTTACTGTCTATTTCTTTTTATTTGTATTGTTAAAACCTGCATCGCAGAAGCAAAGTTTGTGCCCTAATGTATTATTCAAATTGAAAGCAAATACAGTTTGTACCCCTAAAAGTTTGTGTTTTGTGCATCTCAGAGAGTAGAGTGCAGCCTGTGAGACTGTAGTGAGGGACACACCAACATTACCAAAAAAAACCCCTTTACTCATTCTTGTAAGTAGGGCTAATTTAAAAGGTAAACTAAAACATTCAGGGGAGTTGAAGGAAATCCCCATCTCCTGATAATGTCTGCAAGGAGGTGAAATAGTAACTGAAATGCTGCTGTATAATTACACCTGCTGGGGATATTCATTATGATTCTTTGGTTTCTCTGGAGTCTGACTATTAGTAGTAAGTGAGACAGCTTGCCTGTGTAGCGTACAGATATTTTAACAGACCATGCACAGCACCTCCCACAATAAAGTCTGTGGTTTCAGTTCCTGTGTTGCTGCTGAAGGACAAATAGTAATAATAATAATAGTAGTAGTAGCAGCAAAACACTTACAGAAAATAAACATAGTTCCTTCTGTAGGTTTAGCAGATAAAGTTTTTGTGACACTACAGCTTTTTGAGTCTCATTTCACCAAAAATTGAGGTGAAAAACTCCTGTAAAATACTTCATACTGATACATCAAAAAGCAATCTCAGCAGTTAAGAGATTATTCAAATTCAAAGGGAGAAAACACACCTGGAGGGGAATTTTCAAAAAGGCTCAATGTCAACTTAATTCTGTTCCCACTGAAGTCAATGGGAGTTAAGCCAGTACAGAGCGTTTTTCAAAATCTTAACCCTGGGATGTGCATACCCATCTAAGTTCGATGAGGTTTACTCTTTAGGAGATTCCAGGTTATTAAGGGAAAGATTTTCAGTAGCACCTGAGGGATTTAGAAGCACAGTTCAATTAGTCTTTCAGTGCAATTTGTGCTTCTAAATACCTGAGACAGGTTTGAAAATCTCACGCTAAAACCCTGTCTCAGCTGTTGGTTAAAGCCTCAGTGCACATGTCTATTCTGATAAAAATAGGATTGCAGTGTGAGGCACATGCAGAATTTTGCGTGTGGTTGGATGGTACGCCAGGAGAATAGGCTGTCACATCCTTGTTAACCATAAATGAAGGGCACTGTCAAGTGAGGAGTGTTTGAACAACACTGCAAACACTGCCGCCGCCGTCCTGTGCTGGGCTCTGCTTAATACTGAGGAGTCACGTTCCGTGACCTGTGTTAAACTGAGAGGCATAGAACTCCCTGAAGATGCAAGGAGGGTAAGTTAGTATTCATTTTGAGCACGATGGAAGGATCTGGTGCCCCACTTTTTGGATTGGCATATCAGTTTGGAGTGATGGATGCAGTTATACGTCAGTGAACATGATTTACATGGGTTTAAATGGCTCCTTTTGACGTGGTTTTTATACAGTGTTACTGCAGCCACCCAACAAAACCCTGCCCTGCTAGTGCACTGAAGATGATCAGATTTAGGTGTCTTGACAGCCCTTGCTTTTTCTGCTGGCAAGAAGAGACATATCCCTCCTTTCCCAAATTTCATGGAAGAGAAAACACATTTCCTTTTAAATGTCTGAAAGAGGAAAGAGCAGAGAATTCTGTCAGTGTGTTAGAAACTGGGAGATTCAGCTGTGGCAATTAGGAGGAAGGGTTCAAAGTCCAGTGTTCCTTCATTTAAGGGCACCTTGGCTGGCAGTGCCAAGTTAACCCCCTCACTGTTTGGAAGCTCCAGCTATGAAATGCCAGTGGCTCAAAGGTTAGTCTGCCTTCTTTGCTCATAGGATGCAGTGCATGTTTCACACAGAAATGGGCAATATGCCTCTTCTAGAGGTCAGATTCTCCTTGAGATACATCTAAGCACTCCCACTGATGGAAACTAGTTGGATGGCTGCTGAACAACATTACTGCCAGAATGATGTTTTGTACCATACTGGTCCTCCTCAAGACCTCTTGTGAAGGTGCCTTGCTTTACATTTTAAGTCTGCTGTGGTGTACTTGAACAGGAATTTGGGGGTCAGGAAGTGAAATGGGAGTAAGAAGCTAATAAGGCTCCAAGAAATGGGAGTAAGAAGCTAATAAAGAAGTTGTTTTCCTTTAAAAAGGATGGCTAAAAAAGGATACTAAATTTGAATTAGTTTAGTGTGCAGTACACCCCACAAAAAGGAAGAGGAAGCTTGTAATTTATTGCAGGGGCTGTCCTAGTCACTCTGAAATTAAGCCTAACAGAAAAATCAGTCTTAGTCTTTACTTGGGTAAGCAGATGGGTGAAAGAAAGTAAAGCTGTTTTTGTACCATCTCTTCTTCTCAGCAAGCCTTGTACTCATGTCATGGGGAGGAGCAGCAGGAACATTACAGCAGCAGACCTAGAGAAATGCCAGATGCTCTTCTGTGAGCAAAGGGGGATGAAGCAGCAGGAAATGAAAGGAGCCTCATCCTGATGAATGCAGAGACGTAGCAAGCTCTGCAAAGCAGGGTGAAATAGCTCCCCACTCTGTAAAAGGAAGGAGTCTGGGAGGTGAAGTAGCAGTAATTCACACAACCTATGCCAACCTATTTAAGGGACTACTGTGTAATTCAATACAGAGTGAAGAATTACCGTCTTTATACACTATTGAACCTAAACCAAGCCCACAGCCAAACTGTTTCAAGGGAAAGCATTTGCACTTGTACTGGAAATAACATTAATGAATGGCTCTAGAAGCTTCAGATTACATTAAGAGTTGAGATTTACTGTCTGAGTAGGATATCTCTTATGACAGCACTTTTGTTTAAATACAGATTCCCCTTTGGAGCTGCTTGATAAAGGAAAATACGACCAACAATGTTATGGAGCTTGCATTTCAGAGAGAACTCTTCAGAGAACTGCTGCTTCTGACGCCTTCTGAGTACACTAAAGTAGGAAAGCTCTGAGTGTCAGAAGGGTGGAAGAGGATTTATAATAGGCAGTTCCTAAACTGAATAAGGCAAGGCAGTGTGTGGCTGGCTCATCATCAGGACAAAAAAATGGTTGCATTATGGGGAGGCTAATGTCAAGGAACCTAGGATAGGTCAGGAGGCAACTGAATTAGAGGTGAGAAAAGTGAATCATAGAATGGTTTGGGTTGGAAGGGACCTTTGAAGGCCATATAGATCAACCCTCTTATAATAAGCAGGGGCATCTTCAACTATATCAAGTTGCTCAGAGCCCTGTCTAACCTGACCTTGAGTGCTTCCAGGAATGAGGGATCTGCAGCTTCTCTGGGCAACCTGTTCCAGTGTTTCACCACGCTCACAGTAAAAAGTTTCTTCTAATATATCTAGTCTGAATCTACCCTTTTTTGGTTTAAACACTTTCCCCTTGGTCCTATCACTACAGGCTCTGTTAAAAAGTCTGTCCCCATCTTTCTTATAAGACCCTTTCGTGCACTCTAAGGGTGCTATAAGCTCTCCCCCGTGCCTTTTCTTTTCCAGGCTGAACAACCCCAAGTCTCTCAGCATGTATTCGTAGGCAAGGTGCTCCAATCCTCTGATCATTTTGATGGCCCTACTCCAGACTCACAGCATCGGGGCCATGTCTTTCCTGTACTCAGCTGGAAGCAGCACTTCAGGTGGGGTCTCAGCAGAGAGAGTGGATGGGGAGAATCAGCCACCTTGACCTGATAGCCAGGCTCCTTTTGATGCAGCCCAGGATATGGTTGTCTTCCTGGGCTGCCAGCACTCATTCCCACGTTGATGTTCTCATCAACCAACACCCCCAAGTCTTTCTCCTCAGGGCTGCTCTCAATTCATTCTCTGCCCAGTCTGTATTTGTGTTCGTCATCAGTCAAAGCCACATGCAGGATCTTTCACTAGGCCTCGTTAAATTGTATGAGATTCCTGTGGGCCCATTTCTCGAGTTTGTTCAGGTCCCTCTGGATGGCATCCCATCCCTCAGGTGTTTCAGCTGCACCACAAAGCTTGGTGTCACATGCAAATTTGCCGAGGGTGCACTCAGTCCCTTTTTCTGTGTCGTTGGTGAAGGTATTAAGCAGTACTGGTCCCAGTACCGACCCCCCTTCTCAGGGGTCTGTACTGGGACCAGTACTGTTTAATACCACTTGTCACCAGTCTCCATTTGGACACTGAGTCATTTACTGCAACTCTTTGAGTGTGACCATCCAGCTAATTCCTTATCTATGGAATACTTCCACCCATCCACTCTGTATCTCTCCAATTTAGAGAGGAGGAGGATGTGGGGGGCTGTCAAAGGCCTTGCAGAGGTCCAGATGGATAACATCTGTCACTCTTGCCTTGTCCACTGAATGGAAAAGCTGTTGGAGTAGTCACAGGAAAATGTAGCACAAAGAGAAGGATGTAAAGAAGTGAGGAGAAGGCGAAAGTATCCCCATACCCAGATAAAAGACTGAAGAGCTCTGGGTAACTTTTTTGATTTGGGCTGCAAAAGTGTCTGATGCAGAGACTCCTATATGGTGGTCAGTCTCTGAAAAGACACTTAATGCAGTCTTATTTTCATTTCAATTTTGTGAACAACAGCAGCTCCTGATAATCAAACACTGGAAATATCATTTTGATTCTGCGTGACTTGCCTGGCCTGGAGGCTAGATCCAGAGTGATGGGTAATGGGAGCTTTGACAGGAGCCCTGCACAGATTGGTGATTTGGAGAGTAGCATTTTCTTCACTCTTGGTCTAATCTTGGAGGAATTGAGTCACTGCTATCTTTCTTTCATTTGCTTGGAAGTTGTGCTGGTAGCAAGAACACATTGTAAAAGAGTCAAATTTGCTATCCTTTCTTCCTGTACTTGTGTCTCTCTTGTGCTAACTTATCCCACTTAATGCAGAAGAAACCACTCATCTTGAAATGGAGTCCATAAACGAGTGGCTCTAAAAGGGACAGACGAGCTATTTAATTAATGGCTTCTATTCATCCCTGCCTACTCCTGCCTTTACCTGGATCAAGGGGAGCAGATGATAGGGCCCTAGTGCTGTAGTGTTTCCTTCCAGGCAGACAATGAGACCTGTTCAGCTTCATGGGGAAACAGGACCCTGCAGCAGCAAACCCTCTGCGAGATGTTAATCCTGGCGTAAGGATGATAGTGGTGCAAAGCTGTCTTAATGCCAGCATTGGCAGGATGGACAGGTGAGGTGCAGAAATAGGTGATACAAGAATTTCAGGACATTCCTTGGGGCCATCCATAAGATTGTGCAAATCCAGGTCCTCTAAAGATGCTTCTCCTCCCTGACCCCCAGATGAGCTTGTTCTCACAATGCTGAGGCCAAAGGCTGGGACAGAGTGCATATCTTAAGGTAAAGTGGAAATAGAAACATATACCACAATTTGTGCTGTGCTCCTTCCTGACGTAATCAACTAATGTAAGTTTTACACACCAGTGCACAGATTACTGGCATTTACTAGGAAGAATGAGGAGCAGGCTGGCAACTGCTTGGAGGCACATGGAATATACAGGCAATTGCTCTGGAGCATGGGGAACACATAGGCAATTCAATTCCCAACTGGTTTCTAGGCAGGAGCTACCAATTAAAATTAAAAGAATAAAAGACCGCAAGCTTGGGACTGATGATACGCTCTGGAGAGAGGAGTTGCCAACAGCTTGTGCTACAAAGATGCCTCTCTTTCAATGGATTTCAAATGGTGAAAGAAACTCAGGTAACAGATCATTCTTTTCTTCTGGCTTCCCTGATTTTTATGTACTCAGTCGTACAGCCAAAATTCCTACAAAGACAGACGGGGCTGCTCCCCATGAATTCCAAACAGCGAGCCAGCCGTTTGAGAGCTGATGCAGTCAATATGCCAGCAGTCAGCTATACCTAGGAAGTGAGATTTTAAAACCGGGCATCAGGTACCTGAGCAGAGAATGCTGAATGATGAGGCTCAGATAATCTACTAATGAGAGCATGCTATTTATATATATATATGAAATGATTTAGGAATAAGAAAAAAAAAAATCCCTTCAACATGTCTTTCATGGTAACTGTGCATGAGTCTCTGAAGCAAACCTCCCCTCCTGATAAAGAAAACTGAAGTCTGACTAGGTGAGGTTATTAGACATATGTGGGATCTGCAAAGCTGAGATTTATGCTGTGTCCATCACAGTGGTCTCTGAGGATCATGTGGAAAGTGTGTAAGTTTTAACTGTAATTGCCAAACTGCAGCTACCATGGGGCAGGTGAAGTTGTAAATCATAATCTGTCATTGGTTATGAAGTCAAAACATGCTTCCCTTGCCTCTCTGAGAAATCATGTGAATGTTGATTAACCAGTCAGGTAGAGGCTGCTGGATAGGAGAATTTTCACAAAAAGCAGTGAGTTTACTCAATTTTTAAAATGATTTGTATGAAAGAGGATAACACAAAGACTCTTAGTGCTTCAGGATGTGGAAGTCCTAATGGTGGTGCAAGGCAAGAATTGTGATTTTACCTGAACTCCCTGCCAGCCAGAGAAAAAGCCATGCCCACCAGCCACTGAAAAATGGTGGCACTAATCCAGTCAAAATGTCTGGAGGTAGTGTATGCGTTGATTTAAGATGCATTTTGTCACATGTGGCCTTTGCTTGGGAATCAGAGTAAGAAAGTGAAAACCTTTCTGGCACTTCACCTCTGTTGGGTAACTTAGGAATCACCAGACTCCACACCACAGTACTTCAAAGTCTTTGCAGTTCCTCATGTCAACACAATTCTGCTACTGTAGGGTTTGCTTTGTGAAGGATAAACTGTGTGGCTGTCAGATTGCTCTTTCGGAGAGCTTAATGCAGAAACTGATCCACCAGCAGGTGCAGGATGGAATCATTAATTATTGCTTAGCTTAACAAACTGCATCTTAAATTATGATATCGATTACAATGCTGAGTGAAAAGGCTGAGCTAGTGTTATAGTATTTGACACAAGCAGCATTTTAAAGTGTTCACACTGATTGCATGATGCGCCAGTATTGTTTTTGGAAAGCAATAGACTTAAAATATGGCATTGCATAAAGTTCTAGGTGCTTCTGAATTCATTTACTTAAACTTTGGTTAAAAAATTTTGTATGGGAAAATTTTGTATGCTCACCCAGAGTTCTTGTTCTCCTTAAGAAGTACAAGCCAATGTTTGCTGTATCAGTTCACCAAATAAATGACATTAAAGCACAGCAAAAATACATTTGCAGCATCCCTAGTAAGTTCTGTAGGATCTCCTGACAGGATAAACATGTCTTTTCTGCCCTCCTTTTTTTCCCTCCCCCCTAAACGAGCAATAAAAACATTTTGCATAAACAAATTCCAAATTGCAACTAATCATAGGAAAGCTGACAAATGTATGCTATGCTAGTCTGTGAAAATACTAATCAAAGCAGTCTGTCAATTGTTAAAGTTAATGATTTAGATATGCAAAACTCTGACTAAATTTTTGTGGATAATTACATAATTACGCCTGGGTTAACACAATCAAAAATAGCAATTGCATGCTCCGTCTTGAAACCATCACAGCAGTTCCCTACTATCTTTTAAAGGCCTCTTTACCCTTGTTCCCCCTGCACACAAAGTGCAGTAGGAAAGTAAAAAACTGGGAGTCACCTGCAAAGGAAAAGCAGCTGTGGTAGGTGCCTCCTGCCTATTCCAGTCACTCTTTGCCCTCTGTGAAAACAATCCCCTGGAGAACAAAGAACCTGCTAGCGTGGGTGGAGGAGTGGGAAAAGACAGGCAGATAATGGAGGATTGGAAACAGGAGAGTTATCTGCTGTAACAAGCAGAAAGAGCAGCACCTCCACCCATGGATTAAAATGTGTGTGACGGTGAGCTTTTCCTGTGGGAGGCATTGCAGATTGAAGGGGAGGCAGTTTATACTTTGTTTTAAAGGTCTTGCTGTCCTGCGGGAACCTAGGACTGGCAAGGCTTACCTGGGTCATTCATTTTTTTCATGAAATTATTAAATCATTCAAAAGTTCCTTTTGAATCCAGACAGTCCCTTCACAGGTGAGGTTGCCCTAGAAGGTGCTATCAAGCTCTTCCATCCAAACCCCACCCCTGTGAGCTATGAAATGACCCCTCCACCTGACCACATACTTTAAAGCCTTTGCTGAGGTGCCAGAGTGTGGGAGGTTTTTGGTGGAGGGGAAACAAAATGGGGTAAGCAAACCAGGTCCTGGTGGGCCCTGGTCTTTTTTAATCTCCTTTGTAAACAGCTCTGAGTCTATTCTAGGCACCGTTGTAAAGCCTAGTCCTTGGAAATCTTGAATTTCTCTTGCACCACTGTCTCTTTTTCCTTCTTATGTTGGCTTCTTGCTCTTGTTTTATACTGGGTCTAACTAATACTGTATAGAGATCCCAGTTGTCAGGAATCTCAGGAAGGTGACAGAATATAAATAAAATGAATATTGAGCTCTTTGCTGAATGTCACATTGGCTGGGATAGGGTAATGGTGGTGATGGGGATTTAAAAAGTAATATATCTCTTGTGTAATTTTTTATCATAATTTTTCTATACAGTTTCCATTAAATAGATGAATGACCTAAATGAAAAAGAGAAATAAAGTGGAAGTATAAAATCAGTCCCTGTCAAGAGCTACATAAAAAGAGCCAGTCTTCTGAAACTGGCTGCCTAAACTCCAGAATCTGCAAATAGGTGTTCAGATGAATCAACTGGCTTTACTAGTGCCTTACTACTAGTAGGGATCTAACATGTAAGGGAAGCAAATGCTTGTTGATACAGATGTATTCACAACACCAGCCCTCTGCCCAGAATACACTGTCAAAATCAGCTTTAGCTCATTGATGTTATGGGGCCCATTATTGCTTTTATTATATTTTCAAGTGTACCTATTAGAAATGCACTCCGTGAGTTGCTCAGTCTGGATTAAGGGTGTGAAATTAAATAGTAGTGCAGTTGGATGTCTGAATGAAACCCAACATGTTGTTTTGGAAACCTCACAAGCACCTGGAGCAATATCAGAACTCTGAGGCACTATTCACCAGTCTTACACTGCTTACTTCTGCTGCACTGATGAAGCAAAAATAAACTTCCTGTACTTAGACAGATTTTAAACATTTTTCTACAAGACAGAAACCAGATGGAATATTTTCACAGCTGACACTAAAATTCACAGTTTTCGTGACTTCTGTGATATTGTGATTTATACAGGGACTTTCTGTATCAGCAGCCCTGAGCAGACAGCGTCTTGCCATTCAAGCTTTTAAACATTATTTGGATTGGTAGGTCAAAAGATTGTATTAGCTGTGTGAAACATGAAGTATCAGTGGATTTAAATGATAGTTCTGTGAGCTGTTCTGTTTTCACATCTTGACTATAAGTCATAATAATAAAATATGTTAAAAGTACACTGATCCAAAATGGATAGCAAACCCTTAAGTCATTTCTAGAAGCAAACGAGAAATTCTTATGTCAGGGCACGAGCACAAGGCGGGCAGGCAATTGCTTTAAGCATTTGCTAGATCTTTTAAAGGGGGTGCATGAGTGGCAGAAGGCATTCTGCGTGGGGCTGCATGTTTCACAGGCAGTATTTTCAGATAAACCTGACAAAAAAGTGTTGAACATTGTTTCTGCATTTTGGGGAGGTAGATTTTTCGTTCGATTGTTTTCCCTTCTGGGAATTAGGAAGCCAAGTCAAAATTGCTGGTAGACCAGTTGGAAGAAACTGGTGTTTTGTGTGGGACCTGGCAGAACTTAATGCAGGCAGGGGTTTTTCTCCATGTCCTGTTTCATTTGCTCTCCATTTGCACCTGGATTAGCTTGTTCTTTGCAGCTGAGATTCTTTCCATCTTTGTGGGAATTCACAGTTTCATGGGAAACTTGTCTTGACCTGTACCTGAAAAGAAATTCAGAAATGCATTGATTTTTCTGGTTTTACAAGACTTTCTCTACACAGGAGAGCAGTATTTTGGCAACCCTGGTGGCTGCCTGCCTGTTTCCAGATGCAGTTCCAGATTTTATGTTTTCCTTTCACACTTGTAGCTGATGTGACTTTTGGCTGTGTGGTATCCTTCCTAATCTGAAACAGCATGTTGGTGGTTTTGGTTCTAATCGTACTCAAGAGTTCAGTCTGCTGAAGGAGGCAGTGTTGAAGGTATTCCTTGTATGTGTGTATTTATAGCATCCCATACTCTGAAAATCCACTTTTCTTCCCATCCAAGAGAGCTGGTTTGCATAGGGCTCCAGAACTCAGAGAATTGTCTTTTCTTTAATCAGATGTTTAGGACGAGTTGTTTTATTGCTAGGGAATGTAATTTCATACAATCATAGAATGGCATGGCTTGGAAGAGACCTTAAAGACCATCTTATTCCAACCCCCTACCATGGACAGGGACACCTTCAACTAGATGAGGTGACTCAAAGCCCCATCCAACCTGGCCTTGAACACTTCCAGGGATGAGGCATCCACAGCTTCTCTGGGCAACTCATTCCAGTGCCTCATCATTGTCATGGTGAAGAATTTCTCCCTAATATCTACTCTAAACCTACCCTCCATCAGTATGAGGCCGTTCCCCCTTGTTCTATCCCTACATGGCTGGGAGCCCCAGAGCTGGATGCAGTGTTCCCGGTGGGGTCTCATGAGAGTAGAAGGGCAGGATCCCCTCCCTTGCCCTGCTGGCTGCACTGTGTAGTGGTTTGAGTTCGCCAATCAACTTAAGTGCAGTAATTTAAATTTGGGTCTATTATTCAGGGTATTTCTCTCTGTGAGATAAGGGTTAGGAGAAGCAAAGCAGGCTCAAACTTTAAAGAATATAAAGAAAGTTTTATTAACAGAGCTAAAACGGAAAAAAAAAAAATAAAGAGAACCAAATAATAAAAATTAGATTAAACCTTCAGAAAACCTCTCCTCCCCCCTCCAAACTTCTCTTTCAGATATTTCCCCACTGCCAATGCAAAGACACAACATCTGATATTTCTCAGTCAGTTTGCCACCTCTAGAATAACCTCTCTTCAGTTCACTTAGAGAGCGGAGTTTCTCTTAGCCATACTATGGATGTTCTCCACAAGAAAACAGTTCTCTCGTGGCTTCAGCATCACAGTGAACCAGCCACCCGGTTTATAGCATCTGAGCCCTGTGAAAGTCCTTCCCACACCTTGCAGCCTTCCCACAGCTGCTTTCGTGGGCCACGTCAGTTTATGGGGTATAGTTTTAAGGATGAGCTGTTCTAATACAAAAGAAAAGTTCTCTCATCTCTCCAAAGTCATCTTCATCTTCATCTCTGAAAGCAAAGGTCATCTTCTCTATCCACCCCCGGGGCAAGGGGTCCTCATTTCTCTCTCTCCCCCTTTAAGCTTCTCTTCAATTGCAGCCCACCTCTGCATCTGCTGGCTTCTCAAGCCTGAACACCTTTGCCCATAACTGCTATGAATCTCAACCCCCAAAGCTGGGGCATCTTTAGAACGCTCCAAGTCCCCCCATAAAATGTCATGAGTTACAGGAAACAGTCTGATGGGTTAATCACCCATCCTCCATAGCTTCCCAAGAGAATTTCAGCCCAGAGCTAGGGCATCTCCTCATCCTCCTCTTTCTTTAGTTCAGTCCTCTTGCTTCACTGACTTCAGTGTCTCGGTGTAGCTTCCTTCACATGCTTTCACCCCTTTCTCTGACTCGGGAGAGAATCGGTGACTGAAAGGTTAATCTTGTCCCAGGCCGGTGGATGGTCATGTTATCTCGGCCCGGGCAGCGGCCGGAGGAGCCGGGGGAGGGAAAGGAGGAGGAGGGTGAGGGAGAAGGCCATTCTCTGCACGCTGTGCCAGCTCCACAAGGATCTTAGGAGTAGCAGCAAACCGGGGGGGCCTCCCCCACTCGGCCCGGCCGAGCGAGGGGGGCTGCCGGAGGTGGCCAGAGGTGGGGGCCTGACCCAGCCCGGTGGATGGTAAAAGGGAGCCAGGCCCCGGCCCTCATGGGGGAAGGCAGGGGAGGGGAAAGGCTCGGCCCGGCAGATGGAAAAAGGGGGCCAGGCCCGGCCCTCGGGGAGCCAGAGGAGAGGGGAGAGGGCCTGCCAGGCAGGCCCGAAGGCCTACCCTGGCAAAACCCCCCCCCCCGGGTCCCCTGTTACCTGTTGGAACGCCGGAAGCCAAAGAGGAAGTTCCCAGTGTCCAGCTCCTTAAATACTGTATCTCGCAGAGGGCGTACCTTAAATGTCATTGGCCCATGGCACCCTGCCACTCCACAGGACCTGGCAGGGTGAAATTCACCTAGAAACCTGTCAACCTACGACCTGCTTTTGATGCAGCCCAGGACACAGTTTGGCTTTCTGGGCTGCAAGTGCACATTGATAGTTCATGTTGAGCTTCTCATCAACCAACATCCTCAAGCCTTTCTCCTCAGAGCTGCTTTCAATCCATTCTCCACCCGGCCTGTATTGACATTGGATGTTGCAGTGACCCTGGTGCAGGACCTGACACTTGGCCTTGTTGAACTTCATGAGGTTTGCACAGGCCACCTCTAAAGCTTTTTGAGGTCCCTCTGGATGGCATCCCTTCCCAGTGATGCCAAACAGCACTAGTCCCAGTACCAACCCCTGAGGAACACCACTCATCACTGCTCTCCACTTGGACATCAAATCATTGACCACAACTCTTTGAGTGTGACCATCCATCCAGTTCCTTATCCATCGAGTGGTCCATCCATCAAATCCATGTCTCTACAGTTTAGAGACAAGGATATCGAGCAGGACAGCACCAAGTTTTGTACAAGTTGAGGCAGACGATGTAAGTCCCTCTTCTGTCATCTACCAATGCTGTAACCCTATTATAGAAAGATACCAAATTTTTCAGCCATGATTTGCCCTTAGTGAAACTGTGTTGGTTGTCACTAATCACCTTCTTATTTCCCATGTGCCTTGGCATAGTTTCCAGAAGGATCTGCTCCATGATGTTGTTGGGCACAGTTGTGAAACTGACCAGCCTGAAGTTCCCTAGGTCTTTCTTTCTTTCCTTTTTAATAATGGGGGTTATGTTTCTTTTTTTCCATTTTCCAGTTTCTTGACAGCTCTAAGAAAGACTGAGGTATATATAATTGTAGGTGCTTCTAATATGTGCACCCTATCTTTATAGAAAGATTTATTGTGTAAATCAAGGACAAAATAAATGGTTAACAGGTAATATGCAGCAAGGGCAAGGCTCAGTCTCCAATGTGTTTTTCCTGCCCAACCAGTTCTTAAGGCGTGCCAAAGTATCCTTCAGTCTTCTGGAACATATGTGCCAGTCTCGACTCCAATGCAATGGTCAAACAAAGTAGTGTTGAACCACACTTATCCTTTACAGTGAAATGGCACTTGATGTTGTTGGACTCCTGCACACCATCCTCCTCCCTAAAAAAAAAAGGTACAAATATGGTAGAGACAGAGGGGGAGGATGGTTAATAATTTACTGCAAATCTTACTGAATTTTGTGCAAAGTAAATATTGTTTCCAATGATATCTGCTGAAAATTGGCATACAATAAAACATTTGGCGATAACATATGGAAGGAGGTGTGAGAGACAGTTGAAGAAGCTTTCCACTTTTCTGTACATGTTTATAATATAGTGTCCTCAACATTATAGATACTACATATTGAAACTGTCTGTATGCAACCTGGCTTCCCAGGAAAAAAAAAAAAAAAAAAGATGCTGTTATGAGTAGAAATTACTGGCATTCTCAACATGCTATTTCCCCATTTGGACCTTTTATTCTTGTTTCTTTTCTTTTCTTTTTTCACCTTCAGCCATCTTCAATGAATATAGACACTGTTTTACAAGGTTCATGCTAATGAACAATTGTTTGAAAGGCTGTAGTACAAATCCACGGTGTTCTTCTATAGACAGTCTGAAATCCAGGAAATCACATTTTAAATATAATGCTGATATATATCTAGGGCAGTTTAAACAAATGCAGTCACTATTGCAAGATACTTCCTTTGGCTACACTGATCTGGCAAGTTATACGTATGTGTATATATATATATATATATGTGCTTAAATCCCATGTGTACTTGCTTTGAAGTCAATGGGATTACTTGTATGTTTATATACTCTGGTGGTTTGAAGCTTTAAAACATAGGAGGACATTTGACATTTAGAAAAGTAGGGCTGGAAGGGGCCTCAAGAAGTCCTCCTTCTGCAAGACTGGTTATATTTATATCATTCCTCAAAGAATTGGTTTTTTTTTCCCAAAAAGGGTGTTCTTAAAAACATCTGGTGATAGAGATTCCAGATTACATAGTTTTCCCAGGCTCCGTCTCAGTACTTCAGTATCTTTGTTATTATAAATGTTTTTCTGTAATGTCTGACCTGCATCTGTCTTGCTGCAAATTAAAGCTGTTATTTGTCAAACTATGTAACATGCAAGAACTCTGTGTGTGACAAACTCTCACACATTCAAAGTCTTAAAATTGCCTTCCCAGGAATTCTCTTCTCTGAAGACCCCAGAATTTGCAAGTCTTTTTCCCTGGACACATTTTCTGGACCTCTGGTCACTTCCACTGCTTTTCTTCTGGAGCTCTTCAGTTAGACCATCTCTGCCTTGCAGTCTCTTCCTCTCCATCCCCCATTAAGTGTCATCACTTTTCTTGACGCGACGGTTATTCGTCAGCATCTCTTCAAACTCTGAGCCTCTGTACTTGCAGTTGTCCTGTGCATGCCATTTCTATAGTCTGCAAGCAGAGTAAGTGTGCTGTGTCATGGCCAGATGATTTATGAAAATACTAAAACACAATCGTATCCACAGGAGAGTTTTTTGAACCTCCTGTCCCCCTAGATGGCTTCGACTATGGGCAAATGATAGCTTTCTCTACACATTATGCCCAACCACTTTCGTACCTGTCTTGCAGTTTTGTTCAGACCACGTTTTGTTAGTGTGCATGAAAGTAACGTTTGAGACAGCACCACAATCTTTACTAAATCAGGAAACGTGACATCTCCTGCTCTGCTTCTGCCACAAGGCCTGTTCCCATATGGCAGAAGGAAATTACATTGATTTGACAGGATTTATTCTCTAGAAATCCATACTAGCTGCTATTCATTTCTGTGTTATCTTCTAGGCACTTACAAGTAGTTTGAATACTTGTTCTGGTGTTTTTCTGAGGATTGAAGACAAATTGACTGGCTTGTAACTTCTGCTTCCCCATCTTTGCAGAGCTGGATATTCTGTTTACTTTTTTCCAGCCTTTCAGTACCTCATCTGCTATTCTTACATCCTCAGAGGCAACTGTCCAGTGATTCAGAGAGCTCTCAAGTGTAAGATTCCTGAGTTGAAATGCATTGTGCCAAATCAGTTTGAAGATCTCTGATTTATTTAAGGGCATATTCATCTGCCCTTTTTAGGCCATTATCTTCCTGCTGCTGCATCTTCTGTTCCTTGTCTTCACTGGCACCTGTGTCCAGTAGAAGTTTCTCAGCAGCACTATCAATTCTTTTAAACCGTTTATTATGCCTTGCATGAAATCTCTTGAGTTTAGATCGACTTCCAGGGTTAAATCCTGCTGATATCAAAGACTGTGTTGCTTTTGGATCAAGGCTTAATTGTAGATCATGGAAAGAACCTTGCTTTTTGGTTCCTTCTTGGACAGTAGTCTTGCTGAAGAGTGAATGGAACTAACTGCAATAGTGGGACCTGAGGTGGGCTGTGATTTGAGATGCCTGCTGACCAGCTTGTGTGAGGTAGGGTTTGAGCTGTTGTATTGATTTGTTTTCAATCAGAACAAGTGGCTCAGCTGTCACTCTGGGAGCTTAATGAACGCTTATGCCACAGCATCTGCTCCTCTTTGTTAGATCTGAGAATTTATTTTAGCAAATATATAGTATGTTTAGAGAATAAATTGACCACATTGTATTTACCTCCTAAAGTTTCTTGTTTGTGGTGGCACTTCCTCATTTGCAGTTCTTCTCTGTTGGTCAGGTACCAGAATGGTAGCTTCATCCTTTATCTGCTTCCCTAAAAAAGTGAAGTAGGGAGCACCATGAGAAACTTGAGTACATATTTGTACATAACAGTTTCTGTAATGTCAATTTTTCCATAGTCAAAAGAGGAATATTCAGTTGAGGTTGCTCTTGAGCTGGTAAGAATTCACTGTATATAAATTAAAACTTTCTGTGCTAATACATTTATGAAGGCTTCTGGTTTCCTTCCTATAGGAGAGTATTTTCATGCCAGTTATATTTTTGCATAATCTATTTTTCTGAAAGAAAGAAATGTAAAAATTCAGTAGCTGAGGTTGTAATTTTAAGAGGTGCAATGAGAGACTAGGCTAAAAGAAACTGCAATATTCTATATAATTTCATGGAGTGTTCTAAGAAAATGTGTCAATTTTATGAGGGCTCTTATGGAAAAATTCTGATTTTGTGTGGATTCAGGTGAAAAGGTAAATTTAATGGGATTTCTGAAAATGGCTGGATTTTTACTGGTTCCATGAAATCTATGACAGCCATGGAAAAATGCACAGTTCTTGTCATGGAGGAAATTTTTATTGCAGTTCGCAGAACTTTTATTTTCTGTGTATGTCTGTTCCTCTGACACATTATGCATTCTGGACCTCTTCCTCATCTTGTAGTCTCTTCCTGTGAATATTTTACCCTTCTTGATGGATGCATAGTGCTCTGATCCTCAGATGATAGAAATCCATGACTGCCTACAAAGGAGGTTCAGTGTGTGAATGTGGGTGGGGGAAGGGCATGAAAAGTAAGAAATACTAAATACAGTCCTGGGGATTTTGTATTTTATGGTAATGCCAGCTTATTTCATACAATATAGGAGGGAAAATAATCAGGACTAAGGAATAGGAATGATTTATCATATTCAACATGAGATCTAAGCAATATAGCATCAAAAGCCACCTACCTGCAATCTGTGGAGGGTCCAGTACAAGACCACCCGAGGAGCAAATGAAGCTTTAGAGGAGAACAAGTGTATTGTGGCATCTCAATTTATCCTCTAAGCAATGCCCTCAATTGGCTAGGACACAAGTGTGACTCTAGCATGCTCACGTTGTTCCGTGTCTTCATAGAGGCAGCAGAGCTGAAATAGATCTTGCTTTTCAAGGACAGAAATTAAGACACAGAGGAGAAAAGGAATGCATCCTCAGACAGGGCTTGAAAATCAATGGTGAGATGAGGTGAAAACTTACAGGAAGGCTGTGTCAGAAGGGCATGGGAAATGAGAAAGAAAAAGCGATATTAGATAAGTGGAGGAATTGGAAAAGAAAGAGTTGTGAAGCAGATTAAGCCAAATCTATGCAGGGTTTTAAATGAAGAAGTCTGAACAGTGTCTTCAGACAAACAAGGAGCCATCTGATTAGCTTTGATTTAATGATATTTTTTAACATCATTGTGTGCCTGAACTGAGAACAGAACTGAGAACATTCCTGAGAGAAGTCTCTTCTGGGGAATTGCCTTCCCCTTAGCTGAGGGAAGATGTGGAGTGTCCTGCTTTTGGCTGGGATAGAGTTCATTTTCTTCTTAGTAGCTGTTGCAGTGCTGTGTTTTGGATTTAGTGTGAGAATAGTGTCGGTAACACAGGCATGTTTTTGTTACTGCTGAGCAGCACTTACACAGAGTTTCAAGGCCTTTTCTGTGCCTCATCCTACTCTACCAGTGAGGAGGCTGAGGGTGAATGAGGAGTTGGGAGGAGACACAGCCAGGATAGCTCACCCCAGCTGACCCAAGGGATATCCCAAACCAAATGGTGTCATCATGGGCAGCATATAGAGCTGTGGGAAGAAGAAGGAAGATGGGGTCATTTGGAGAGATGATGTTTGTCTTCCCAAATAACTGCTATGTGTGAAGGAGCCCAGCTTTCCTGGGGTGGCTGAACACCTGCCTGCACATGGGAAGTGATGAATGAATTCCTTGCTTTGCTTTCTTGCACACGGCTTTTGCTTTGGCTATTAAACGTCATCACCTTTTGCTGTATTCTTTTGAAGGAGGTTTTGGCCTGCTGAGACCTAGAACTGCTTTTCCCACTTCACCATCAAAAAACCTACAGTCCAGCTCTTCTTTGCATTTGTGCTGCGTGTTCAAGGCCGGGTTGGATGGGGCTTTGAGCAACCTGGTCTAGTGGAAGTTGTCCTTGCCCATGGCAAGAGGGTTGGAACTAGGTGATACTTAAGGTTCCTTCCAACACAAAGCATTCTGTAAATCTGTGTACTCCATTAATTTTCTCACTTTTACCTTTTGATTTTCTTCCCCCATTCTCACCGGTGGGGAGTAAGCAAGTGGCTGCATGGAGTTTAGTTGCCAGCTGGGGTTAAACTATGACAGAGAGAAAGATCACGAAGTACAGCAGAGGTGATGGTACTATGGGTTATTAATCATGCAGGAAACGGAGAAAACATCAATATCAGGGTCCTGGGTGATGTCGTGTACTACGACCTCTGCCATGAGAAATGGGAAGCAGAAAGCTGACACTAAGGCTGAAGCACATGAAGGCTTGTCTATATTTAGCAAAGCCAAGGGAAGGTTCTGAGGGGCAAAAGGAACAAATGGAAAGCAATGGCTGAGGTGTGAGAGAGTTGTCTATATTAACTGCAGTGGACACAGGTATTTGTGCTGCATGTTACACTGTTGATTATTGACTGCTACCCACTCTTTTCACTGAACCTAATAAATTCCTAGGATCTGTATTCCCTTTTGCTCAGTTTCTGTAAATGCTAAATAGATTTTTGCCATGTATAATGCTTTTCAGAGAAAACATCATCACCTTTTGTTATATTATTTTGAAGGAGTTTTTGGTCTGCTGGGACCAAGAACTGCTTTTCCCGCTTTCCCATCAATCCAGCTTTCCTTTGCATAATCCTATTTCAAATACGAATAATATGAATCCTCCAGTTTATACTAGCAAGGAAATTTGTGTGGTTATATTTCATCATTGCCTTAGAGAAGAAGGGCAGGGTGGCTGCCAGGCTGTCTTACAGATTTTCTCTGCTGAAATCTAGTGAAGAAATTGTAGTTGTCTTGATAACATATTCAAGATTTTTCCCCCTCTTTTGCTAGCTCACAATACCAGGAAGTTGTGGCTGTGCACTTTTCACTTGCAGTAGATAACCACCTGCCCACCTCATCCTCAAAGTATACAGGTCAGACAAGGTCCTACTATCTCTTTCTCTGGCTGCAGCATCCTGATATATCTGGCTCTGTCTTGGTGACGTTCAGATCTCTCTAGTGATGCCTAAGTCATCTCTAATTTTAGTGAACTTTTCAACATAGAAAAGGGATGTTCAGCTCAAGGACAGCAAAGCCTGGAAGGAAGGAGATGTCTGTAATAGTATTGACCAAGTCAAGCCTCTAGGTCAGGGAGCCTGCACAAGGAGCTGTGGGGGGTTGGAGCGAGTGGTCTGCATCTGGCCCGTGTTGTAGTGACCTATCCTTTCCCAAGGAGCTAACACATTCTCTGCAGGGTTGGTTACCAGTAGAGCTTCTCCAGTCCCAATCTTTTTGTATGGCAGGGCAGGGTTGGAGTTTGTATCTCACTGGGGCTCACATGCTGCACCTGGTCCCTGTGGTGTAGGAGTCAAAGCCCAGTGTGAGGTCTTGTGGGATCAGAACAGGATGTGTTGGTACTTCTAGTCAAGAACATAAATCAGTTTTTTTCTCTGAAACTTCCCAGTTGCTCGTTTTCCTTACATCCAGTGTATGCTTGTATGTGTTGTCAAGTCAGGTAGGAAGAAAATGTCCACTTGGTGTAATATGTTTTGGCAGACTTTTTCCCCAGAAGCAACTTGTGCCAATATTCTATCTATTCTATCAACAATACATGGCTAACACCTACGAATGTATTCATGCTGATGGGCCCCACTTGCTGAAAGTGTTCTGTTCACACCAGATGCTGCAACATTGACCATACATCTGTGGCTTAGCACACTTGATTCATGTGAGTGCAGAACTGGAGATCACAGTGCAAGGGCATGGGCTATCTCAGCCTTTAATCTCAAATGTACCCCATGGGTAAGGTAGTACCCATGTAGCGTCACAGGTAATCATATAATTTTACCTCTCAACCTCATTGATTGTCTCCACCTTGGGAATCTCTAAAGATCCATGGAGAGATGTGAGGCCCCAGGACACCTGAGTTCATATAAGCAGAGATCTATGTTACCTGTGGTGGTTTCTTTTCACCAAGGAAGAACTAGGTGACAACCCAGATATTTCCTTTTGAGTGTTTCCTTTCAAAATAATCAGAGGCAGTGGGACTTGGAGTGCCTGACACCCTGCTTTTTGCATGTATCTGACATTGTCATTTCTTCTCCAGAGTAAGCTGGCTAAATTAATTTGATTTTAAAGAAGTGAAGCACTGAGACTGTGCCTGACATTTTCAGAATTCCAGGACGCTGTGTTCCCAAATCAATATGCTGATTTAGTAACATAACTTATGCTCAGGAAGGCCATGTGACACTCTCAGACCCATCTATCTTAGTCGAGCATTTCTATTAGAGCTGTGCAAATTCTTTCCAGGACTGCAAGTGAAATTTTACAAGTTTCCCAGTAGAAGGGGGTAGTGTGGAATTACAAACACCCCGCTATCCCCCGCACCAAATACCAGATTTGAATATACTCCTTTTCTTGTTTGAGTCTCAAGCAGGCTCTGACGCAGGACCATCTCTGTATTGCTAGCAGTCAAATAGATAGGTGCACACATCCATAGATGTGCAGATATAGCAATAATGGCCTACTGCCCATAAAATATGCACTTCCATATGCAGATAAAGATCCATTTTTAAGCAGGCACTTTAGGGAATCAAAAGATGCACTTGAAAAGGTAAAAGGGTACCTCAAGAGAGATTTAAGTTTTTCACAGATTTAAATAGAATCAGAATAGTGCACAAATGTAGTCTGTCTGTCTACATAAAAACAAACCCAATACCATTTGGCCCCATAGCTCATTTAATATATATCAAAAGTGTTTGGCTGTAGGGCATTCATGTTTATGATACCCATGAAAACAACATGTTGGAGCCAGCAATGGCTGAGTTACTCAAACAAAAAGTGACTTCAGGACACAGACAATGTGAGTGAACTTCTTATTCTGGCAAAAGTGTTGATAAAAGTATATCAGAAAAAATGCTACTTTCTTTTTCTTTGCGAAACAGCTGGTGGTGCAGCCTTCTTACGTGACACAGCGCTTTGAGTTTATATTTCCTTTTACATATAAGGTACTGGCAGCTGAATCTTCTAATAGTGCTAGAAAAATCTTTGTGTGTTATTTCAAGGTGCACAGAAACTCTGTGTTTTAAATAGTGAGACAGTTAGATGATTGCAGCAGTGAAGCTGCCTACCTTCTAAACTGATACCGCTTGTTTCTGTGTAGGCCCAGCTTTGATTGAGGATATTTCAGTACCATCCTGTTTACCTGCAGGGACATTTGCCTGACTACAACTTTCAAGAACAGGCTTAAATTTATGCTGGAAAGTGTCTGCACCTTACCAAAGGATACAAATTTTCTTCTGAGTGCCTTTCCTTACTCCAGGTAGCCCAAGTACTCCTGAAGGCATTACATCTTTTATGCCCTATGCAGTAGCTGGCAGAGCCCAGCACATCAGAACCCTTTGTGCTCACCAGGGAACCAGGATTTGAAGGATCACTAAACTTAGCCATTTTGTATATCAATCCATGAGGCAGCACTTTAATCATGTATTTTCAAGGTTAGAGTGTTCATTTTGGCCTCATACTTCCTAAGTGGCACAGAGATGTTATGCACGGTACATGGTAATGCTATAATTTATTGCTTTCTAAAAGCCACCCAAAGTATTGCACTGTAATCAAATAGCACTTCTTGATGACATTGCGTGCTCCAGATATAGCCTGAAACAGACTGACACAAATAAGTCATTTAAAGGTGCGCAGCCAATCAGAAATTCTTGCCAAATGGAAGATTTGCGAATAAGCAGTTTTCTGTTTTTAAATTATGGCTTTGTCTAAATGGGACATTTGCTAACAATGAAGCTATGTACATGCATTTGGTCTGTCCCTGCTACTCTAAACGAGGTAACTGATATGGCCGTATTCTGATCTGCAACATGGGACCAAAATTAGCTTAGTTTGTCTCTATGAGAAGAAAATAGTGCTGTTAATCCTACTCCTTACTTGACTTTGGTTACTGACCAAAAAACCACACAGCTTTTACACTTTATAAAATCAGAGGACTTAGACAGAAGATAAAAGTTGCATTCAAAGTGGTGGTTTCTAAGTAAGCTTTTTTTTTTTTACTGTAGAACTGTGAATCCCCCACAATCTGACTGCCTTCTGCCTGAGTTGGTTCTTACAAACATTATCAGGTTTCTTTAGATAGTATGGAAGGTATTAGTTTTTATCAGGCTTGTATAATTTAAAATCTCTGTCTTTTGTTACCCTTTGAAATCACTGTAGGCAGCCTTTCTCCTGGATTCCCCTTTTTTTGTGAGGACCCTCAAGTGACCACTTCCTACAATGTTCCTCTAGGAGCCCTGGCTGAGCAAGCTCACAGTTTGTAATGTTTCACCTCTTACCTTTGCTGAGGTGCTTCTGCCTCTTTGAGTGGCCAGGCTTCTGCCTGTGCTGCTTTCTTGGCCCTACCAGACATCTGTGCTCAATGTCTGCGTGTTTACTGGGGTGTTGTACAGCCCAGTCCAGGCTTCCTTTCTGCAGCGCTGTCCTGTCATTTACCCACCACTTACAGGAGCTGCTCTTCCATGCCTCAAGGTACCTTGTCCAGCACCTTCAGGTACAGAAAACAGCCTCAATTTCTTGTGACTGTGGGAGATGGGTAAATCTTAGTACATCTGTTTGCTGTATTTCTGAGACTACTAAAGAAGTATTTGTAGGGGTAGGTCAGCCACCACATCTGTGTGAGGCCATATAACATTTACAAAGTGACCACTGGATTTTTAGAGCTCTCAGGGACAGGCATCGTTACTTCATTACCAATCATTATTGACCACAAGTAAACAAAGTTCATAATATATTCAATATTACACATAATTCTCAGTGTAATATTGCTCCGTGTCTTTGTAGAAAATGTAACCTGTATCCCAGGAAACAACGGACCACATTTGACATTGGGAGTATGTCCAACAACATAAATACAATTTTGGCCCCTTAATTTGTCGAAATGTAATATTTAGCTACATCTGGTATATTTTTAAATGCTTTTCAGCACAATTCACTTGAAGATAATTTATTCTGTAAGACAACTCGGTCAGTGCTACGGTTCTTGGAGTCTTGTGTTCTGTAGCAGAAAGAGAAGCTGGCGTATTTATGCCTTGTGAAGCCAGTGGAAGTCTGTCTGTTGACTTTCATGGGGCTCTGGATTAGATCTTTAATGAACATCTCCTGATATCATTATGGGAGCAAATATTGGAGCAGCATCATGAAAACTTCAGATTTAGTTGATACGAAGGATTTATTAAATTTTTTTAGAACATACAGTAGTCTGAAAATTGCTTCTTGAAAATTGCTTCTTCACCTGCTGCTCTGCTCATGCTTATCCCACAGTGACCTGAGTCACCCAAAAGATTATTTTGTCAGAAAGAAGCTGAGGTCAAGATCAGGACAAATGAAGAAACCATGCAAAATAAAAGCAGCTGGTTGTTTTGAAACAAATAGGCAAGGTGCAAATCCAAAAATCAAATCTGAAGGCACCCAAAGATATGTGGGGAGAACTTTTTGAACCTGTTAGTTTCAGAAGTGTGGCACGTTGGGTTGCAGAGAACCTAATAGTTTTGAAATGTAAACACATGGTATGTAAAACATAAACCACAGAATTAATGAATCATGTTAATTTCACACTGCCCCCGCTTTGGACTAATTAGTGCAAATTAAATGTTGCACTTGTCAAGCAGAGCAGTTTGTGCACCATGTATAGCATTAAGAATTATTTTTGGATCCATTTGCACAATGTGAAAATAGTGTGAAAATATTTTTATTTCAATTAGTGGTAGTTTTACAGTCATTAAAAGATTTCTTTAATAGGCTTAGACTCCCATGGCCTGCATAGCTGCATGAGGTCTGGTTTGCATTTAAAGGTGGGAAAAGATGTAGTGGGAAGGAGGACATTTAGCTGACTGGATTTACTTAATTACCCCCCACCCCATTCTAAAAAGCCAGACCAGGCTGGTCAATTATCTGTTCCTTCGTCAGAGGCCAATTGCTTAATTGCAAATTATCCATAATAATTACACAGCCAAATAACTACTGGATTTATTTTCAATGAATGTGGAAGCCCTTAACAAGGATTTAAATGTACCCACCAGGATTAGTCAAAATCGACAGCTATCAAAGGGCTGGAATCTGCCACTCTCACTTCTGTGGAGGAGAGCGTCACTCTGCTTATTTTGTGTTCATTTTCAGTGCGACTCAGAGAAGTGAAGATGCTGTGTCCATGCTCTGTAATGTTTTCAGGGTCTAATATTTCCATTGTTTCAGTGAGACAGACTGAAAAAGAGGGATTACTGAAAATGGAAAAGGCTGTCAGAACGTGGGATGCTGTGAAGCCAGGGCAGAATATAGGACAGAGTGGAAATACTGCCTCTGCTGAAATGAGATGGAGCTCTGCCAGGCAGCAAAAAAGGGATTGTCAAAACAGCAGCGCACACCCCCTCGGAGGCATTCCTGGCGCGGGAGAGGAGGGTCTGCCCACTGCAGGGAGGTGGAGGCCTTCCCCCTCAGTGGGATGCAGCGCTCGGAACTGGCCGGCAGCAGCAGGGATGTAATTAGCACTGACACAAAACACAAGGCAAGGCTTTTGACGCTTGTTTTTCAGTTTTGACAGAGAGGAAAATCATAAGGAAGGTGGCTTTTTTTTTTTTTTTTCTTGTGCTTTTTCCTTTCTCCTCTCTCTCTCCCCCCCTCCCTGAAATGGCTTTCTCTCTTCAAATTACCTGAAATCACTGGGTACGTGGGCCATGTTCCATGGTGCTGCCCACTCCTCCACACTTGTCAGCCTGGAAAAAAGAGGTGTACTTTATTGAAATACTGAACGAAATGAGAACAGGAATTTAAATATAATGCTCTGTCTGCTCACAGGCAGACGAAGAAGATTCAGTAGTTGAAGACGTAACAGAAAATTTGGAGTGTGAAGGAGGAAATAAACTGAACGCAAAGGAGCTTGCAGAGGGGAACTAAACTATATAATGTGGTGCAGATAAATTAAAGTGGTTGAACTGTTTTTGAAATGGAAATTTGGCATCTGTCTGTTTTCTGGCTTGCCTCTGTTGGTGTCCAGAGGTCCGGTTCAGAAATCTGTGTCCCACTGTGCTAACCTCAGTAAAAATACTGTAACTCGGTGTTTCTCACCACTATTGCCCAGCACCTAAGCAAAAGCATTCTCTCAGTTCTGATTTGCTTTTTTGCTTCTATGTTGCCTGCTCTTTGTAGGTCATATGTAAGCAATTTTTTCTGCTGCTTTTTCTAGGAGGTTAAGTAATTAACTTGGAGGAGAATGGGAAGCTGTGATCTCGCCTCACTTTGAAAGGCCATTTCCTGAGATTTCTGCAGCATGGTTCTTCCTCCTCTGAAATTTCTTACACTGAATTCTTGCATGGGGGCTTGATATTCTTGACATAAAAGCCCCAGCTGGGATCTTTTTTTATTATGAAGCATCCTATGGAATATTATGCTCCTAAAGGGCCTTTAACAATGATAGAGTGAGGCATGATGAAATATTGGACTATTCTGTTTTGAGGCTTGATTTTTTTAATGGCTGAGCCATGTCTGCTTGTACCCTGCTATGATGGGTGTCAGAGTTTGCTAATGCAAACACAGCCTGAAAATTTCAGATTGTGCTTAATGGCTCAGTGGTTAGAGGATGCAGTCTTGAAGTTCTTGAAACATGTCTGGATCTTCTGGATGTCACTACATGAAATAGTGACCCCATAACTGGTAGAAACTTGACTTGTCATCTAAAATCTGGATTTATTTAAGTTGTAGCTGATCCCCCAAATATCAGTTCAGTACCATTCATCATTTTCATTTATGACTTTGAATAGCTTCTCTAGTCTGTCTCTGCTGTTGTCAGTCTGACGGGTTTGTTCCTTACAGGGTTAATTAAGAATACGCTCTGGTTCCTACACATGGAATCTGCATGTTAAAATCAATGTGGATTTCTACCTACACTCCTTGTTCACAGAAAGGAAATGAAGACCCTGCACTATGAAAACAGTTGCTGGATTTATTCTCTGTACCAGATGCCTGTAATGAGGTGGGGAGGAAGAATCATCCATCCATTCTTTTAAACTGAGCAGATATAGTCTTTCCTATTTTTCTAATTGATATACCTTACCCTTCAATGTTGTTATTATCATTTTCTCATTCCTTCCTCCTTGGTTTCTTTTTCCCTTAAATGCACATCCCGGTCTGCACTGCTGTTTGGTCTTCTTAAGTCATGGTGCAGTTTTGACTCTTAATCACATTAAGAAAATCTGTTTCCAGTACTTCCAGCCCTGAAATAAATGTCTGTAATCGCTAAGAGTGCCAGAAAATTCCAGTGCTGTTGTTTTTTCTTAAATTTTTATTTTTAATCTGGAACCAGTGCATCTTCCAGCTTCCTCAACTCCCTTATAATATGTTTAGCATGAACACTTTTCTGAGAGCAATACTAGGTACAGGCACCTTACTTTTTTTTTTTTTAATATTTCTCTTTTCCATCTCTAATGTGGGTTTTTATGCACCAGAAATGATTGCAAAGCAGCCTTTTCTGCAGCCCGTGTTTCTAAATGAATCTTCCCTTCCCGCGTTCTTTGTCTTGTCACAATAAACAATCAACAGTTCCAAATAATGTTGTAATTTAAATTTCCTCAAGGAGTAGTTGTTACGGATACTGTTAAGTGTACTGAGACATGTCGGGGGGTTACTAGGGAAGAGGAAATAGAGGAATTAGAAGCAACAGAAGGGAATAACCTGGCCCGCCGCCCCCGGGAGGGCGGGTCCTTGTGACGCGGCCCGGCGGAGCGCCGCGATGGGCTCCGCCCGCAGCATCTCCGGAGCAGCCCCGGAGAAACGCGGCTCCCGGGGCTCCCCCGTGTCCAGGGCACCTGCCGGCTCTCCGCGGCTGCATCGGTCCGTGCTCCGCGTCTGGCAATGCCGGCCGGGCCGGGCTCCTTCGCTTGCCGGGATGGCAGTCTGTGTGTGCTGGGCTGTTCTCTGCTTGCTCTGGCTGGCAGCCTCAGAGGGGACTGGCAGATCAGAGGGGAACTCTCCCTTCCCTTCCCCACAGCCCGAGCTTCAGCTGCTGTTGCCTGTACTGAAGTAGCCATACACACATGTAAATTTACTTTATAGCATGTTTGTTTTGTAAAGTCATGAAAAATTTGGTAGAAAATAACGTATTTGTTTCTGCTCAGCCATTTAACTCCTTAACACCTCAGATTTTCTTTTTTTTTTTTTTTTGGTATCATTTAATCCAACCCATCCACTTCTTTAGTTTGGCCTGGTACCCTGTGTTTTTGCTCCTCCTAAATGAAAAGTAAAGCATGGTGGAGCAGCAGTCTCTGTTGTGAGTATACATTCAGGGAATTCAGAGAATCTCTTCAGAAAATAGGTGCTGGCTCACCCAAGATAGAAACTGTGGCTTTGCTTCAATACCCTATTGCAGCAATGTCAGTGCTGCTGGCATTGCCTGCTAGGAAGGGCAGCGGCCTGCCCAACAACTCTTTAAAATGCATAAAATCAGGTTGGAGGGAAAAGAGGAAATTACCCTGGGCCATTCTGGCAAGCTGTGGAAAGTCCTACAAACAAAAATGAGGAACATGTAGAATGAGCTAAAGGAATGATGAAGTTTAAAAAACATTTATAACAGGGAGAGCCCCGAATGGCTTCTCAAGTGGTGTGAGGGCCTATTGCACTTGAATACCTCATTAGGAAGCTGCATGGGAATGAAGCACCTAAATATCTTAAAATATGGTCCCAAACAACTAAGATTTTAAGCTGTCTGAAAAGGGAAGTGATCTTCTGTTTCAGGATATGAAAATGTGGGATGAACAGTTACTTTCCACTCCATGTATTTAAGATTTGTCGCATCAATCACGAACCTAGTAAATAATAGTAAAGATTTTTGTTCTGTACAGCTATGTACTGGTTTATTCTGAGAAATACAGAATGAGAAGGGATGTTAGAGGTCCTACTTTATGAATTAAATATCTTGTAACTGGAAGTTGTATCCTGTGAAGTGATTGGCTCTGAACATGTGTAGAGCTCCATGGGACTATCCCAATACTTGATTAGGTGGGTACATGTGTGTGCCTTGTGAGATCAAGGCACACCCTAGTCCAGCCTGGAAAAGCTCAGAGGCTGAGGCAAAAGCATTCAAGGTGTACACAAATACTCTTTCCTGATGCAGATATTTCAATCTTTTGTTCCTTTAAAAAGACAAACCCAAGCTTTTTCATTCAATCTTAGGCATGACAAATTGAAGTTTTAGAAAAAAACTGCTTTTTATTTTTGATGCTGAGCTAAATTTTAAGATGGAGGGGAGGAAAAAAAGGCATTCCAAAGATAGAATTTGGAGTTAATGCTAAAAAAATTCAGTATCTAGAAAAAATTATTAGTAGCTAAGAATAGGAATTCAAAAACTACTCTGCCCTCTCAGTACATTGCTACCATGACACTACAGTAATTTATTGCTGCAGAACATTCCCTTCTAGAACTCTCTAAATATTTTAAGGAATTTCAATTACATATTGCAGGGGAACATCTTTAAAAGCATTCAGGTTTGCTAGCTTTAAGGACCTTAGAGGAATCCATATGCAGAAAAGCAAACAAACCCAGTGAGAAATGTACACTGTTTAATTAAAATACTAGGGTTTGGCACATTCTTTTTCTGATTATGACTTATTAAGGAAAAAATTCCTGCATAAAATCTCTTAAGTGTACAGATATATATTTTTTTCTTCTGAGCTTTGTACAAATGGCTTGTATTGTCACCAACAAAAGTCATAGACTTGGGTGTATGTTTTGTTCTTTTCATATGTTAATGAGTTATGGACTGTGTTGCACCATTTATACGATTAGCTGTTAGTTAAATGCTTATTGTCCTGAGAAATGTTGAATTCGTTATGAGAGAGAGGAGTAATAGATGCCCTATCTTCATCTCAGGAATCAGTTGTTATGATAGATGCTCAGTTGCTGTGGATGCAGGCAGACAGGAGATCTGCTCTTTAAGAGAATTTCCACCCTCAGTGCCAGTCAGAACTTGGTGGCTCTCAAGTTTCATATGGAAACACACATTTTTGCTACACAAGTGTGTGTAACTAGGAGGTGTAGTTTCCAGGCTGCTACAACTACACAGTAGGTATTTTCAACACAAAACTTACTTCAGTAACTTGGTAAGGGCTCAATTATAGCTGTCAGTATTGTACTGCCTGTTTCTGCAGTGCAATGCATGGTACTTCACAGCAAATTATTAATGCTATGTAAAGCATACTTCAAAATTTTAGTTTGAGAGGCAATAAATAGTGTTTCTGTTTTCTAACTGGCTTTTACTTGTGAGCTGGACTTTTCCTGTGATGTTCTTCACTTTGACGCTGGACTCTGCTTTTGCCTGCTTTGTGAAGCTGCATAATATAAGTAGGATGTCTCAATCTTTAGGAATAGATATTTGCTTCCTTTCAAAGCCTAAACTGAGCCTACTGCTGGTATATTAAGGTTAAAAGGAGTTGTGAGAGGGTTAAGCCTCTACCATGATGATAAGTAACAGAGCCCTTTTTGGGAGTAATGCAGAAATCTTGGTGCATCAGGAAAGACGTGCTCATTCCTTGTTGATTTCTCTCATATCAGGAATTAGCGCTGCAAGGGAGGGAAGATCCTGGGTATTATTCTGAGCCTTGTGGACTAGACTTGGCTATATAGCTCAGTGAAGTACTCCATCTCTGCTTGCACCAGCCTAGCCTCTCCCAGTGAGCACAGCAAGAGGTATGCACTGCAGGAGCTGATGAGGAGCTGGGCCTATCTCTTACATAGGTATGATCACTATTAAGAATTTGTTCCAAGTTTTGATCTTGGTGGCATCAGTGCTCTCCTAAAATCAACCAGCAAAGAAAATGTAGCTGAGAGCAGTGTGGCTATTTATTTTTACAGTCTCTTGTTTTTGTGGTCTCAGTGGTGGGATCTGATGGTATCAGTGCCCTAACTCAGAACGTCTCTCAGCAGGCGCTCAGCTCACCAGCCTGGCCCGGGCTGTATGGTACTAATTAATTCTAAAGAAGGCTAGGTGGATTTCAGGTATATTATTAGTACTGAGGTAACTAAGTGACATACCAAAAGAATTTCAAATAGCTAGCTCAGTTGTGAGCATAAAGGACTCTGGCTTGTTCTTGCTTAAATACCCTCTTTCTATATTCCCTTGGCTGCAACTAAACTGCAGAATATTTACCTGCCTGATTGTTGTTTGTAAATCTAGGCTCTTCCCTCCCCCCCATCCCCTAAATCTTCCTTAGATGCCGAGAGGAAAAAATAGCATACAAGAAAGTGGCTGTAAAGCATTTCTTTTCTGTTCTGCCGCTCTGTGTAGAGCTTTTTGTGGCACTCCGGGGTGCAGTAGGGCTTGAACAGTCCAGACAGTGTGCCAAGGCATATTCCTGTAGGACATCACTAGATATCCCTGCTCGTAAACCCTGCCTGCAGAGCTGTAACTGGAGAGAGAAAGAGAGAGAGGGAAAGAGAAAGGGAAAGAGGTGAAGCAGGGAGTACACAGAGGTGTGATTAAGGACTTACAGAGAAGACAGAGAGAGAAAACTGAGCGAGAGAACATAGTGAACAGATTGGTAGATGGAGAACAACTTCCCAAGGCCAGGCTGAAGAAAAAGGGGCTGAAACAGAGAGTAAAGGAAAAAAGATAATTGCAGTTTTGGGATATTATATTAAGATGAAAAGCTGGGCCAGTCCCAACCAGCCTATGTGGAAAGTCCAAGAGCTGGCTGGAAATCAGGAGGCAGAGGCTGTGGAAAAAAAGGGAGAGGTGGAAGAAAGGAAGGCTGGCCTTGAGAGCAATAGAATGTGCTGTGCTTTGTGCAGGATTCAAAATTGTTCAGCTGGGAAGGTGCATTTGGTTGTGGACAGAATGCTCAGAAATCTACAGGGAGAGATGGAAAAGGCCTTTTGCAAAGAGGCAGTATGAAGAGCTTTGCATAGAGATCATTTTTAACAAAGTAAAAAGGGTGGTGGCTTCATTAAAAAGTGCTTGACGCTTACCACAGTTTAATCTCAGGCCACTTGCCTGGGTATCTGAACACAGATCTGAGGGCACAGCTTTACATGTGTGAAAGAAAAAGAAGTGGAGCAGCAGGCTTGGTCTACCTTCTTTGCTGGTGTAAATGTCTGGAAATCAGACTTGCCTAGATGTCAGAAGGCACAGATTACTGCTATTACAGTAGATTGTTAGCAACTCAGGTTTTCACTCTTAAAACCAGGAGAGTCTGAGATAATGGAAAGAGAAGTCAATGGAGCTCTTGCAAGTCTTGCTAGTGCAGAATCTTCCTGGATGTTTTTAGTTATGAGTCAACTTCATCTTGGTTTCTAATGAATGTTTTGGAAGCTGGTGCCCATTTGTGAGAAGCACTTTTATACTGATAATGTTGTCGTGTGTTTCTAGTCTCATAATTTATTTCTTTGCTTGGCTAGCTATTCTCAGACATGTACAGTCTAAAACTGAACATAAATTCCATACCACCTGTGGTGTTAAATACCAATTTTAATGCATGTTTTTTGTTGTATTTGGCTGTGACTGAACAGAAACTAAAGAATGCAGGCAGCATTAAGAGCCTCTTAAGAATTTCAGCCAGTCCCCTCATTCTGACTAGGGACGTCATGAGAAACTGGAAGTGGGATAAGCGAATGGGGCTAGTTAGGGGAGTTCGAGGGCTCCTTTTCTTCCCTTCTTCAATTCCTTGAAACTTTCATTAAATTATGGATAAACTCTCAATAAGAACAAAAGAGTAAAAGAATGACAGCTGAATTTTTAGACTCTGATGACCTAAAAAATTGCTTTGCAGACATAAAGAAACATAAAGGATTGAAATGTATGACTGTAAACATCCAGACGTTATACTGTCTTTTTTCAGATTCAGCTTCTGATATTTACGTTCATGAATAGCCCATTTCATTGACATTACTGGGACAAAATTCCTGTGAGTGTAATTCCTGTTACTTCACTAACATCGGTTAAAGTCAGCATCTCTACACAGATTTGAACTTGCTTGATGAATTTTGTGAGGTTTGTGTTTTACATGCAACAAGATGTGTCTGCTGTCACCGCATGGGTATATATTGGAATCTGGCGGCAAGTACTGTCAGCTGTGTGGGGAGAAGGCTGCAAAGTGCAGAGTAGAGCCTGACCAACCAGCAAAGGACTCTGTGAGGTGTCCTCTGTGGGGAGGAGTGGGAAGGGAGTTTGTGAGTGGAAAGTGTTGCAGAACAGCAGCTAAGGACTCCCAGGGAACAGGTACTCAGAAAAGCACTGAATGCCTAAAAGCAGTTCAGCAAATACCTTTCTGTGAATTTGAAAGGGACTGTGAGCACCAGACAAGTAGCTTTATTAATATGGCTTGTTCAGCAAGCTAACATTAAGCTAAGTGAGGGAGTAAGAAACTGTTAACAAACCACTGCAAAAATGAGAGGTTTATTGCAGTTGGAAAGCATGAAACTCTGCAACTACAGTATTAGTTTTCTATGAGGGGCCAAAAAAAAGGGGGAACACTTGAAACACATAGATTTAAAATTTAGGAGTTGCACAGGTAATTTGGAATCCCTGATTCAGAACTGGATTGTAACGGGCATCAGAGACCCAAACTGTGGACAGAGATGTTTGAATATCCAGAGTTAACCTTAGAAAAACAGTAAGCATGGAGGAGGCCACAGCACAGAGGCAGACCAGACTGCAGATGCTGGAAGGAAACCGAGGCAATGATCCCCTGAATCGGGGCCACAACCTATCACAAGCCCGTGGGAGCACAGGAGGCAGAGCAAAACCAATGACTCCAAGGGGAAATGTGCCAACATGCACAGAGCTCTCTTTAAACGCTGCCCCAGCACACTGTGCTATCTGCATGTGATGGCTTTCAGCAGGCTGTGTGAAATGATTTGGTAGCCTTAGCTGAGTCCCACCACAGAAATGCCAAGCTTCTTAAGCTGCTTAACAGGCTTGGCGAAGAGGATAATGATTAACCGTTTATTAAAGTCAGCCCCTCTAGGTCAGAATAAGGGATATTGGTAGTGAGAAAGCTCGTGCTGCTCTTGCCTTCCCAGTGCCTTTTATGCAGATAGAGGACTTTAGCCTTTGGGGATACAGTCAGTGGTATTAAATTTACTTAAAAGTATGAAGTGCCTTCATTTCAGTGCTGAATACCACTGTGGGCCATTGTAAACTTCCCCCGTGCAGTCTGAATCTCCTTAAAGGCAGACATGCGCTGGTTTCTCAGAAAAGCTCTACTGAGAGCATGCAGTGTACATGTCAACTTAATTAAATGAATTTGTTTAAAATATGATCGATGGTGTGTGAAATTATATAATTATTCCATAAATACACGTTGTTAATTAATTAATATTTTAATTAAAGGGTAATTGGAAACTCTTTGCGTTACTACCTTTTTTGAAGGACATGACTGTGTCTTTACCTCATATTCACTGATTAGACCAAAAAACCCTTTTTAAAAAAGAAGATATTAAACTAGAGGCCCAGGAGATTAAAAAAAAAAAAAAAAGAAAGAAAAAAATGGCACAAAATGACAGCTATGTCCCAGTTTGCCATAGGAAGGAATTTGGCTGCCCTTTAAATTCTTTGCTTTCAATCAGCCTTCAGTTTTTCTAATATCCTTTATGTCTCTTATTCTGGGAGAGTGATTGTCTCTCTGGGAATTTTGCCTTGAAATGTCTCTCTGGAAAAAGAACTTGGAATAAAGTGCTGTGGACTAGTTGTTGGTTGAGAGAGGCTGGTATTAGTAGTTTGTCAGAGCTAGACATAAATCCCTCTTTTCCCCTCATAATCATTTTCCTCCAGTATCATTCAGTTTACCTGTTTATTTTGAAGACTATCCATATTAACAAACCCAGGCTCCCTATTACTCACTGCCAGAACAGCACACCAATCCCCAAACCACTTTTTGTAACTGCTGGTGTGGAATAAATGAAAAGAAATGACTGGAAACCGAGAGAGAAATGGCTGTGGCCCTTATCTTGCCCCTGGAAATTCATATATAATTCACACTGAAGCCAATAGGCTAGGAAGGGCAAATTTGAGGCCTGTCTGTGAAAAATTATCAAGGGCTCACAAATTAAGGCCCTAATTTTGCAAACTTGTGCAATTAAATGCAAATGCCTTCTGTGAAGGCAGTGGAAAGGGTGCTGCTTGCAGGTCTAAACTGAGCTCATGCTCTTGTTTGAAGCTTTGGGATGTAGACAAATATGAACCAGGGAATTCTGGACAGTAGATAGTTATTCTGCGTGTTTTGGTCTTCTGCTTACCTGGGAAAATTAAACTGGTACGTTTCTGCAGCTGTTAACCACTCTGCAGCTGCCTTCTGCTCCTGGATGCATCAAGAGCTAGTAAGTGTTGTTTGACTGTGACTGGTCTAAAATTTTGGTGGTCTTTGATTTCTAACCTGTCCTGCAGTACCGTACCCACTGTAGACCTAGAAAGTCCTAAGAGAAATCATAAGTTCATAATAGTGATAGCACTTTAATGTGTGACATAAGAGGATTATATGAGGCTAGCACAGAAAGAACAAGGAGCACCATAACTAGCATAGGGACGAGTAAAATCTAAGTCACTCAGGAGTAGATTACAGCACATCTAGGAATGGCAGAGGACCCAGTGTGCATCTGTTTGCACAGGAAACCTTACACGGCTTTTCAGTGATTCATAGATTTTTTTAAAACCAAATCTGAGATTTAAAATATTTTTTGAATTCCATAGTTGCAAAACTGAGCTCTCTGTGTTGTATTCTCACAGAAAAGCTACTCTTATTTGTCTTTAAATCCAACAGTGAATCACAAGCCATGCCTGACTTATTCATGTGTGACATGTCAGGTGCATGAGAGCTTACATCACATGCTATGCCGATGCATAAAATTTTTAAGCCTGTCCTTGACAACTGAACAATTCAGCAACCTGGACACAAGCTGCAAGGATCAAAAAGTAGGACAAAATTACAACTGTTTATACAGCTTTGCACAATGCCATGGCAATGCATTTTGCAAGAAGAAATATTTACTGAGAGTAAACACAGTTTAGAATAAGATTTAGTGTCTGTGTCTTCTCTGCAGAGATCCACACACAGAACGCTGGTTTTAATGCTGCTTGAAGAGCCTGAGCTTTTTCCTTGGTGAATCCTCTGTTTTTCAAAGGTACAGGAACATTTTAGGTAAGAGAAAGTGTCCATGACATGAAGAAATACTTGCATAAGCAAAAGGGAAATTTAATGTAAGTTCTACTTCTCTTTTTTTGCCATACTGCAGATTGTTTGACAAGAGTGATACCAATTAGTGCCAACGATAGCATAGTTTATGATACTGACATCTGTCCAAGAGAAACTGGCCCAAAAACATCAAACTTATTTTGCAGATGTCACTGAATAATCATTAGGTGGTGATAATTTTCAGTTGCCCAGTGGGGAAAGGTTCCAGCATATTAAATGGTTGAAGTTTCTGAATTTCAAAAATATTGCAGTGAGAATTTTCACTTGAGACAGCAGGCTGAGGGTTTGCAATCCATCTTTTGCTGCCTTGCAAAGCACAGGAGCAGAGGGAATGGTCTTTTCAGCAAGGCTGGAGAAAGTCTGAAATATTTGTGGGGTTCTGTGTTCTGACTGGATTTACAGGTCCAAATTTATCTTGGGGCTAGTTACACTGGCATCTTTGAAGTTGTGCTTGTTTATCTCCACGTTGAATTTGCATCAACAAAAAAGTGATCATTGAGTAATGGACGTTTTATTACATTCAGGAACTAGGTAAATGTTGGGGTGATTTTAGCTGTTAGCTGTTTAACATATTTTTATATCATCTGCAAACATTCAGACTTGCAAAACTGAAAATACAAACCTCCACCTATAAGGAGTCACCTAAATAAATGGCTTGATTTTTTTTCTCCTCCCAGGAATGTTGTCAACAGACAGGGCTCAGTGGAAGCTGTAGCCATACAGGAGCTCTGGTCATTGAGCTTCTCATTTAAGTGAATAAAAATGAAGTTAGGTGTCACTGGACATTCATGTGGCTTGCATTTAGAGATCCAAGGATGTCCTAAGTGATACTGAGGCTGTATATCTTTATATATCCTTTTGGGTTTTTTGTTAAACTCCAGAATTATCTCCCTAAGAGAGAACATCGCTCACAATTTCCAGACAAAGCCTTAAACTCAGAAAGGACAAGTCCATGCAATACTCATATCAGACTCAAAGTAAGACATGAGTCTGAATAAATCTAAGCTGCTATTTTGTGTATTTCTAGATTCCTCAGCCTCTTCCTGGCAGCGATAAAGGGATTGAGATTCCTTTCTGTGTAAATCCAGGAGGAGGACAGCCAAAGCCTTGAGGGAAAATCTTGTCCCTTCTCACACCCCAGTGTAGAATTTACACCTTCTTACACATCCGCTGTGAAATTAATCCTCTTGGTCTAACTGAATCGGAAATAGTCTAACATGGAATAATTTACATGGATGAGGGTCTGAAAGAGATGTGTAGCAAGAAAGACAGGAATCAAAAGGATATAAAAAGATAGAAACTAAAGTAAGGGATAGCTTATTTATAATTGAGATTCACTTGGATTTGTATGTGAATTTGGCCCTTACTCTGTGAGGGAGAAAGCAAGACTTCATCATTATTTCCTGTTGCTAGATGAGACAGATGTAACAATATCAATAGTTTTTAATTCATATGTACCTGGTTTTAGAAGGGAATTATGAAATAGATATGATTCTTCTTTTATTTTTGAGTTGCATGCTGGGAAAACAATGCACTCATGTAGATATGAACAGAAATCATTGCTGCCTGTTAAAACAAATTAGTAAACATGCTTTCAAATCTTAATATAATTTCTAGAGAAAGGAGCCTCTTGACTTGAATGGTAAAGGTCTAAAAATGGTCAGACAGAGTCATAGAGCTAAGTGGGGATCCCAATTACAGATTAGCAGTAATGCAAATGTTGCTGCAGAGGGACTACTCAGCTTCTGCAGCTCAGGAGCTGCGTCTGTGCCTAGAGCGCAGGCATAGAAAACCTCCCTTTCATTATTGTTTTTAATTATCTGCACAATGACAGAGCTGGAATACCTGCTGCACACTGAGGCCCTTTGTGCAAGCCCATCAGCAGAGACTATGCAGCCAAAGCCCATATTTTTTTCCTTCTGCAGATCTTTCAGCTGAATTTTGTTTTCATGCAGATGCCTTTCTTTCCTATTTACTCCTTATCTTCACTGGCTATTTCCCCTGCTCCACTGAATATACACAACAGATGCAGCCTGATATGATGACACCAGGTTTTGGCTATCCAGCTGTGATCCTGAAGTTCTCATGTGCAACTGTAAGACTCTTGTGTTACTGTGAGGAAGTGAGGGTGCGCTGCACAAGGGTGGCCTTGGAGCATGCTTCATCCTTGGTGGTGAGCAGTGTGTGTCTAGCCTCCTCCCCCATCATAAAGGAGCTTGCAGATTTGAATGAAGAGCAAGAAGATGACTAGCTCTTCATTAAGCTCAGGAATGAGATGTTAGCCTGTTTCTTGTCTTCTCATATGTTAGACTTATGTTCAGCATCCCCTTGTTCCTGTTGCTTATCCCTGTGTTTTTCCCATGTACTTAGCAGGCACGATATACCTTCAAGGGAGGGCAAAGCAACCAGGAAAACAAAGAGGAAGAGCTGGCAAAGGGAAGTTCACTTTCTTGTAGATAGTCACTGAAACTAATCCCCTCTGAGGAAATACTGCCAAAGTTATATTTCGAGTTGTGTTTCCAACTAGAGGCTGCATAGTTTGAGACCATGTGAAAACGCAAAATACTGCTGGTGTACGTTTGATTTGGACCTACTTGGTCATGTGCTGGAAATGCTCTGCCTGTACCACTGGGAGAATAAAAGGGACTGGCTGAGAAATCTATGTGTCCTGGTGCAGAAGAGTCCAGGCCAAAGCATATGGACAGGTGAGCACAGGCAAAATGAATACCCACTGAGCAACAGTAAGGAGTGATAAGTGGAACCAGTTAGAAACAGGGAAGTGCAAGGAAACTTGGCCCAGGATTTTGGCTCTTGGCAGTGCTGAGCTGTTCTAAACTGATAGGAATGAGGCAGAAACAAGGTAGCTCAGCCCCTCTTCACATGAGCACCTTTTGCCCGTTGCAGAGCCCTTGCCTCCAGTTCAGCCTCATTGTGAGGAGTCTGAGGAATGATTAATATCAAAGGATGCAGGCAACTTCTGATGGATGCTCTTGAGGTATCAGGGCTTGTGATAATGCAGATCCTCCTTGTTCACCTTACCTGCTTTCCTGACGGCTCTGTGCCAAAGATTCATGTGGCAGAAAATTTCTACCTGTTGTAGACACATGAAGGATGACTTGTATATATGAGGGCATAAGGTACCCTTTTGTCAACAGAGAAGCAGGCAGATGAAAGCAAGAGTACAGCCTGGAAAAAGCTGGGTGAGGATGGGGGGAAGTAGCAAAGTTGGTTAAAGCTGGTCTGGGGCATGAGAACTGACTGCACAAATGCATCAGCAGGAGGATAGATGCTTACAAAGAGTGTGTCCATTAATAAGTGAGGAGGAGGAAGAAAGGAGTGATGAGGAAAGTTATAGCAACACTGTACTTCTTTTAAAATAAAGGAAGATTGGAAAGTAATACAGATCTCAGGAAGATAGCTCTTTGAAAGCATCGAGGGGATAGCAGGAATAAATGCAAATCAGCTGGCCTACATCGTGCGTATCCACATGAAGGCAATAAAGGGACAAACTTAGTGAATTGCTAATCGCTGTTCCTCAGAAATCACGGAGAGCTGTGGCAGCTCCGGAGGGCAAGGGAGGGGAAGAAGTGAAGGTGAAATTCCACCCTGAGCCTGGCAGGGCTGAGCAATTAAAGCCCAGTCAATCCAGGAGCAGTCCTCTGGGAAATAATGCAGCAAGTGAACGGAGCAAAGAAAAATCTTTCAGAAGAAAGGAAATGATGAATGGTGGCGGATGGTCTGGTGCAGCTCTTCTCAAGGTGATAGGAGCAGTGTAAAGTGAATTCCTGAAAGTTAAGCTTTGAACCCTGTGTTGTGATTTGGGTCTCCATGTTATTCTCTGAGCAATTCAGAGGGGCAGTATAGGGGGAAGCTTTATATGGATATATCTGTAAGGCACTTCTGATTTTTGTTGTGAGAAGGAAGTCCTGTGGGGGGAAGGCAAATTCTATTTGGGAGTTAATAAGATGTTTAAACATTAATAGTACTAAATATCATAATGATATATACTGTGGAAACTCGTATCAGTAGCACTGTGCCATTTAGGATCTAAATGAATACAGGAAAAAAAGGAGCACTGAATTCAGGGGACAAAACAAGTGGTAAGGGTTTAAAATGTATTTTAATTTCCTAGTGTAGTTAGCCCATTTTTTGAATGTTTGCCTGATGTTATTTCATCCCAAAACATCTGCTTTACACAGCAAGGACTATGTTTTCAATTGGAGTCTTCCTCTAAGTAAGCCAGGGTTTCTGCCCTGAACCCCAGAAACCTTACCAGCTTAAGCACTTCCAAAATCTGGGATGTCTCAGCAGGGCCTTTAAGCTTCATCAGGGTTTTGCCAAAATTCTTTTACTGAAATACTGAATTCTGGTTATCTATGACTGAGAATACATTTATAGTTAGACGCATACCACAGTAAGAATTGGATATGGCTGGAAATAGGTGTCAGGTTTGGTTTTAAGCTGTATCAGGTTTTGGAACAGGATTTGGGCTTATTTGTACCTTTGCATACATCCCAGCAAGAGGGATTAAGAAGGTACCTTGGAAGGGGACGGGGTATTATTGCCCTGATGGCAGCAGCGAGGACCCTCAGTTATCATTGTGTGAAGTGCTTTCAGAATTCATCATGTTGATGAGTCAGACAGGCCAGACAACAATTTCAGTTTGCTTGTCTTTCACTTTTTGCTCTTGCGGGGTTTTAGCATTTTATTTTTTCTGGGAAGCAAGGGGATGTAGGGAAAAAGGAAGGGGAGCTGGAATTTTTTAGGCGTTTTTAAATTTTGTCCTTCAGTGTGGCTCTGAATGACTGTGATTCGAATGCAGTAATACAGAAAATGTAACAAAGAAAGAAATACCGGGAAAGCTGGATAGCTGGAAAATAAGAGTGGGGAAGGTAATAAAAATGAGGATCAGATTGGAAAAAGAGTGCAAAATACTTGATGTAAGGACAGAGTGCCTGGGAAGGGTGGAAAGGCACAGAGAGCTCAGAGATTTCTAGCAGGTGTTGAGCCTGATGCTCACATCCTTTGCACAACAGCGAGTGGCTAGGCAGGGAGAATACAAAGAAGCATGACTGACATAAGCACAGTCACCATGCCAATGAGCACAAGTGGCTGTATATATTAATAGGCCAGAGAGAAGATGTGAATGCAACAGGAGTGCAAGCTACTGAAGGTGAGCTTTATCATCAGCAATATGTGGAAGTAGGGTGAGAAATTGACATCCAATTGCACTGCTCGCTCTCTCTGGGGAAAGAGGGCTGTTCAGGTATTTTGGAAATGTGCCTCCCAAAGACAGCCCAGATATTCTGAGGTTGGAGCAGGGGATGGTGATGGTGGAACTAGGTAACATGCAACTAACAGTGCAAAATTACCCAGCGGAGCTGAGCCTGTGGAGCAGCTGGGGACAGATGTTATATCATCAGGATGGCCTTTATTGGCTGGGGTTAGAGAGCAGCCTGCAGCCAATGACTCCAGAACTCCAACTGCTCTCCAGGGCACCATAGCAGGGAGCTACCCCCTGCCCCTGGTGAACAAACCTGGGCTGTTGTGACCCTTGGAGGGGCTGAGCCCAGACAAGCCCTGACATAGCTCAGGCTTCCAGGATTTAAACTCCCTGCTTTGTGCTTTCCCTTATTTCTAGAACATAGGGACAGATAGGAATGCACTTCCTATTTCCTGTCCTTGATCTGAATGCCTGGTTACCCTTCCCCATCTCTCTGGCAGTATAGCTGTTCTCTTGCGATGGCTTATCCTGGCCCTGTCACCCTCTCAGTGTGTTAATCACTGAGCACAGTAAACATGCAAATGGTCTGGGATGTTTTGACACCAGGACAGCTATTCTGCTTGCTGATTGACAGCCAGGCCTCCACTGGCACATTGGTTTTCATGGTATGAGGGGGAATGGATATGTAGATAAACAGTGGAGCTTTCATAAACGTTTCGGGAGTTGTTGTGTGTCTCTGTGCATGTACCCACACATGGACTTCTTGCTCCACATGGGAGACCACTTTGCTCTCTGAATGCATATGGTTTCTGCTTTAACCGTGGCTCTTCATATATTGCTGTGGCTTCTCATCACTTCCCTCCAGCATTAGAGCCGCCTTCCACAGAATTTGCTCTTGCTCAGTAAGCAGACCCCCAGTTTTGTGCTCCATGCCTGTGCCATTTCTTTGCTTTGTGGAATTTTGGCAAGCCATTTGCCCATTGAGTTTGTATTTGAAGCACCTCACCTAATTTCATCTTTTTTATTCTGTCCTTCTACCTGCCTTCTGGCTGCTCCTGGTTGAGAAACATCTGCCTTATAGGTTTTTTTCCCCCCAGTCAGGTTTCCAGCCATTTTATTTCCTTGCAAAAGGCTCTCCATTTTGTTTGCACACATTACATAGCACCTGGTGGCTGTAGCAAATCTGAAAGGTGCAAATGTGAAAACGAAATAGTTTCTGAGATATTTAAGAGCAAACCCAGCAATTCTGTCCAATTTTAATGTTTGTGTTTCTTTGAGGGAATTCATTTCTTTGGTTACAAACACCTGAAGACGTCCTTGGCTGAATTTTCAGTTATTCATTTTTTAGCAGGTTTCTACAGGTCTTTGTGATTCCGATCTTCATTCTCTTTTCCTTGTAGAGGTGGATAAAGAAAACTTGCAGGAATGTGCTGAAATGCATGCATGCAGAAAAAAAAAAGAAGTTGTGATATATGCTAGCATAATAGCAAGTAGTGAAGAGGGAATTTAGTAGGCTGGAGGAGTTTTCTAAAGCCCTACTCAACATTTAATTTTATGATTCTTAATGACAAATGGTGATTGTGAATATTCATGAATTTTTCCCTGGGTTAATGTCATAACCTTTGCAGTAAAAAGGCTGTTTTCACCGGTAATAACTACCTTTCAATTTATTTATGCTTGTTTTTTTCTTTTTTTACAGAAATAGACCCCAAATTAACATTCAAAATGCTAGAAAGTAATTTTACATGTTTGTTTGCTGGGGGAGGGGACAATATATTTTATAAGTCTTATCATGTGTCTTTATTGAGATAATGCGGTTCTTTACTTTCAAACTCTTGAATTTTTATCTCAGCATTTTTAGAGTGCTGGAAAAGATGTCTCAATTCAGCTTTACTGAAGAGACAACTCAGCCTGTAGTATGAAGAATTTGTTTGTCTTTTTAAGCATGAAGAATTTGCCTGTCTTTGTTTTTTTCCCAGTTATTCTAAGCATTCATTTAGTATTTGATCAGTAATTACCTTATATCCTTTCCCCTGGACAGTATTCCCTCTTCTCCTTCCTTTTTCCTGCCTATGATTATATTTGGTGCCTTGCAGTCATTATGTCTTACTCTGCTGCACTGAACTGGATGTGCCCTTTATCTGTCCATAAGCCTAATTTATTCAAATCATTTTAAATTTGCTTGCTGTGTGCACGATTTTACACTTATGTGCTATCAGCAAAAAATTCCACTTTAAAAATTATATCCCCTGTGGGCCATTTATATAAAAGTTGAATAAAAATGGGTAGGGCGCTTAAATTTGGGAGTACTGCCTTGTTCCTGTCCCTCTAGTCACCCTAAACTATGCTATTTTGCTGACAACTTGCTTCTTGTCCCACGGATAATTCTGAAGGCATTTGCTATTATGCTTTTTCTGTGCTGTGCTTTACTGATTCTACAGAACAATCTCTCTATGTCATGTGCAGCACCAAATGAATCTCTTCCATCTGGATAAATTATGTCCGTCACTTCACTTTTAACTCTCTGTTGAGAAATGTTTTGAGAGAACTTATAGCACATTTGACAGACATGACATGAATCTAGCTGCCCCTCCATCCACGGGCTGGCCATTTCTACATGTTGCATAACCTCATCCCATATTATTGTTTCCAATATCCATTCTGTGGCTGCAGCTGGGATTACTGGTGAATGGACTCCTAAATCCTCCCTTGATTTAAAAAAGAGAAAAAATCTGTTTTGTTTCGTTTTGTTTTGTTTTTAGTTACTATTATTTTTAAAAGGTAAGGTTGGAGTAGTTACTTTCTAGGCATCTCCAGATACACCATCCTCAGGAAGCTATCAAGGAGTATTACTAAAGGTTTGCCAATTTCCCTTGCTATTTCCTTCCAAATTCAGAGATGCAGTTAATCTAAGTCTCAGGTCCTGTCAGCTTTTAATAGTTCTAATTAACTAACTACCTGTCCAGATTGGATCATAAAGCCTTTTAACATTTCATTTTTTCCCCTCATGAAAATGGATCCCTGTTTCCTGGATGTGACCTTCAACTTCTTCTGTAAATACTCAGGCAAAGGATATTAATTCAGGCTCAGTGCAGCATCAGTCTCATCTGTCACTGACTTCTCACTCATTCCCTTTCATGGCCTCGCTGATTCCATCCCTGGTGATCTGCTTTTCATATCTCAGATGAAAGATCTCCATTGAGTTTCGTCACATCCTTGCCACTTTTTAAAAAGCATTTGCTACTCCAGCGTTTCCTGCCAGTGTTTATAATTGCTCCATTTTGAATGCGATGTCATTGGCAGACCTGCTAAGTAATATAATAACAATGCGATAGAGGAAACTGAAACCGTGGTTGTGGCCTGGGTGGCAAACTTCTCTGGATCTGGATATATTGAAGTGGCTCTTCTTCTACAGCGTGTAAGAGGCGCAAGACCAGAATCTGGTCTTGTATGTGAAATAGCTAATAAATTACCCAAGGCTTTTTAGCACGGCATAGTGGTGATGCTGCCTCGTGTTAAGAGCTCTAAAAAATGTTTTGTAGGGCAATCACATAGAAACATGAGACTTGCCAGAACACCTTTTGGAGGAAAGCTTATATTTCCTCACGAAGAAAAATATCTGACCTGGTCCTGAAGTAAATCCCTTTTTCTTCCTAGAAGGTTATAACTGCTGTATGTCTACACTAGGTTTTTTTGTGGCACCTCTGTATATTTTTGTGTTTGATTACATGGCTGTGTTTGATCTACTGTGTTGTGTTCCATCCCAGTGTCATTACAAGCTCAAATCACCTTCTGATAAACTTTTTCCTTTCACGCATGAAGATGTTACACATCAGAGACCTGCTATGAGGTTCCCCATATGCAGGGAGGGCAGGGAGGCAGTTGCTTTGGGAGGGATGTTTCTGGTGGGCAACTGAGGTGACTCCTGACAGCTCTGTGACCCGGAAAGCACCTTCGAGAGGCAGCTAAAACATAAACAGGCCCCCAAGCCTGCAGGCATTGCTTGCCTGCTTTTGCAGATTATTAAGCATTTCAAGAGAGGGCAGAGGTGATGTAAAATGACCATAGTTTATCTATGAGGTCTCTGTAGCCTGCTTGAGAGATGGCGGGTTTGCCAGTGGGCTGCAGAAGGCACACTGCTTGTACCAGCACTTTGCACTGGAGCAGAGCTGTGTAGTGGGGTGAGGGGTTTTTTTTTTTGTAAGACCAACTATTGCTCCAGCGAAGACTTGTAGCCACGGCAGCTTGTACCTCTGCCCTCTGGTTTGGAGGGTGCATACACCTTGTAGCTGTGTAGAGAATGCTGCTGCAGAAGCTCTTTTAGCTTAGCAGTCACTGCACCTTCTACCTTTTTTTTTGGTTTTGTACCTTAATGTCCTAAATCATATTCTCTGTGTTGCTTAATACCACATCTGGCATTCTTCCCTTCCTTGTCCGTTTATGTACACATTAAATTAGAAAGCAGCCCTCTACCAGATCAAGCTTTGCTTCCTCCCCTTAATCTGCTCTGAGGTCTAGATAATTAAACTCTCCCACTATCGCTGCCACAGTCTTTCACATGTTTTGCTTCTTATATGCTATGCTTCACACCTCCTTCCCAGTCAAACTGTGCACAACACATTCATTTTAGTACATCTCCAGAGTAGGTATAATCCATAGTGCTCTGCTACAACCTAGTTTATCCCAGGCTTCAATTTTCAAGATGGGCCAGATTCTCTTTCGGAAATGTTAGAGGCCTCTAGAGATGAAAAAGGAAGGGAGGAAAAACCAGAAATATTTCTCTGATTCTTTGTGCACAAGGCATGCTCAGCTCTAGCCAAGTCTTTATTAATTTAAATTCAAAATTATTTCAGCTTTATTTCAAAATACAAATGAAGTGTTGCACTTCTGTACACAGTTGTTTTCCCAGTTAAATTTTTTCAGTCAGCAAAAGCATAAGTAATGTAAAACGTGATATCACTTGAGGAAAAATATTCTGGTGCTCTTTTATCATGTTCTGTAGTGGAAATACCACTAGACAGCATTAGAGATTTAAATATGTTGGTCTATCTCAGGACATGACCTGCTTCCAACTTATTCTGAAAAAGAAATATAGAAATTCTCATTTCAGTTGTTTTTATTTTGCTGTCTGTGTTTTTCTCTGATTTGATGTGTGCTCATCAAAAGTCTTTCTGCCAACCAGTGTAGATATTTTTTAGTGCCTATAGGGTACTAAATATTGGTATTTATGTTAAAGTTCAAGCAGTACATGGTTGTACTTCAGTGCAGCACTTGCTTGTCTCTTTTCCACATGGGAAGACGTACAACTTCATTGATAGTTTGGTTTCATGAAGGTGAGTAGGAGCTGTGTAAGCAATAGCAGCGTTTTGCCTTCAGATCTGATAGTATTTAGAGGCCAAAATAGCAAGAAAAATTCCTTGAGATCTGAGCATACTGTGGTTGGTCAGGATTACCGAGAATGGAAGTACTTTGAATGTTTGTGTAGAAATAACATTGCAAATCTCCATGTGGCCAACTTACACTGGAATCTTAGGTAGAAGAGAGATCCACACCACTGCCTGCCCATGTACCTGCCATCACCACAGCCAGAAAGACTCGTGAGGGTCATGGATGTCTTCTACTACTCAGCTCAACACTGAGGTTGGAAGAGTCAGCTTTTCCTTTTTTTATTTCCAGCTGAAGGGCCTTCTCAAGGAGTCCCCTGTGTTGTTCTCCAGCAGCAGCCAGTGCATCAAATCGTGGGCTGCATCTTTCCACCCCTCTTTTGTTGCAGAAGAGGGCCAGCTGCCTCCATACCCTTTTTTTCCCTGAGCAGGTAAGTGACTGTCGCTGTTCCATTTGCCAGCCCCCCTGGGAGACTGACGAATGAAGCTGCGCTCCTGACACCTGAACATATAATTTGCAACACTCAATTTATGTCGCATCATACCTAGCTGGAGCTTTAGTGCCTGGAGTACCCGAAATACGTCTACAAATAGATCATGTCATGTCAAAAATGAAATGGAAGGTGATAGTAATTGTGGACTATATAATTAGAAAGCAAGAATCAGAGTGTCTAACTAATGGAAACACCTGGAATACCTGCACAAAAAGCTAATCAAAAGTCAACTCGAAATCCAGGGAAAGCCTATATATGGCTGTTTCTGCCTCTTGAAAAAACTGCTCAGAACATTGCAAATTACACTCTGATCACACTTCTGTGGTGTGAACCACGTGGAAATAAAGCCTTAAACAATAATCTGACTTCTCAAAAAGGTTACATCCACATAAATGTATGAAGCTGCACATGGTAGGTTTTTCTAAACGTAGAATCTATCTATAAAATCATGGTGATTCCAAGCCTAATAAAGTTTGCTTGATGTTATGGAGCCTAAAAGACTGTCAGAAGTACAGGGTAGGAGGAGAAGGAGGAGGGAGAAGCAGCTTTAGGGCCATGTGAAAACAAAGCCTTTCTTCTCTCCTTTTAAATATTTCTGCTGAGCCTGATTGAACACAGGATGAAAAGCTGCTGTCTTGAGATTTGAGGAAAGCAAAAGATTTCTGTTTCCACTATTACATTGAAAAGTTCTTTACTGCATGAAAGGTCACCCCTTCTAAATGTCCTCAGATTTGTGGCTTAAGTTTTGGGGGAACAGAGCTGCTGGTACCATGGAAATCTATTATCAGTAGGATGTGGTATCTCTGAGTAGTCCATTTAGTCGGGAACATTAGCTCTCTGTTCTTTATATTAATTTTACATTGAAGCTTGGGTTAAATATTTTGAAAATTAGGTTTTTACTTGTAAAAGTGACATAAAAGGGTGGTGTGTTTTGACAAAAACTCTCTGTTGTTACACGGTAAGAATGGCAGAGTAATGGTCTGACGTGCTGTACTGAGACTGGCAGTCACAGTGTCAGTATGAGCAGTGGGCTCTTCCAGAATCGGGCCTAAATAGTTGATGTTGTTTTTGAGCTGATGTTTCTCTCTGTTATCTAGATTGTCAAAACCACACCTAGAATGCATTAGAGTCTTGTCATGACAATTGTTTGGAAAAAAACCCCAAAACCCTTCTAGAAAACATTCTTCTGTCAAAATACAGCATTTTACAAAAATACAAAATGTTTCATGGAAGTGTGTTTGTTTCAATGAAAATTTCTCAGGGAAAACTTCTCAGGGTTAGATTGGAATTTTTAGGGAAAAAGAGAAGAGAAGAGAAGAGGAAATTACTCCCTGGGAAATAGTGTGACAACCTGGGGCATTGATGACCCCATGTATGTCCAGGCTGAGTGCAGAGGTGATTTGTACTGTATGTCCGCCTATTTACCTGCCTCTCCAATTTCTCTGAGCCTTGTCAGAGGTATTTTGTGGTGTGAATGGTTCACCATTCTCCAGTCCTAGGAGTTACTCTGTGAGTCGGGGCTTAGATTCCTGGTATCCACCATAGAGGCCAGAGTTCCTGTAGGGATAAAGCAGGATATGAATTTAAACTCACCTTTTCCACTTGTAAGAAAGCAAGCAAGGAAGCTGGTCACCGTGTTATTACTCCTGTGGTGGATTTGGGTCCAAATGTCCCTCTTAACTTTTTCACTTTTAAAAAGATTTTCATTCAGTGCTAAAGTAAGAGTCAGCTCTGAAACTGATCTTTCCTTCCTGTCCTTGAAATAAAATTGTTATATTCCTGCTTGCTTCTCAGGTACATTGTCCATCAGGTAAAACCAACATGAAACAGGCTGTAGTCCAGTAGATGCTAGACCCGGTCATGCACGGTTGATATGCAGACCTTACTAGCAGTCAGAGGGAAGGTTTTATGTGTTTGGGCGAGCAGAGGGGGAAATCCTGCCTACCAAGGAGTATCTTCATTTGCGCTCACGTAATCTCCACAGTTTGAAGATGGTGCAGGCTCTTCTATGAGGAGTAGCTGCTATTGTGATGTTTGTAGTAAAAAGCCAAAAGTTAGCTTCACTTTGAAGATAGGAAAGGGTTGAAGTCAGAAGCAGGTTCTGGCTGCTGCTGTGTCTGAGTTGTGTAGTATGCTAATGAAAATAGTGTTAGCATGAACAATGCACAGTTGTGCTTTTAACCATATTTTCAGGTCAAGAGCACCCTCTCGCATTCTCACTCAATTATGTATTAAAGTGGAGGGAAGCAGGACTGTAGTCTGCTTCCTTCTCGCCTCATTTCATGCTATTTATTGTTTGAAGCAGGTGGGAAGAGGCAAGCAGGCTCATGTTGGACCCTGCTATTGTAAGAGACTGGTCCAGAAACAGCTCATACAAGAGCCGTGATCTAATCTTTTTCTTCTTCTTCCTTCGTTCATGACCAACCACAGCCTATCCCACAGGAAGTATTTCCAAGAGAATCATGTATCACTGGCATCTTCATAATAAACCACTTAAACACAGAATCAAAGACTCACCTTCAGACATTTCCATTGAAGTTGTTTTCAAAGAAAAATATGAAGAGGAAAACTCTGCTCTCCCTGATATGCTTATAAATCTAGTGCAACTCTACTGAAATCAAGAGCTAAAACTGAAATAAGGCCTGGAAATTTTATCTTCTGGTTCAGAAAACGGGACTCTACAAAGGGCCTGATTCATTGTGGAGGAAAGCCAAGTCCACACCAAATGTTCATATTAATTTGATAATTTGATTTAGGACTTGACTGGTGAGGCAAGGTGACCCCCCTAAAGCATTGCCTTCAGTCTACTTGAGCCATTCTTAAAATATGATATTATTGAAGACAGGCACTGCTCTAACTGCAGAAGGGCACAGATTTGGAATGTATTATTATTGAATGACTGGGTAGCCTAGTACCAGACTGTGATGCAAGTATGATGAGTGCTGAAAAAAACACAGAATAAGGACAATAAGTCCCACATGCATTTCCAGGTGCAGGGGAGACATATAATATTCAGGTATTAGTTCACTATTACAATACTTGTAGGAGATCTTTGTTCTGTGTCCGGTTGTCCAAGGCCAGTGACATGCAGACCTTCCAAGTGTCTAGTCTTGGAAAGCTCACCCATCAAAAAAAGGCACTTTCCCGAATGTCCTGCTGTGAAGGGCAGCCTGGCCCCAAACCCAGTTCATCTGATCCACACAAAGAAGTGGATGGAATGATTTGCACAGGTAAGTTGCTCAAATGGCTTTGGAATAAAAGTGAAAACTGCAGTCTTGCATATTGTGTGGTTGAAGCTACAGGTGAACTAATATGCCACATTTCCTATTGTAACTCCACATTGCAGATATAGCCTTATTTGGGGGAATAATGTGGGAGATATTGTTTTTTATTTACAAATTATTTCTATGTAGTAATTGTATGAATTTGAACATGATACAGGGTTTTTATTTATTTGAAATAAGAAAAAAAAAATCTATAGAATTTGTGTGTTCCATCCAACTAAAAATCTCCAATAATCTATTATTAAGTCATCAAAATATTTTGAACCAAATTGACTTGTAATATTTTTACAAACGGCTAGCTTATGAAGGCAGTAGTTTCCTTCCATATGCAATAAAAAGCATTTCACATGCATGAAAAACTAGTGCACCAAATTCCAGGCTATAAATAAGGCAATTGTAAAATGTAAATGCTTAGAAACACTAGCAAACTTCAGCCAGCAAAGCAGGGATCAGAAATTTATACCCTCGTTACTGGTAATTACAGTCACATTCTTTACTGATCTGTATTCCCAGCCAACACATAAAAGTGTCCTGGTGCATTACCTGCTTAGAACGAAGCCACCTCGAACACACATGAGCCAGAAAGCGAATCTGTGGCCATGCTAGCACATGGAGCTCTGTGTGTGCTGCTGTAAATGTATCTGTCTACCTTTTAAGCAAAGTAACTGAAAGCCCCTCAGGGTGTTCTTGCGAAATGTAAATTCGCTGACTTGGAGACCTCAGCATAAAATCACTGCTTTTAGTGGATGGCAGTTTAACCCCCTCCTTCCCATAATAAAGTGAGGAAAAAGAAATTCAGTCCCATGGTTGTTTTTGCATACATGCAGCATTTGTCTTTTTTCTTCTTCTTTGAAAAAATAAGTAATGTAGGCATCTCAAAGTAGCTGCCTTTTTTTTTTTAACAGAAATAAGCAATAAATTCTTAATGCCCTTGTGACAGATTAATCTCAACCTGTCAATAATTCATATTTGAAGCTTCCGCTATTTAAGAAGGAATTGTGAGGAAAGATGAGCCTTCTTTTGGGTTCAGACTGATGTCTCCTGCCAACTATTAATATGCTTAAGAAAAAAAAACCCACACATGGGAGCTTAAATTCATTAGCGGTCGTCTTGTAAATATTTTGACAATACTGCATGAATCACATGGTTTTCTTTGAATGATGTGCACACAAACATGATTAACGTGTCTTTCAAAGTCCAACTAACTAGTCTTGGTTACATAAAATTACCCATCCAGAGTGGCAAGCACCTACATATTTGACTTCAGGGGAACTGTTGCCATTCCTTCATACCTGATAACTGGGCTCTTTTCAGGGTACAGTGAGGTGCCAAGTGCTGCCTGTCCAGTTCCAAGGCCACTAAACTGTAGCCATGAAGCAAGAGCAAAACACAGGTGCCGTAGGGATGAGAGCTTGTTGCCTGGAAGACTGCTGTGACTTGAGCACCTTCAGGAGTCAGTCATTCAAGTCTAAAAGTAATTTTGTAGTAAGATGGCTTTCTTGACGGGACAGAAATTTCAGAACATGTTACAGAAGTCCTCAGTACTGTTAGCCAAATTTGGATCCTCTCAATTTGAAAAAGGGGGATCTAAGAAATTACAGAAGTCAGAACCAAAATTTCTCATTGAATCATAGAATGGTTTGGGTTGGAAGGGTCCTTAAAGATCACCAGAGCCCCATCCAACCTGGCCTTGAACACTTCCAGGGATGGGGCATCTACTGCTTCTTCGAGCAATCTTTCCTAGTGCCTTGCCACCCTCACAGTAAAGAATTTCTTCCTACTATCTAACCTAAACCTACTCTCTTTCAGTTTGAGAATACCCTGTTGTCCTGTCACTACATGCCCTTGTAAATAGTCTCTCCCCATCTTTCTTGCAGACTCATTAATTCTTGTGGGTACCGGAAGGCCGCAATGAGGCGTCCCTGTAGCCTTCTTGTCTCCAGGCTGAACAGACCCAATTGTCTCAGCCTTTCCTTGTGGGAGAGGTTCTCCATCCATCTAATCATTTTGATGGCCTCCTCTGGACTCACTCCAATAGGTCCATGTCCTTGCTGTGCTGGGAACCCTAGAGCTGGATGCAGCTCTCCAGGTAGGGTCTCACCAGAGCAGAGGGGCAGAATCCCGTACCTCACCCTGCTGGCCATGCTGCTCTGGATGCAGTCCAGGACACGTTTGGCTCTCTGGGCTGTGAGTGCTCATTGCTGGGTCGTGTTCAACCTCTCAACCACTGGCACCCCCAAGTCTTTCTCGACAGGGCTGCTCTCAGTCTGTTCATCTCCCAGCCTGTATTGATAAGGTGTAAACTTCCTCACAAAAGACTTCCTTTTTTCTGTTAATTTTTCATCCTATTGGAAGCAGTTAATGGAAAGTCACCAGTCTTAATGCATTTCAATAAGCTGATTCTCTCTGGGATCTTTCAAAGGCAATGATAAAACAACCTTGAGTTTTAAAGCACAGTGACACTTTATGTAAAAATGTTCTCCGGGATTTTTTCTGTATGTTGCTAATGATGTAAACAATAAGATTTCTTCCATTTAAAAGTTAAAATGCTACTTTTCCTTGTCCAGTTCTCCACATTTGTTTGGGTTCTAGTCATCATGTCTCTGGTCTTTTTGTTTTTCATCACCATCTTTTTTTTCTCTTCTTTTTCAGATAAGTAAACTTATTTCAAAGACTTGCCAATTAATACTGGTTGTCTCCTGTCCTAAGTGCTATACAAACATAGAGAAAGAAACAGTCGCTTCCCTGAAGGTCTTCGCTTATGATCTAAAACAAGAAGGAGCTGATGGAGATGTACTAAAATAGGCCTTGCAGGTCAGTGATGTTGGCTGGTAGGCTTGATTGAACAAACTAGAAAATAATGTCATTGACAGCACACAAATTGCAAAATTTTATTCAGTGCCAGATCAGAGCCAGATCAGAGATGTGTGCAGAAGCCAGGGAGACCTTTCTCATGATATGCTAAGGGAACAGGTCTCACTCATTCTGTTCTCAGGGCTGAGTATGAGCTGCTTGACAAAGCTGAAAGGGTACCTCATAGGGCCACAAGAAAGGGTGCAGTCCTGCCTGCACCCCAGGGAATAAGTAAGAGGAAAGCCACCTGAGCCCTCCTGTTGTATCATGCATTGTTCCTGATGTGCTTGATTTATTTCTGTCAGCCAGTGTGGTTCTGCCTCTGTCTCCTCTGAGTTAATCACAGCTGGTTTCTCAACCCAAGCAAATTCTTACAGAAACTTGTTTCTCTCTCCTGTGAATGCATGGGAGAAAGAAAGCACTATTTTTTAAATGCAGTCACGTTTTAGATTAGAACTCGATGATATAAGCACAAGACACATTGTTAACTACAGGAATCTGTTAATACTCATAATCAATAAATGGATACAGGACTGTTTCTTGTATTACAGTCACAAAGCGATGCATAGTGTTTGCTAACTGCTGTTCACTTCTAAATACTGCATGTTACTCACTCATTAATTACTGCCACAATTTTCAAGAATTATTCCATAATTAATTGGCCTCTAAAACACTCTGCTATATCTCTCACATTCGGGAAGTGCTATTCAACATCCGATTTTTCGTGCAAGTTCTCTGTACAAGCTTTGCTGAAGCTCTTTGAACATGTCATCTTGGCAGATAAAAACATGACATGGGAATGGCTACAAGAAATGGGAATGACTACAAGAAATGAGGTAGTGTGAAAAGTTTTGGAAGCAGTGAAATATCACTATTAAATGTAAAATTAATGTGGCATTCCTACATCGTGAAATTCTTCCTTCAAACTACGAACCAGGCAATACTGTAAAACGTTTGAATGCAGACTACTTAATAATTTATCTAATTCAGGAATTGGTTCAAATTTTGGAAAAACTAATTTATTTGAATGTATTTGAACAATATGACTGACATAATGGCATAAATCATAACCTATACAAACTGCATCCTTCACTAGCATGGATCCCAAAGCATCAGTTGTGGAAATGAAGCCACTGCTTCAAGCACCTCTGCCAGCTGTATTGTACATCCAGTCTTCCCCACTACCTCTGGTGAGCCATTTATGAATTGCAGGGACTCAGCATCACAGATGAGTGACCCAGTCTCTGTTAGGAAAGAAGTGTCTTCTCTACAGAGAGTTGCAGACAGAGAGGGGCAGGCAGAGATGTAATTATTTATGTGGTACATAGTTCCTTATGATCTCTAATGACTGAAAATGCTGGGAATGATTTTAAGTCTCATTTTAAAAAGCATCACAAATAGTAAGTAGCACAATCCCCACTTCACAGGACTCTTTCAAGAGCCAATCTCATAGTGCCAGTCCACACAGCACTGAACATGTAGAGCTCTGGGAAAATCTTGACATTTATTTAGGTGCTTACAAGAGAGAAAAAATCTTCTGAAAATTTAGTCCCAGCTGCAGGGGGTGCAAGACCTTTGGTAAATTCCTACCAATAGCTGGATTGTAAAGCTGGAGATCACACAACAGCCTTGGAGTAAATCAGTATTATGCACTGTTAATCCACACCCACTCTCCAGCCAAAACAAATAAAATAAAAGCTCTTAGTGCATTACAGTAATGCAAAGCCCAAGATAATACGGGGAACGTTCTCCCATGAGCCAGAATGCCTGTTCAGCTGAGGTTCTGAGCGCTGGTGATCAGAGCATGGCCAAGCACAGCGGAAGAAGTGTCAGGGACAGAAAGGGAGGCAGAATAGGAAAAGTACCCTACCAGGGGCTGGAGGATGGTGTCACTCCATCTGTCACACTAAATGTGCCAAAACCTAGTAACTTCTGCCTGCTCTGTGCTGGTCACAGCATTCACGATAACCTGCCCATTGCCTGCTCTGGCAAGTACTGTCTCATCCAGTCAAAACAACTAAATGGCATTTCATTTTCCTGTGCCACTCTCCCTAAAAATCCTTTATCATGGAGCTTTTGGACTGCTCCTCTTTGGCGCTGGTTAGACCAAATGGCAAGTTGAGATATTTGCTGTTCTATTAAAACCTTTTGTATTTATCACCTCTGGTTCCCTCTCACGGTCTGTTTTGTCTGTACACTGAAGCCATACTCAGAAGACAAACTCCTAAAGGAGAATGAAATCTTCCTAGGCACAAATTTCTACAGTGCATAGTGAGGAGGTTGCAAAGTGCTTCTGTGAAAATGAACTCTTAAGCTATGTAGTAGATGAAGTCGTGGGTTTTTATGAGAGAAAAATTATTCTGTTCTATATATTAATTTTAAAAGCAGATGATGGTTGTGAAGATGGAGGAGGTCAGTATTGTGGTGGCTCCCTTTAGTAGTAACTGAAGATTGACACAATTTGATGTGGTTTGGATGCGTTGATAAGAGTTGGAGATGAATAGGTATATACAAAATGAAACTAAATCATAACCATAGCTGGCACGTGATCTGCTCTCTGGACTCAAAAGGACTAAATGGGTACTGGCACTGAAGGACCAACCTGCAAAAGAGGGCTTCCAGAGTAAAAAGTGACACACATTACACAGCTAAATAGGGTCGAAGACTGTACAGTTTCATGTTCAGCTCCTGTAAATGCATTAGTGTACTTTGATCTCCAGGGCTGCCAAGCCAGCTTCCGCTTTTGTTAAATCAGATGCTTTTTTTTGATGAATCTGCAGTGGTTGTGGTGGTTTGTTGAGTATTACACTGAGCTAAAACTACTGAGACAAGCAATTGTGGACCATCTAAGATGAAGAGCATTAACAATTAAGCTTTGGTGGCAGTATTTGATAAAAGAAAGATACATTACTCTAACTTTGCTGAAAGGACTGCTAATGTTATGAAGTATTGAACATGACTCTGAAGAAAGTATGAATGTGAGCTCAGACTAAATGAGTAAAATGTGAAGGAAGTTAGTTTTGAATTAAATATGAAAATGGTTCAACAGTAGATTTAGCTTGAAAGTTACTTAGGAAGCCTAGCCTGAATTTTTGCATAGTAACAGAAATGTTGCCAGCTATTTGATGAATGTATCATTGCATGTGAAAATGTTTGATTAGGAACCAGTGACCAACAGTGAGACAGAGCACAAGAGATTACACGGAAATGTACTGAGGAATGCAGAAACAACTGGCTCGTATTAATACTGTGACAGCAAATACAGCTAAGCTATCAAGATAGTAGAAAGGCTTCCTAGCTTTAATACAAATTCCCAAATTGTTTTGGCACTGAACTCAGAATTGCACAGGCAGACGCATAGGATGACTCTGAACATCATAGGAACGCAAATAGCTGCTTTTGCTGAAACACGGAAATGCTAACCTTACTACTGAATGGAAAAAACATGATTTGGGGAGACAACAGGAAAAAAGCCAAGTGTTGTCAGGTGAGAAAATGAGGTCAAAGAAAAAGAAATGTACTTTCTTCTAATGTTTAAGGAGGCAGAACCAAAGCTGAGTTTCAAACTGGCAGAAAAAAATTGAGGGAGATAAAATGATGCAGGAATCTGACTGAGAGGGCAGCTAAATCAAAGAGGTAAGAATTAATGATCTACCCTGAGGCATAATACACATGGCACAGTTTAGGTGGCCCAACAGAAGCAGCAAATCAAGCTTAGTGAGAGGTTTGGAATCAGAAAACTGAAAAGAAAAAAAAAAGGATCAATTTATTACAGAAGAAGAGAAATTTATAATAAATGGAAGCAAGGTATAATGCAAAGTGAATATGTGGGATTAGCTAGGTTATTGTTTTCTTCTTGAGCAATATGACTGAACATTAATATAGCTTCTATATGTGGAAAAAGTAGCAAGGCTTTGCAGGGAAAGCATTAATGTCTTATTAAGATGTGGTTCTCAACCTAGAACTTGAGGTGAAACACTGCAGTTGTCACCCACCTCACCAAAATGATACCGAGGAGACTGAGTTGGACTGGCTGATAGACTTCACACACAACACACAAACACCTAAACCAAAACCTTTATCTGTCTAATTATCTGCTACAGCTGGTCTAAATGGTACCCCAAACCATACAATAATGTCACTAGATCCTCTTTGTCCTTAGTCTACCATATGCATATGGCACTTGAGAGCAAAAATGAGTTTAGGTTGAATGGGGAGGTAATCCATTTGCTTTACTGATGTATGCTAATGCTGTTAGAGCGTACACAGAGGATACCGTGTTCTGCTTATCTACCTGACTTCATCTCAAGTGCTTTAAAGGATGGTCAGAATGAAGGAAAACATCAAACAAGAAGCTTTAACTGAGATGAGAGTATGACTGAAGGGAAAATGCCGATTAAAATTGTTGATGCTTTTTACAAATTACAGCAACTAAATCATCTATTCCCTTTCCTACTACTGCCAAGTCAAAAAATGTACAAGTGGACCTGAGAGGACTGTCCTTGTGAGAGAAACAGTCTGTGATCATTAATATATATCTTATGTTTTCTATACCATGTCAAGCCATATATCCACTTTTTCCTGGGTCATAACCAGCCACAACTAGGAGACAGATAGCTTCCTAATGCAATGGAAGCATTATGATATCTAACTTTTATCGCTGTTATTGAGCCAGCAGACTTCCCTGCTTGTTAGGTCTGTTTCACAGCCTACGAGATAAATCCTTTCGGGTAAAAAGCAGTGGAGGAATTAGTGTTATTAGAGACATGTGTGTATATGCATATTCCTGTGTATTCCAAGACTCTTCCTAGCAATTTAAAAAACCCTTTTAAAAGATATACCCAGTGTACAAATATGATCTCCAGAAATCCCTTATTGGGCAGTCTTTAATAGTACCTCTTAAGGCAATTCCTCTTCCAAGATGCAGACTGCAGCAGGGATTCGAAACTTGGTTGCCTTTGACTTAAATGTGTTTGGACTTCCCAGCAATGCAACAGGTAAGTAACACTCTTTCCCTAGTACAACACACCTACCGTACTAGAGGATTCTGTTCTGAGAGATCTGAATAGATTGTCCTTAACAAAGACAGAAAAGGTGAGAGTTTCAGCCCTTTTGCTCCTTTACACTAGATAAAAGGGAAAGAGTAAATTAAAGCCACCCTCAGTATCCTGTGGCCGGCTAACAGAGATTGCTTCCAGCACAGCAGAAATCATCTGTGAGGGTTCCATTTTCCCTGTGGCATGTATTGGCAAGTACAGGGCTTGGAGTGGCAAGGCAAGGAACAAAACACTAGTCTGGGGAGGATAACCTTGGAATGTTTATGAAGACTGCAGGACTTTCTTAATTATATCATTGACTTCTCCAGCACCTCAAATCAGGGTGATCTAAAGCTCTAGGACAGCTTCTCACTCTGGAATAACAGTGATTTTTGTCTTTTTAATTACATTATTGGCAAAATATATAATCAATTAGAATCACGTAAAACTGGGAGGAAACATCCTGGGATTTAAGTTACTCGGAGACAAGAGAGATTTCCTAAATACAATGGTAAATATGATTTTTAAAGTATAATTTTTTTTTAATTCAGCAAGTGGAAACATAGTAAGGAGGAACTCCTGACTTGTTGAGTGACTTAAATTGCAAAAACCTAGAAGCTACAGAGAAAATAAACAGCAAACAGAAAAAATTCAATTGAACCAGAGGAAACTGTTGCAATAGGAAAAATAGCTCCTTGGGTTATTTTTCTGGAGCCTGACTGCTTTTTATGACCAACATATATTTCTGCATGTTCCCTCTTTCACTTCCTTTCTTCCTTCTAAATGTTGTGAGTGAGGAACATGTGAGGGTCGATGGAGAACACACTGTGGCTGTACGTTAGTGGATTGTGAAACTTCCTGAAGTGTCCAGGCTAGGCTAGAGCACTTGCAATAACTGTACCTTACTCTTAATATATTTATTCATGATGGTGGCAAGATTTACTTTGAGGGAAATGTTAACAGGTGTTTGATGGAGGAAGAGAGTAAGACTTGCAAACTAGAAATTCCTGGAAATCGCTAATATGCTCAATCTCACAACTGGAGCAGGCTCTTCTAAAGTGATAGATGTGACGTCTCCACTAGACAGAAGGAAGACCAAGTGAGTCAAATCATGTCCACCTTTCCTTCCCATGACAGTATTCATTTTCTTTCGTTCCATAGGGATCTCTAATCCATGCCAGCTGCGTCTGCCTTTTAAATCCTTCTTCAAAACAACCTTTTCACTGCAATGCCCGAAGGAAACACCTTGCCAAAGCAACCTAGCTTGACAGGTAATTTGAGAGATGACTTTATTTCTAGTTAAAGAGATCATACATGAATCAGACCCAGTAGTAACCAAAACTACTTTGATTCACAACTACCCCAATTGTGCATAGTTGCTGTGAACATATGACTGTCCTACTAATGCTCATATCTTCTCCTCTCTTCCCCGTTTCATTGCTTACCACCTTAATAATTGTATTGCTTCTTAAATTAAGTCTGCCATAAATCTGATCAGTATTTTAGTTTTGGGTCTTCTCTGGATCAGACTTGGATTGCGCTTTGGAAACCTCTTGTTTCCCTGCACATCTTACACCATCTGATGCATGAGTCTTGTTATTGCAAATGGATCATTTCAGCAGTATAGGTTGGACTCATCTCACCTGTCTTCACCTCCTAACATATAAATCTGAGTCAAGAGAGAGAGATAAGAATCATTAAGATGCCATTCAGACTTACCTGTGACCTGTACTCTAAAGTAGGTTACATTATTGACAGCTCAGGTTTGGTCTCCCCGAGGACCACAGCACAAGCAAATGGCTACTGTATGTATGTAAATGTACGTATGTATATACAGGTACTTGTTTGGGAGTTCCCCTAGGAAGCAAAAATCATTCAGAAACTTGCAGTATTTTGTTAGGAAAAATGGATGGGTTTGTTGAGTTGGATGAAAGCAGAGGAAGTTTAAGTAAACTGATGGTGCTGAAGGGATTGCTGTGGCGTGCAGTGGTCACGGAAGAATATCAGCCAAAGAGAACAGTGAACTCAATTCTGGATGCTTCCATGGGTATATTTAAGCATGGGGTGCATACACTATCTGTAGATTCATACATCACACTGGAATGAGCAGGATGCAGACAGATATTTGAAATACAGATTTGATAACAACAGAAATGAAAGATGAATGACCCTAAATTCCCTACATATAAAAGGACATTTGTCATGGCTGCAGCAGGAAGTAAACCACAGGAATGTAGATAGAATTATACAGTGATGAATTTCATATGGTAGGAAAACATGGGAGTTTAGTACCCCTGTCAATGTGTGAAAACATACATTTCTTAAAGATTCATTTTTTACATACATTCTTTTACATACTCTACAGGTCTGCTGCAACTCCATTATTTTACAGTCACAGCATGGCACAAACAGAAAGCTCAAGTGTTCCTGTTTCATTGAACTTTGTCTTTTGTCCACAGTTTGCAGCAGATTTGGCAGTGGTGGGTTTTAGCGGTTGAGATTCTCCATACAGGAGAAGGAATTATGTGGGGGGGAGGGGGAGCAACAAAAAGCTAATTCTGAGGCTGACTTTAACAAAAAGAAAGGCTAAAATGTTCCAGTCATTATAGTCAAGATATTTAGAAGCCTTCCCAAAGGATACATTTAATTCCTGATTCAGAACAAGACTATTCTACCATTTAACCTACAAGTTTACATGAGACTTAAATGATACAGTATGTCCACAGAGTTACAACTTGCAGTGTGCATTGAATGGTGCATAAAGACATTAATATTTCTGAGGTAAACATATAATTGACGTTCTCAGTGTCTTGCTTTTATAGATGCAGAATCAATACCTATTTTAGGCAACTATTTATTCACTCATACTAGTACTTTTACAATAACAGACATTTAAAGAATCATAAGATAACACTTGCAGTATGTCTAGAAGAACTAAAAGAAAATAATATAATGTTAAACAAAATTATCAATGTTTGAGGGGCTTGACAACGGTAAAAACAGCACTCTTTCAGAGGCAGGACTATTAAATAATTTTAATTTGCTATAATAGTGGGGTTCAGGTTCTCTAATGTGAAACATCAGAGACCTCTGAAAACATCTACAAAAATATTGAGAGAACATTTATTTTGTGGCAATACTAATCCTAGGTGATAGACAGTGTTCTCAAGGCTTTTTTTGATGACAAAGACAGCAATAATGCTTCTTCATAAATAGCTGTATAATGACAACAATCTGCAAAATCCAAAGTCATTTGAAAAAATCTACGTTCAGAGAACACAGTCCTCACCTTTTTTTGAAAGATAGTTTCTTTATTGTGACTTTTTCTGTTTTGATTGAGTCAGATGCCAATAAATTTCTTTTGGGATCTATTCTTTAAAAACCGAGACCAAATTATTAGCAGAAGCCAGCAGCAAAATAATAAGCTTGAGAAGTAATTACCAGACCCCTTATGCATCTTTACTTTCTCCATGGTTTTTCTCCTGAAGAGCAGGATCATCACTTCCAGTAGATGCCAGGGCATAGCTCCTTACTCATAGCAGGACTTGGTTCAGCACAGCTGCAGTAGAGAACGTGGATTTACACTGTCTTAATGGGCCAACTGGCAATCCCTGGGACTGGAGAAGACCAGCACAGCCTCTATATTAATCTTGAATAGCATCATTTTGCCCTCAGGGCATCAAATACTGCTGACCTCTCGTAAGTCTGAACCACATCTTGTGGTCAGGGCCAAGAGATACACATCAGTCTGAAATTAGCATTCTTCAGTGTCACAACCCCATTAGAATTGGCATAAACAAAAGCAAGAAGCACTGCTTTACCCTTCCCACCTCCTGGCTTCCTCCTAGGATGGCTGTGGGCATAAAATGAAGATCATTAAAGAGGACTTTTGTATTAATGATTGAGTGTATGTTACAGTAATCAGATAATGGCTATATCAGCTTTCATTAGAAGTCTCAAGAAACCCATCTTTCCTATGCATGATAAACTAATTTCTTCTATATACTTTGACAACATTGTTGGTTAAAGCCTTAATGTTCACTTTATATCCATAAGGCCAGTTGTTTTTTGGTCAGTTTATTGCTTTCTGTAACAGCAAACCTGAATATTAAATGGGCTTGAGAAGTGTTAAGGAAAATTCCACATACCGAGTATATGGAGTTCTACCTTAAAGTATTTGCACGGGTGTTATAGATAGATTGATAGACAGACAGACAGACTTACAGTCCAGGTATAAAAGAAAAAACCCTGTTACTTCATCTCAATTATCAGCTAAAATGTCTTGGGCCACTAAGAACCAAGAGTAATAAAATAATAACATTAATTAACAATGGGCATTTCTGTCATCGTGCTTAGAGTAATGCTTTTGCAACTTGGAATCAAGCAGATTCAGCAGAGCAGTGATAACAAACAAATGTTCAAGAACGAAGGTATATTGGTCCTTGTACAATTGGCTGATAAAATCTCCTGGTCTGCCTATAGCATGTTTTAACAAGATTTCTGCTCTCAGGGCTTTGTTTCTTCTGTTCTGCAGATGCAGTGTAAAGCAGGTATGTGACTCCTCAAGGGGGCTAAAGTTACACCCAGAAAGGGTTGGAGCAGTCAGTGAAACGTGCCCGCCATTCCGAGTGTGTAGGACGGCGTGCCGGGAATCGCGGGAAATCACACCGGCACACCAGTGCGCAAGTGAAAGGCGAGAGGGCTTTCTCTGGGGGCTCATCTCAGCAGCACAGCACCGGCTGCCATGATAACAACTCCTGCTGGCAGGAGAGAGCAGCTTAAAATATTTGTGTGACAGCACATTTGGACAGGATTGCACATGCGTGAGAAAGGATAGCTATCTTGTTGAAAGAAGAAAGTTTGCTCACGTCCCTTCTGTGTTTTGTTCTGCCCTGATTTTCCTGTTAAATCGTCACAATACTGCTTATCCATATTTCTTCCACTCTTACACGTTTTTGGGGGTTTTGTGTTTGCTTTTCATTGTGTTCATTCTTGTTCTTCCCAAGTCCAGTAGCTCACATTTTGTTGCCATTTTTTGGGATTGTAGTGTATTTTTCTGACCACACATTGGCATCTGGAGTATCATTTCTCTTTCCCAGCGTCCCTCTGGGTCCACAGCTGTAAATACGTGAATATTGAAAAGCACTCAAGGAACTGGGGTAACAGGAGTAAAATGATGGAAACCGGTATTATCTAAACCTCAGCAATTACTCTGTCTCTGTGAGACAATGCCTGCTGCTGAATGTCCTGCCTTACAAAGGAGGTGCTTAGTTGTGGTCATCTAAATGCCAGACACTGTGCTGTCAGCATCCAGCTACTTGCAGCACCTTTTAAACCACCTGATGTGTGGAGAAGCCAGCTGGCCTCTGCACCCCTATTCATCTGTAGATACCTCTGAAATCAGAGAAAGAAGCAGGTTCTGGGAACATCAGCCGAGGATCAACACTACTCCTCTGGGGTCATCCGTCAGTCCTACACTGTGCAGCAGTGGAGTCCCATTTTTATGGCTTCTGACAGGAGAGCCGAAGGATGATTAACATGACCTCAGGGAACAGTAAGGGAAATGGCCATCCACTGCCTGCTGATGCCTATTGTAAGTCAGAATGATGGCCTATAGAAGGATACCAGTGCTTCTGGCACTGAGACCATCTTTGAGTTATGAGTGATTGTCATTCTTCCCAGTGAAGCCTTAACCATAAATAGTAGCAGTATGTGAAATCAAGTATTTAAAAACATAATCTTATTCCAGATTAGCCTTAACAGTGAAAGTGTGATGACAGATGAGGGGAGCAAAGCATTAACAAAACTGGATAGTAAAATATACATGTCTTTTGTCAGAGTGTGAGAACTGAGATGAAAGCAGAATCTCTGGCTATTTCAATGAGAAGGCGGCCAAATCTATGCAACATCACAACTACGGAGAAAAGACTTTTCTCTAGAGAAAAACCCTACTCAAATTTTCCTTCCTACAGAAATTATCCGAAGCAGATGCTACTTTTTCTTTTGTTGTTTTATGAGGTACTGAAAAAGTTTGATGTACTTACTTTTGGTTTCAGATGCTCTTCCAGACCAACAGAACCTGAAATAGTTTGATGTAGCTATCCTGGGAATCCCAGGGCCAAAGTCACAGCTCAGTGGTATGAGCTTGATTCTCATTGCTGTATGCTACCAGAGGTGTTTGATCACAGTGATATGAAAACCTGCCATGAGATGACTGTCATTCATCTGAAGATGGTGTTAAATTGACAAAACTCTGCTTTCTAATTAAGTCTTTACTCTCCCTAGTTTACTAAATGTGAAAGTGGTACTAGCTCATCAAAAACTTACATACAGGGTTAAAACAAAACCTGTCACTTCCAAGACAAGTACCAAAATTCAAAAGGCAGCCAAGCCAAGGAGAATGCTTGCAAAGGTCAGAGACTAAAGTGCTGGAAATCTAGAAGATGCCCAAGTCAAGCTTATCCATGAAATCCTTACTGTACCAGTTCTGTACATATGTCTGATTGCATACTAGTCTCCCTCCAGGATTGTTTCCTCATTTGGTCCCTGGTCTGTTCTCAGCATCAGTCTTTTCTTCCTTCGCACAGTTGCCCCAACTCCACACAACCGTATTCCAAAACTGGAATTCCAAATTCCATATTTTTACAGGTTCTCTCTATGACCTATGTGCTTCTCAAGCCTCAATGAGTCGGTCTCCATTCTCTGGGATATCTTCCTTGCTTTGATAATCTGATAAAAGCGATCACTAAATTGGAATACTCAATGGCTGATGCTGACCTTTTGCTACTGTCACATCACTTAGCAGTTCCAATGCTGGTAATGTATCTACAGAGGGAATCTTATTCAAAGATCAGCCAGAATTAGACACTTCAGAGAATTTTTCCCTGTTGCACTTCTTGCAATTCTCTTGTGTGTGAACTAAGATCTCTTTCTCATAACTCAGAAATTTGTGCAATTTGGCCAAATGAAGTATGTCCATGATGACCAGATTTCAAACTTTTTGCTTCTAAGTGCAAAGGCATTACAGCTTCTTAGAAAAGTGGTTCTTAGATAGTTATTATTTTAGCACAGAAAATGTGTTAGTTAAGAATGAACTCTGGAAACCAGCTGAGTGGTTTTATAGACTGCATATCTCTCAAACAGGGAACTTTTAGTTCAAAGAGATAAAACTTGACAAATTGAGAAGTATCTGAAAATAGGGCCCAAAAGGAAAGGAAAACTGTCAGGCATCCTGAACTGGCAGCAGTGATTCAAACCTTTCTCACAGTTTTTTTTTGGGACATGCAAGCCCTGAAAGAACAAATACACTTTCTGAGTAGCTGCCCCAGAGGAGTGTTGGTGTCATGCCATTTGAAAAAAAACAGAATGCAGCTTTAGCACTGAGGAGCCCAAAAGCTGATTAGGTGAACAAGCCCATGCTTACTGTGTACTGGCCAGGGAGTGCTTATTCTAAAGCCCCTTGTTAGTTGCTGGCATGACATCTCTGGCTTGACATTTAGATTCATACAGCATTCACAGGGTAAAAGCCACTCCAGTCCCCTTCCAATAATGTGCGGTTCCTAAGAACAATAAAGCAATGAAACTGTAAGACTGGCATGGGCTGTCAGTCACAGGGGAGAGACACCTGGAGATACTGAGCTGATCTAAACAAATCCGGGTGGTTCTAGTAGCCAGCTCTTTGAACCCAAGTTTCAGAGCTCTCCGTCTGTGTCCTGTCAGAGTCCCAATATCGAGACAATAAGGATCCCTGTGTGTTTTCTTTTTCCTGGGCACTGCTGTTTCTTATCTGGCAGCATCCTATCAAATGCAGAGCTGCACCGTTGACTTGCATCAGTGATGGATCGAGCCCTCTGGGAGTCGGCATAATTGGAGATCAGCAATCTGGATTCCTGCCTAGGAAGCATCAGGAAAGCGTCTGTACCTGAAGCAGAATCAAACCATATTCAAAGTAATGGGAATGTTTAAGCTGTGATAACTTAAAAAAAAATCCCTCTGCTACATTATTTTAGTAAATATTTGTAGGTGTCTGTAATAGGGGGTAATCACTTCATTTCCTTTCAAACTAAAGGAGAGTAGTTTTCAGTAATATTGGATGAAAGCAAGGAATTCTAATGGATGGGTTTAACCTGATTTTTGCTGGCAGACAGTGCTTTTCAGCAGTTCTCAGGTGTCTCTTCTTGCAGCACACAAAAACTAGCTTGTGCCTGGTCTTTCCCTTTACTGATACAAGAAGTCCACGGTAGCTGGCAAGCAGTGAAGCATCCCCATTTGTCAGGGAGCTGGGATGAGTTGCATGTGTGGAAATCAAGAAGGGCGGATATGAGGGAGGTGAAAAGGACAAGTCTGGCTGCAACTATGAGAAGGACGAATGGTACGTAGGTGCCAGCAGGAAGGTAAGCACCAAGGAAGGAAGGAAGGAAGGAAGGAAGGAAGGAAGGAAGGAAGGAGCCTAGCACTGCTGTAAGTCATAGAGATGAACTGCAGCTCAGAGGGGCTGGGTTTGGTATCAAGGCAGTGCAAACAGACAGCTTTCAGGTTAGGTTGGAGCCCATGTCCCTGAGAGTCCATTAAATAATTTGTAGCTCAAAGGATGTTAAAGAGTTATGAGGGATTGCAGGCAACGGGGTGCAGGTGTGCTGTTATGGCCCTGGATGGTGTACAAGACATTTCCACATTTCCACATGTTTCTTGCACCAATGAAGTAAAAAAGAATTTTGTTTGGGAATTTTGAGAAAACTTCTGCATCTCTTTTTTAATTTACTCTTGTCTAAGAAGGGAAGGACCATACATTCAGAGTGCCCGCAAGACTGGTGCTAGAAGAAAGGCTGTGCCAGAAATGTTTTTCTTCTTGAGGGTGGAAAACAGCTGAGCCACTATTTCCATTTTCATCAAGGGGTGAGGCACAGAGCTGAGGGCAAGTAAAGGGACATGGTCCTACATGAAAAACTACCATTTCCATTTCAAGGTGGGAAGTTTCCTAATGAGAAAGTGAGGGGAGCAGAGGCAGCTAGTTTTCCCATCCCCCTCCACAGTTCTTCTGTAAGAAAGGCCCACACTCCAAGGTTAGCCTGCTCGGGATGTGTGCCACATGGACCACCCAGAGGAGAACCAGAGTTCAGCATGTGCGGTTTAGAGCTCTTGGCCCCAGCAGAAGGGAACCCAAACCCAGGAACAGTCAGAGTCTAGCCCTGACAAGTGGATCCATGAGCTTTAAGAGGCCTAGGAAAAGAGCACAAAAAAGGGAAAGAGTGACAGTATTAGAAAAAAACCCCAAAACACCAGCTAAAAGTCTAATGAACTGCTGCATTCCCCAAGGGCTTGCTTCACCTCCTTTTTCTAATTCTGGTGCAATGCTTATAATACTTGATGGATCTGGATAGGTTTACAGTGGTCAGTTTGTAGATACACACTAGAGTCAGTAACAGAATGAACGAGAACTGAATGTGAATGTCAGTTTGTTTCCTTTTTTTTTTTGCAACTTTCTTTCAGTACAACGTCAATATTTACAAAGGCAGGGCAGCTCCCATGTTCCCATGTCACAGCATACTGCTCTAGCTGCATTCCTGCTAAAAATGAAATAGGAATGGTTTCTGAAGAAAAATCAGAGCCTATGACTTTTAAACTTTCTGTCCCTCCCATCAAAGCACAGATTATGGTGAAAAGGATAATCTGGAATTGCTTTCTTAGGACTCATCATGAGACAGTTGTAGCTACCTCACCGAAAACTCCTGAATATAACAGTCCTCTTCAGCTCCCAGGCTCAGGGCAGAATGCAGGATAACACAGATTTGTATCCAAAACCAAACCAAAACCCAGAAATACACCCCCC
>VZTF01008266.1:952127-1188098 GCA_013397755.1 Cnemophilus loriae | reverse complement strand
GAGCCGGGCCCCGGCCGCTGGCCCCCGGCCCCGGGCCGAGGAGGGACGGCCGGGGGGCGCCGGCCCCCGCCCCGCCAGCTCGTGGCCGTTACGGAACGATGCTAACCTGGTTTACCTGCCGTGCTGTTTCCATAAGACTGCTGGCTCTCTGGTTCCTTTTTCTTCTTATTTTCTTTTTATTTCTCACTTGTTTTTTTTCTTAAATTAATGGCAATCATGACGATTCGGGGCGGTTTGTAGGAACGGGGAGGTGGGAAAGGGAAAGTTTTAGCTGAACACCAGGCTCTTGCTGTCAGAAGTTCAGGGAAAGCAATGGCAAGTTCATCTCCAGGTTGGCTGGTAGCAGTTTGTCCCAGACAGACAGCGGGCCATGGAGCCCAGTAGTAGGTGAAACGCACCCAAGTGATCCCTTTGGCAATGTCTTTTATGAAATAACCTGCTCGTGGTGTATTAAACACAATGGAAGAATAGCACAGGTATGACTGAACTGATTTCTGACTGAACTGTATGCACGGTTATTTTTACAACGTTTCCTCGGAACTGACAATGTATTGTGTTCTCCAAAGCTGTAACAACAGGTTTTCAGATTTGCTAGACGTACGAGAGACAGGCAGATCCCGTGCCGCAGACATTTCGGTTATTGTATTGGGTACGACAGACAATGGGAACCAAAATACACGACCGTGAGGAAAATGGCAATTGGATGGTATCGTTAGGGGAAGGAAGGAAACAAGTGAGAGAAAAGACTAGTAATCATACTTAATCCCTTGTCATTATTAAAATTATAGTGTTGCTGGTTCGACACACATCTCGGATGCGTCTGAAGGTGTCGAGGATGATGGATTTAGTACAGAGGCGTAGTGTATGGCTGGTGACACCAAGATTTGTAGTCACAGAAATCAGCAACTAAGTGAGAAATTGCAACTTCCCTCTGTGTGTGTGTGTGACTGTGAATGTTTGCATAGCGGTTTATTCCCTTGCTCATTGCTTGCAGGAGCTCTCTCCAAGAAGAGATGGGATGAGGGATTCCAGGGAAAAAGCAACACTTGGAGCCAATTAATTTGTTCTGTGTTAAATAAATTGAGATAATAGTGTTGGTATTGACACTGCCATGGGACAAAAGCAACATTTGGGGGTTAACTGACATTTGGCTGATAGCATTAACTCTTTCCTAACCAGCTTCATCAAAACAACTAATTAATTCCCTCTTGCAAGAGTGAACTGTCCTTGCTGAAAGTTTAATTCATAGCTCTGCATCCTTTTACGTCTTTTTTTGTGAGTGGTGACCCAGCATTGCTAACACAAAAACCAGGATGGACTTCCCAGGGGATAGAAACTAGACTGGGTTTTCAGCTCTTGTTTATCTCAATAATATGCCTTTGTTGGTTTTGTAGCAAGTTTGCAACAAGGATAGTTAACTCCCTGGTCTGTTAATGCTGAGTACAGCCTAAATGAGACTCCCTGAACCAGAGGCGTGGAGAATTCCCCTCACACGACCCAGCACTGAGAGTGCCTTTGTGTGCCAGGTTCCCTCATTAGGCTGGCAAACCAGGGTGCTGGTTGGATTTAATGTTTGTGATAAATGATAGGTTCTGATGGCTTATTGATTTGTGCAGAAAGTGAGCTATCTCTGGAAGAAACGAATTTGTACATTATCAGATCTTCCTATGGGTTTGTGTGCATCTCCGAGCACATTTCCAGAACTTCCTTCCTCCTGACAAAGGTGTTCGGTAGTGTTAAAAACTTTTCAGGCGTGCTACGAGAATGCCTCCTGTTAAAATTGTTTAACTACTGTGACTAGTAAAACCCATGGTTTAATTAGCCACTTGTGTGCTCTCATAACCACCTGCCTTCACTTCTTTTCTTCATTCTCTCTTTCCCCCACTCGCTCTGTCCTGCTTGTGCTCCGTCAGATACATAAACACAAAAGCTCCTCTGTTGCTGTACTGTGACTCAAAGGAAACAGGTTTCTCTTTCCAGCTGTGGAGATGTCAGTAAGGCATCACTTCTCTGCAGGTCATGGCCCATCACAAAGTTTTGTCGCAGGATGTGGCTAATTTCTTTACAGAAATGTGGTTTGTCAGTAGGAGAGGAATAATAACTTACTTATACGGTTGTTTTCCTTATGGCTTCTTTCTTCTTTATAAAAACTTTAAATTAACTAATAAAGTGACAGAAGGGCTGCCTACCGCACAGGTACAGCAGCAGTGCTCTGGCTGTACGGCCACCAGCTGGAAGGGTGTCAGAGGGTGACAGGGCCTACTCGAGGGCACTGCGGCAGCAGTGTTGGTGCTGGGGGTGGGCAAGGGCAGCTTCCCTGCGGAGTGAGTGGCTGCAGCGACTCGTTTGGCCTGTGCTCCCGGGGAATCCACCGCTCTGCGTGGGTGATCCCCTGGCGCCTCGGTAGGCACGCTCCCGTGGAAATGCATCAAGGATCAAGGGGCCCACGTTCCACTACACACTTAGATGATTTGTGAATTGCGCTCGACGGTGGCTGCAAATTCCGGGGGTGATTTACGGCAGGGGGTGGAACCAGGTTTAAAAACAAACAAAAAATTAGAAAAATACCAATAAACCGTAAACTGGCTGATCCCACAGAAACCATTTATCTCTTTTTCCTTTAAATCTCTTCTACTTGTGCAATGAAGGCATAGGATATAACTCTCAAAGATAGTACATGGAGTTGAAGACAGATTCACGTGAATGCTTTCCAGTTCCTGACCCTTGCATTTTTAATGGATGCTTCTCGCCCAGCATTTTTTTTAAAACACTTGAATTATTTTTTCCTACTTTTCTTGTACTATTTCCACATTAAAAGTGTCCCAATGCTCTAGTATTTTTCATAGAATGTTATTATTACTAGGAAATTTTATGTACGGCAATAATAAATCTATAAAAATCAGATTGACGTCACGTTGCACGCTGCCTACTTGTGTATGTATATTCTGTGTTCATTCAGATTTACAGTCGGTTTAAAGAGACATAATCTTTATTTACCCATAGAGACTACTTATTTTCCTCTGATTGGTGTACATGTCTGTAACTTCTGCTGCAGGTTATGAAGATTAGGTGCCTGACAATAGTTTACATCCTTCTCTCTTTTAAGTGAACCCCATTCAGTGTATGAATCTCAGTTGCCCCAGTCCTCATTTTCATTAGCATGACAGCAAGTTCAGGCAGAGAGGCTGACTTGCATTGGCAGGGCCTGAAGGGTCCTGCCAAATGTGAAATATCAGCTGTTTAGGCATGCTGTCATCGTAGCGGGCACCACTTGCTCCCTTTGTAACAGCCCAGCTAATTGATATGTGTGCTATTAAAGTGAGCGTTTGCATACCAACCTGATTGAGTCAATACCAGCCTCCAAATCCGAGGCACCTCGCTGGGTTGCGTTTCAAGCCAGTGGGATTTTGAGATGGCCTTCTCCAGGGATAGGTTGTGATGATTGATTTCAGCAGGAGTGGCGTGTGATCCTGAAAGTCTTAACACCATATGGCATTGCCACGGGGGAGAGAGGCTGCGCTGGCAACCTCCAAACTTGCACTTCGTGTTGCGGTAGCGCGTGCGAGCGCTGTTAAGGGAAGACTGCTGAGCTCTGTGCATAGAGGTCAATTAGTAGGGGCCTCAGAGGAAGCAATTTCCCCGCTGTCTATCTGGCTTTAAATTACATGCACAAGTTAAGTGACGGCACGATGGAATTGAGTAGTGGTGAGGGGGAACTGTAAAGTCTGATAAGAAGCGGGCGGCTAACAGGATCCAACGGGCTAACTGGAAGGTGGAAAGAAAGACCACCTTGTAGTTCACGTTGCTGTCCATCACTAAACATCAGCAGTGCTGCTGTATGACAGGTTGTCTCTCCTGCCTGCCACTGCCTCGTAGCCCTCCATCTGGCCAAGGCTCCCTGTGTGCATGTATTAAATGCTTTGCAAAAGGGCAAAAAAGCAGTCCTTGTTCCTGGGAGTTTACAGCTGGAGCAAGGACTGGAGTCTGTCCCGAGCGTAATTTACATTGGCGTTGGCTGCAAAGCCCCGATCAGCCCTGAGTGCTGTTTTTTCCCCTCTTTCTTCCTCGTTCGTGCCCCTGGTGCTCTGGCAGGGTTCTCTTGTTTTTTCTGTTCCCAGGCCTGAGCCTGCAGGGAGTCTGCCTGGTGGCGGAACTGGCTGCTAGCACCGTAAGAGAGCCCTCACTGGGTGACTGTGATGCTCTTGCTTGGGGCTTCCAACATGGTGCATGATCCTGCAGTGACGGTGTGAGCAGGGAGGAAGTGAGAGGCAGGGCAAGATCTGACCTTTCTTGAACATTTCGCCATGAGGTTTTGTCACTTTCATTCATATACTGCATGTCTGGGATAAATATACGTTCAATGATTAATTTTCCTTTTGACCTCTGGAGGTTCTTGGAGACAGCACCAGGCCTCCTACTGCCACCTCCAGCAGAGACCAGAGCAGCTACATCTTTGCTCACCATTGCATGATCTCTGCTGCTCGGAAATCTCCTTGAAGGGAGCTGACCTTCTGCGTTAGGTTCACGTCTTGCAAGGCAGGAATGTGCTGCAGTCGGCGGGAGACATGGGGTGGAGGAAGATGTTTAGAGCCCAGAGGAGACAGACTTTTGTTCTCCTTATAGTTCTGGCAGATGACTGAGTGCAAGTGATTTCCTCTGAAGTGCGGTTGGATGGTGCCTGGTTTACCGTTTCGTATGTTGTTTCCCTTTCCTCGTGTGATACTTGCAAAGCAGAGAAAGTGCCCAAACCCTATGACATTACTGTTCAGTTTAGAGTATAAATGGCTGCTTGATATACTGTGGTTTGTTAAGGAGGGGGCAAAAATGAAGTCTCTTCTGCCTAAGAAAATCTCTTAGTGGTGGGATTTGGTACTGAACTGAACAGAATTTCAGGAAACTCCGCAAAATTGTAGGCCAGTCAAGGACAGCCTCTTAACAGCCTCTTTCATACAAACACTGCTTTCTGCTTGCATTGAAAATTGCTTGCTCTAAATCACTGAACTATGATTGTTTGCTGGTGAAATTGTCCATATGGTAAGAGAGGTTAAGGTTGTGGTGGTTCTGAATTTTGATTGCACTGAGTAGTTCTTTGCATGGTTTTCTAAGTACTAGTACAGGTTATGCACTTGGGGCATCAAGATTCTGTGCCAGACTCTGGATTTCAGTGTTTTGACTGGTTAGTCTATTTTTTTAAGCTGACATAATGAAATCTCTATGTATTGTATGTATTGTTTAGGCTGGCAAGCTGCATGTGTCATGAGAAAGATGATGAATGAGGGATTTTTGGGGTTTTTTTGAGCAGTAATTAGCATAATAAGTGTCTTTTTTTTTCTTTTCTTTTTTTCCCCCCAAATTGTACAGGTCACTTTGAACTAGATATTTCAGTTAGAGGTGCATAAAACCATCATGACTTGGAGTCCTATGCCAGCTACAGGATGTTTGGAAAATCTTTTCCAATTCTGTGTTTGTACAAATTGTTGTAGACTATACACATCATGCCTGATTCATATAAGGAGACTTTGTTTAAGTTGGTAGATATGTGAATGCCATGCTACATACCACTGATTAGGGGTGGGTAACAGTAGGGAACAGTCTCAGTTTTTGTCTGTTTGTTCCTGCATGTTCATATTATCAGATCTTGGGGTCACTCTCCATGCAATTCTCTTTGTTAAGTGCACACCTAACACCTTTACTGAAGTCAGGGAAGACCTTGCTCACTTGGAGAATGGATTAGGATGTCAGCAAGCAATCCGTTGGTACTGGGGAAAGAAAAGGAACAGAAACTTTTTTTTTTTTTTTGGTCAGAAAGCAATATCCTGGTACTGCTCTTTGGGTTTTAAAAGAAAAGTGCTCTAGACAGTTAAAAAAAGGTTGATGTTGATTTCTGTATGCTGTGTCATGCATTTATGCATAGCAATGACTAAGAACAGGTCTTTTCCAAATATCCTAAAGATTCATATTGTTAAAAAGAAAACCAATAGTCTTCCAGCTCTTAACATGCATATCTTTTAAGAGTTAGATTTGGTGAAATACTTCTAAGCAGGCAAACCTAGAATGTACACCTTAAAGACTCATCAAATAAAGCATAATCCTTTTGATCACTGGTTGTAATGAGAAATGGCTGCTGCTTGCATAGGGAAAGGCTTTAAGATAAGCTTTTTGGATGTACCCAAGTGAGCTGGGAGCAGTAAGTAACTTGTGTCACTGTAGCCTTGGTGGCTAACAATTCCTAAGTCACCAACTATGTGCTTAAAAACTGGCAGCAGCCGCCATGTTTCCTGAGGAGTACCACCACCCAGGGAAAGCGTTTCTCTGCTTCTGCAGTGTCTGTGTTTTTGATAGCTCATCTGCTTGGATGATCATACTGAACCATAGTGTCTTGAAGCATGCGGTTTCCTTTGGCGCTTTTTTTGCTGTTTGAGAGCCCTGACTGCATGTCTATCTTCTCTCTTCTTTTGGGTACCTTTATTGTTTTCCACAGTCGTATCTTGTTCAGTCACATGCAAACACCTGTCCTGAAACCGAATTACTCTGCGGTGTAATCTAAAGTCATCCCCCATTTCAGCATCCTGTGCTTTCTGTTGTGTGTGAGTTATGTTGCACCATACTTTAGATGCGACAGCCATTTAATAATGTTGAAGCCTTAGCTCTGCAGGGGCTAAAAAGATCCCAGCAGGCTTGTTAACTTCTACTCTCAGACATTATGGGAAATATTTTCTCCTCTCTGGAACTCTTCGGCATCCTCTTAATTAACACTATAAAAATCCATAGCCAGGTATGTGTGAAGCCTGTTTAATTTTTTTGCAGTTTTCCAGAGTTTCTCCGTTCCTTCCTATTTAACCAGACAGTGGTGCCAAGTGAGATATGAGAATGTAAAAGGAATAAAGGCAGCCTGGGTCATGCCGGATGCTGTGTTCTTGTCAGGCAGCATACTCATCAAGTGCCTTTCCTTTACTCACCATAGGATCTTATTTTTTCCCTGCTCTACTCAGTATTTATCTCTGAAGTGTTTGGCATTTTAAAACTTGGCACCTCTCCTTTCTCAGGACAGTATTCTTTTCTGCTCCAGACTGCTGTGGTCATGGTGTCTGTTGTACTTCTATGTAGGATCCCCACCAGCTGATATGAGACTTCATTTGACTAGAAGTTATCTTTCTATATATTTGACTAAGAAGCTATCTGTGACAGAGATAAGAGAGATTATTCACTGGTTTAGGAAGTGGAAAAGCAGTATTAAAATTTGAGGTGGAGGAAAGAACTTAATAAATACTGGAAAATGGGGGAAATCCAAGAGAGTTCAGGATGGATATCACTTAAGATGAGGGCAAAGGAGGAGGAGGAAAGAAGAGCTGCAGAGTGCTCAAACAGAGGAGGATTCCAAAGTGGCTGAGAGTTGGTTATAACGTGTGAAGCCTCAGTGAGGGGGGTGCCTGCTCCTCCACAGGGGTGACTCGGTTACCATGGGACAGACTGACTGAGCACCGAAGGGTGCAGTGGTAGGGCTGAAAATGCAGTGACATCTCCCCTGTTGAGCAGAGCTCGGGGTGTATTTCCTGCTATGTGTAATGAATTAATATTCAGGTGAGGCAATTGAAGAGCTCACCAGTAACCATCTTCCCAAAACTTCTGCAGGAGAAGGCCAAGATTTCACAGAGCTGAAGGGAACCTTGATGAGGGTAAGCAGGGCTTTCCACATGCCCTTGTTGATATCATAAACCAGTTTCTTTAAATAATTTTTAAAAATTGACTAGAATTTGTGGAGAGAATTTGGATATCAGGGTGAGCATTTGGTATGGGTGGAGTCTTGTGATCCAAACAAGTTGTTCAAGAGGTGAGGAAATTATGAAGGCATACATACAGAAAAGCCAACAGATGTGAAACAGCGAGGGGAAGCTTGCAAAGGAAAGGCTGAAAATGATGATTTTTTGCACAAGGACTTCTTGGTCTTAAAAGTTTCTTTGGTGGTGTGTACTGTGTGTCCTAGGAAAGCTGGAGCATGCCGGCAGCACGTCAGTCTGCACTATGTTAACACAAAGAATTTGCCCCATTGTCATGAAAAAAATACCCCAAAACAACGGCAGTTCGGTAACGTGTCCTTCTGCACATCCTAACTGTGGTGGGGGATTGGAGATTGGGTGCAGCAGCCTTGGCAGTTACAGGCTTGGAAGAGAGCTGAAGAGCTCTCGGAGTCTGTGTAGAAGCAGGGGGAGGAGGAGAGCGAGATTATTGTGGGGCAATTAAAGAGGCTTGAAACAGAAAAGGAGAGGCAAGGAATATACATTCCTAAATATGTGATCTCCCAAGCAACTAGTATTAGTAAAAAAAAAGGCTTTTAGTTTTAGAGCGAAGAAAACAGGTTGTGGGTATGATCCACATGGGAGGGGGTGGGAGAGGACTCGATGACACCATCTTAGTAATGATGTAAAACCCATTCCCTCTAAATCACCAGTTCATCTGAACTCTGGGAGGTGGTGAAATGGTTGGCTGGTTGCTTGGAAGCTGATGTAGAGTAAATTGAAGGTCAAAGTCCAGTGGAGGTCACAGTGTCATAAAAATAATTACTGAGATGTGTCTTAATTGTCATCCTTGAAAATTTCAGAAGACACACCCCGGAAAGAATGGGATTCAAAACCATTTACGTTTATTATAGACTTTTATTACGTCTATTAATGTTTCCCTCACCAGTCAGGAATTGTGGTGACCCATTGTATAACAGTTCGTGTTGCTGCTCTTCTTCCTGCATCAAGTCAGACAATACATGGTGCTCACCTTGATGCTTGGCTACAAGAGAGGCAAACTGGCACCTGTGATGAGTCTCAGGCATTGGCTGATTATACTCCCTCAGTATCAAATGGTGCATTTAAGTGATATATTTCTGTATTTCTCCTTCCTTTTTTTTTTTTTTTCCCCACAAGCTTTGTAGAAAAAGAAACAAGCAAGCAGAGACCAAGAATTTAATGGATATATTTTTCACTGGCTCTTTTATCAACAGCATATGAAAAATCCCAAAGGACAGAAGCAGTTAGCTAACCAATGAGGCATCATAGCTGATTTTAGGTTCCATGCAGGAGAAAAAGATACTGAAGCCCCAGCAGCTCAAGGGGAAAGAGATTTAAATTTAGGTTTGGTACTGAGAAACGTGCCTCTCCTCTGCTTGGAGACCAGTCTGTAAGAGATTACTGTACCCCAGGGCAGCAGTTTGGAGGCTGATAGAGATGTCAGCCTGTGAGTGCAAAGACTTGTACCACTGGATGATGAACCAGCAGGGATTTCTCATTAATGGAATGAATGTTAACAAGAATAATTCTGTTTTGTGAGCTGGTGTGTGTGGGAAGGATAAATGATAGGGGCTGATGGATGGTCTTCACAGAGATTTGATTAGGGAGAAGGTGAATGGCAGTGTGTCTGTGTGAGAGAGGGGGAGGTGTATGCACGTGGTACATCCATTGCAGAAGGCAGGCACACTTCTAGTTGATAATGTCTGACAGAGAAGTCAGCAGAAGTAAACCAGACAGGTCCTAGGCAAAAGCAGAAGCTGAGCACTGGTGTGGATATTTCATTTTTAGTGTCTTGTGCATCGTAGGGTCTTAGATTTTATGCTGCATGGTGGTAACAAACCTGTATCCAAGAATTTCTCTCTAAAACTTTTGTCAGTAACAGAGCTTTCTGCTTTCTGCTAATAAAACATTTGGCTATTGATATGAATTCCCACAGTCAGTATAGGAGTACTGAATGACACCTTTTCTGACCTGCTTACCATCATTTTTGGCTCTGAAGTAACACCTAAAGCTTGTATGAGCCCTTCCTGGTTCCTGAAAAAACAGGAGACAGGCCAGACGTACTGGTTGAGAGGCCAGGCAGGCAGAACCAACAGAAACAATGCCTCATCCTGCCTGAGGCCTTCATATGCTGCTGGAATGCAAATAATAAATGAAAAAAAGCAAAATAGTCACATAAGCTGAGTAGGCACTCTAGCAGACTTAGCAGCTCCACCCTCAGGTACAGGGGTAGCTGAAAAACTGAAGGAACTGCATGAACTGCTCCAGAGAGATGTGGAAATAGGGAAAGAACCGTGAATCCCTTTGACAGTGAGATGTGGGAGACCCCTAACGCGAAAAGCCAAACCTCTGATATCTTCCCTGCTGCCTTTGCCAGGAAGCCATTAGGAGCCCCCGCCTGAGGCCGGAGTGCGGCCAGCTGGAACTCGGCTGCAGGGTGGCAGATGGCAGGAGGAGTTCCCGACCCGGCTGGCCCGCCGGTGCCAGCCCCGCGTGCAGCATGCCAGGCACAGGGAAGCCGGCGGCCAAGCCGTGCTCCCCTCGGGAGCGAGCGAGACGGCAGAGGTGGAGACTTGGCTCCGTCCCTCGGCTTGCTGGCCAAAAGGGCTGCACCGGCACAAGGGAGGGAGTGTGCTGGAAGGCGTCCGCAGCCAGTTGCTCCCAGCCTGGGAGGGGATGGGCAGAGGAGATGTGTTGCTTTCCAGGGCTCTGCCTGCACCCGTGTGCCAGTAGCCTCTGCGCACCGCTGCAGTGCTTTAGTGACTCGAGCTGACCCCTGCGGGTGTTAAAGCCGATGGTGGAGCACGTAAGCTGCTCTCCTTAGAGCTGTAGGTGATGCTCACCGGCACAGACACGGGCCCCGGGAGCTCCGTCACTAACATTTCCTGGGACTGAGCGGTTTTTTCTTTGACAGCATTAGTCTGGATTCCTTATGATTTCTGATCTGTAGTTGCCGTCTGTTTTCCCCAATGGCATTACGCATTTTTTCAGATCAAGGCCCCATTCCCCCAAATTTAATCTCATCTATATAGTGAAAAAAAAGTTAATATATAAAATAAACTGTGGTGTGCAGTGAATGTAAGTGAGAGACACCTTTACTCCTTTTTTCTCCTGTGGAGAAACACATTACTCCTCTGACTAATCCTATTGATTTATCTGGGGAGCTATGGCCTGCTGCTGATGTCAAGTCCAAGTGGCAGGATCCGGCTGTACAGTGGCAGGTCTCTGTGGCCGTTGGCACAAATCCTTTATTCCCCAGCTGACTCCACTGAAATCTCCTGAGGTTGCCTCTGAGCTATTTGAGAAGAGCTGGGTTTTCAAACCATGACCCTGACTTAGGAGTACATTTTTTAAATTTCTACTTGCAATGTCCTGTGGCAAAGGTTTACTTTTCACTCGGCGGAGCTGGCAGCAGAGAAAGCCAAATGAGTTTTCCTAATCTGGTATGTTCTAAATCTGGTTTGTCTCAAATACAGCCTGAGAGATATGCAGCGCAAGTGGAAAAATAACTGCCAGCACGCAGATGCGTGTCCTCTCGGAGCAAATAAAGCTGACTTTTAAAATAAATGTTAAATCTCATCCTTGGTATGAAGGGAGACAGGCCTGTAGCTCAGGTATGGGGAGAGATATTTTAAGGTGGGCTGTGGAAGAAAGCTCACTACCAAGCTTCTGACCCAGCGTACATGTCCCTTTTTATCTGCTAAGTCCAATAATAAGCTTGTTATTAGAGGACATCTGTTACTGCCTGATAACACGTACAGCGAGCAGGAGCGCAGCGCTGGTGGGCAGCCAGGGATTTTGGCAGCTGTGGGGAGCGGCAGCTTCGTGGACTGTTTCACACCTCGTCAAGAGCTGGGGCGGCACATCCCTCCTGTGGGCCTGTGGCTGGGTGGGAGGATGCCAGGAGTTTGAGGCGAGGGCTATTCCTGCACAGAGCTCTCCTGTGCCAGCTGGTGTGCACATGTGCCAAAGCCTCATCCACTCATCCTCCTGCAGCCGCAGCTGGCCCCCTCGGTGCCGGGTCAGCGTGGTGGGTCTCCTGGCATACCTCCAGGACAGGCAGCAGAGCAGCTGGGAGAAACGTGCCACACGCTGGGTTCTGCTTTTTCCTTGTGCATTTCCAGGGGATGCAGTTCACACACTAGTTTCTTGCCCCCAAGCCTCCTTGCCTGAAGAAAAACATTCAAGGAGACTGTGTGAGCTGAATCTGAGCGTCATGAGGTTTTCCCCAAAGTCACTGCTGTAGGTAATGTATATTTATGAGCGCAACAAAGTGGGCTGCAGATACTTTGAAAGGCTGCTTTCCTCTCGGTGTGGCTTAGTATTTAGGCAAGTAAGGAGTGGAGATGCTGTCCAGACTGCATTCACCAGTGGCTGGTGCAGGACAGATGGCATCTTCTACCTGCCTTCCTGTGGGTCAGGAGATGCTGATGCTCTGTGGTTCAGGAGATGGTGATCCTTCCAGTACCTAAAGGGAGCCTACAAGTAAGCTGGAGAGGGACTTTTTACAGGGGCACGTGGTGGTAGGAAAAGGACAAATGGCTTTAGACTGAAAGAAGGTAGGTTTAGATTAGATACTAGGAAGAAATGCCTCATAGTGAGGGTGGTGAGGCACTGGAACAGGCTACCCAGAGAAGCTGTGGATGCCTCATCCCTGGCAGTGTTCAAAGCCAAGCTGGATGGGGATCTGGACAACCTGGTGCAGTGGGTGGTGTCCCTGCCCATGGCAGGTGAGTTGGAGGTGATCTGTAAGGGCCCTTCCAGTCCAAACCATTCTATGATCTTACAGCGCTCTGCAGGTTAGGAGATCGCATCCCTCTGCTCAGTTTTGGAGCATCACAGTGTGACACAGCTCTATTCCAGCAACGAGACTGTGCCTGTACCACCATGTGTGCCCTGAGCCCGGCTCTTGTCTGGGGAAAGGTCTTTCCAGACAGGGAAATCAGGGATGGAAAGTGAGTTTTGAATTTGCACCAGAGTCTCCACTGTTTATGTATGAGCAATGCTGATGTCATTTCCAGGGTGACCATCTGACACCTGAATTAGCTTGTGGCACTAGAAATACAAGGTGTGACGTGAAGTAAAGGCCAGTTTGCTTTCCTGCTGGTGGTCATGTGGGCTCTGTGAGACTGATGAAGTGCATAGCCTGCATTCACATAGTGTAAGAAAAGCATACAGGCACTGGTTTGTGGCCAGTGGTGGTCAGTGTTTGCTGGGCTGGGCTGCTGATTGATTCGAATTGCATTTCATGCAGGGGCCAGGACTTTCCAGCTGAATAGTTTTGGCCACCATAGAGCACCAGATTTCTCTAGATCTGATCATATACCTTTTTCTAAATACATAAAAATATATTGAGATATACACAGACACATATAGATAGATATAGATATAGATATATATGTATACAACTTACCGGGCCTAACTCCTCTTGTGGAAGGCATTTCAAGAAGGGATTGTCCTCCAGCTTGAGAAGCTCATGTTGGGTTATCTGCAGATCTTGGTAAGGTCAGTTTTCCCTGTGTTGCTAGCACCAGTCCTGCTGCTTTGGGAAATCCACCAATTTCATTTCATTTGCCATGTGAATTTGAGATTCGTTAAGGCACTGTCTATTTCTATGGTTGTTTAGGTGTCTGTAAAGATCAACAGGTAGGCCAGATTTTGTTGGACGTACCTCAGTTGCCATATACTTCCCAAAGGGCCCCTGTTCAGATGGATTGTTTCCAGGGCTCCTCAAGAGGAATGAGGAGAGCCACATCTGGCTAATAATTTGCTGTAGCCAACATGTGAGTTTACTTCAATGAGAGCAAGATTTTGCTCATGGATCAAACATCAAAGGATTCTTACATAATGCAACATCTTTTAACACTGGTAAAATATTAGGTCATAATCATGTAGTGCTCTGATATATTTTATTATTCTGTTTTATTTCTGAATGGGGTTCACCTCAACTCAAAAGATTCCCTAGCCTTGAAGAAAATAGTAATACAGGTGACTTACAGTGAGTCTTGGTTAGGTAGCTCTGACTTTTTCCTGCACCCTAAGCAGCAGCAGCAGCATCCCAAGCAGGTGCAGCCAACCTTCCTGATTCCTTGTCTCTGTACCACATCTTTCAGGTGGCTGTGAGACTCAGAGAGCCAAGGAGAGATGGTTCTCTGGCAGGTGTGGTAGGCTTGAGCTCACCAAGGACTGGGCTGGGAAAGCAGGCGGGCCTTGGATGAGCAAATCCCACTGTCTGGCATCCCATGCCATGCTCGTCAGTCGGTCACCCCAGAGGGCAGTGGGAGACATCATTCTTTAATGAGTGCTTTTGCTGTGAAAATACAGGTGTTGAAACAGACATTGGTGAGGAATTTACAGCTCCTGCCAGCATGCTGTTTTCATGTGTTGCGTATAGCAAGGGTCTGCTTTTACATTTCCTTGTGGGGCGTCCAGGACAGATAAGTAGGTATCGTTTTTCCATTTCTGCTTAATTGAGGAGATTTTCTGTTGGTTTCTGTTGCCTGTTTTTTACCTCCTCCTCCAAAAATGTAGCATGCTTGGTTCCCTCTATGAAGCTGATTTTTCAAGGCAATAATTAGATTTTCAAATTTCAAATATTCAAGCTACTTCTTTTGCTTGAAAGCTGGCACATAGGGAGCAGAATAGAAAGTTTGAAAGTGTGGAGGACATTTCATCCTGGGTTTGTGTGGGGATAAATCCTCTCCAGTGCCATGCCTTATGGCATTACCCGCTTGGAGAAGCCAGGGCTGCGGGTTTCTGAGCATCCTCCTGAGAGCAAGCCTGCCGTTTGTCAGCATTTGCACCAGCACGAGCAGTGAAGGCTTTTACAGCAAAACCGCACTGATGAGCTCTGGTTCTGCTCCTCACCACCCCTCCCTAGGCTTCCAGGGGGATCTGTCTTTCCTGTCACTCAGGATAACGATTCCCCACCAGCAGCACAGAGATCCAGAAATGCGCTGTAATCTTGCCGAGAGTTTGATTCCCCAGCTGGGACTGCAGGATTTATACAGCCAAGCGGTAGATGGTCATTGCACTTAAACTTGTGTGTTGGTATGCTGAACCTCTAAATGGGCTGAAGGGTCTCTCTTTGTCTGGAAATAACCTTGATTCTTGGAGTGGTGAAATCTGTAGATTTCACTGCATGAATTGGTTTAGATTTAATTTGATCCAGCTATTCAGTTTGAAAAGATTTCTTTTTTTTTGTTTTGTTTAAGGGTGGATTAGTAATTAATTCCCAAATTGATAGTTAGCACAATGGATATTTAATTGTAAATGTATATCTTTAATTAGAACTTTGTACATGGATGCAAAAATTCCTTATCTTGCAGTTTTTCGAAAACACACATATTAAACCACAGCCTTGCCCTTCAAAAATACTATTCTGTGTATTTAAAGGTCTGAATGACCTTTTAATCAGACGTTACACCTTTACTTCCAGCTGATATGACAACGTCTGACAGTAACTCAACCTGATGTGGCAAGAAAATAAATAAAAGCCGTCTCAGTCACTACATCTTTAAATCTCTCTGTCTAGCTGTGGTTTTGTGTTCAGGCAGATGGACCCACAACGGAATATTACATTTAGTTTTCAAGTGAAGACAATGTATTGAATTTAATATGTTTGCATGTTTGACTGTTCTTTTGAGGTCAATTTAGTCATACGATTGTTTCCTGCCATTCCAAACTCCAGCCTCTTCTGCAGCCAAGCTCTTTATAAATTATAAATCTGTATACCTCGCTCTCAGCAGCCATCTTACAGCCCACACAGACCGCTGTGGATGGTCTAGTGATTGCATTAGCTCTCCTCGGCGTACCTGGGTGCGAGGGCTGCCGTGCTCTGTCACTACTTGTGCTCATGCTCACCTCATGTAAACGGGCAGAACAGGGAGTGATAAACATGGATATGAGCAATTTCTACTTTTGGACCACCGACACAAAGAGAACTCACACTAGTCAGGGTGATTGTATTCAACACACCAGCTCATTGCCCTTGGAAGTTAATTTTCGGATGATTTATTAAAGTGTAACATTTGTGGAGGGGGAGTGGATATTGAATTGACAACAGGTCAGAGTTCTTACAATACAGCAGAATTATTTTGATCTCTGGTATTTCCATGTGCACAAGCAATAAACATAACAAAAACAGCTCCCTTTCATATGGCTTTTACAAGAGAAGCTATGTACTGCTTGAGCTTGATTATCACAAACTGGGCTAATTATTAAAAAAAAATACTTGCCACACTAATGAGCAGTTCCCTGGAATTCAGAAAGTAATATTCTGACACCAGGTACAATGCACGTTGTACACTGCAGGGTCCATGGTTTGTTGGAATTTTATGGAAGAACTAGTAAAACATTAGAAAGGTCTTCCCTGAAACAAAAATGAAAGAATTCTTGCAAAAAGAGACATGGTACTTAAATGTGGCACCAGCAATATCCATGAGATCTTTTTTGTTACAAGTATTTATGTGCAAATTTCCAGAGTTTTGCTTTTAGGAGAATTTTTTTCAGATATAACACTAATGTGTGGGTAGTTCTTAATGAAACAAGTACTTGTGAGCTGGGACAGACTGATAGAGAGTCGTGTTAGGGCTCACTCTCCCCTCCCTAGACAGTGCAGTCATTAGTTCTGGAGGGGAGACATGTGGGTCGAGATGCAGGGGTTCAAGGGTACTTTCATCATCTTCTGACTGAAGGAAATTGAGGACGAGAAGTACCTCACAGAAATGATACAGCCCTTGCAGGCTCAGCCCCTTCAGCCTCTCATGTAGGTTGTACTTTAAAGCTGTGAAGGGAATTTGCTGGTACTCAAATGTGTATGGAGGCGCCTGAATGCAAGTGGATATCATTTTCAGGGTGCAGCAGGTGGGGGAAGGAGGGGGTTGGCAACTCTGCAAGTGGGCTGTTTCTGTAAGCCAAGGTCCTGCATGTGTGTGAAAGAAAGGACAGGGGCAGCCTGGGCAGTACCCCTAAGTCAGTAGGGTGATTCCCTTACTGGAATGAAGTAATGGATGTGTTTTAAGTTCTTTCTGCATTGCAACTTAAACATAGAACAAGGTGACTGGCTTGAGGCTTGAAAATGCCAGCCTCTCCTCCTAAGGTGTCTGAAGTCTTTCATGCTTTCCGAGAGACAGAGCAGAGCCTTTGCTATTCCCCTGTCATGAACGTGGTCTTGCCAAAATGTCTGTTTAACCCGCAAACCCACCAAGCCGTAACTGCGCGCCCAGTATGCCGGGGCAAGGCAGAAACCATTGTACAACTGTGTGGTTATTCTAAAAGCACTGTCTGTTTTCCAGAAATTTTTTCTAGCAATGTTTACATTTTCATGACTACCTTGTTAACTAACTAAGGAGAAGACAGCACGTTAGGTGTGTTACATACTGAGTACGATGTATTGCGTGTGATCCTAAAATGGTGTGTGTTGGGAGAAGGATGTTTCTATTAATTGTTGAGCAATGGGAGGCATCGTGTTGTTCCTAGATAACTGAAAGTATGCCTAAAATGTAAAGGAAAAGAACAACTAGAACTCGAGTATGCCAATGCCGCAAAAGAAAGCTTAACTTGTTTTCTTGCTTTTTTTTTAGAGAACACCTGTTCCCAGCGCTGAAGCATTCCGATGGTTCTTTTAAGCAGTAGTGTATCTTATTTTCGAGGCAGTCCGAAGTGAATGGCAAGCTAAAGTCTTGTTTTAAGAAACTGCTTAGTCCACCATTGAAGAATATACTCAGATACTATTTTCATTTATGTATAGGGGTTTCCTCAAAAGCAAAAGACAAAAATTCGGGAGCCTGGGGAATTGGCCAGCTTCTTCACATTCAGTACACCGATTCTTTCTTTGATGTAACTTAGCTATACTAGTGAAGTTGTTGTCTATTTTTAAAGTGGCTGTAAAAAAAAAAAAAAAAAGTTTGGGTAAACCCCTGCTATAAAGTCATGTATCTTTGAAAAGTAACATATCTATACTTCATTTTCAAATATATGTGTTTCAGTACTGTAAACTGTACAGATAGCCGCTTGTATTTTGTGTGTTTAGACACAAGGAGACAATCATGTCTGAGCATCAATGGAGATAAACGGTTTGTACACAACAGTGTGGTTCTGCGAATTAAATCCGGAGCAATAAATTCTAGCTTTAACTATTATTTTGCTAGTTGTTTAGCAGCAGCAGCAACAGCAGCACTGTTTTACCATGCATCCTTCCATAGAGACTTGATGCCAAGTTTTCCAAGATAAAAAGATTGTGATGCATCTAGCAATTACCTTCTGTTGTGGTGTTGTGAGAGGGGAAGACGTAACACTTTAAATTAATTTTTCAAGCACTATATTAGAATAGTGGTTTGTGCACTTGCATTGCTTCTAAAGGAGCTTTACAGAGGGGTATCTCTCCAAAAATGCTGTCTGGTGTCTGACTCGTTTTCCACTGTGCTCTAAGCTGGAGTGCTCAGCATAGGCGGATGTGCAAAACCAGTCATCTAAATAAATGTTGTTCTAGGATGCAAAACAGAGTATGAGACCTTAGGAAAAATGATGACTCAGCTTAATTACCCTTCACCTATGAGATCTTATGTAACATTTTCAGTCAATGGAGTAAATATTTTAGAAAGTGGAATGCCATATTTTTCGTTCAGGTGGAGCTCTTCACAGTTAAGTGAGTTTTGACAGTTGGACTTGTTTGGGTCTCACTTGCAGTTGTGCTCATTTGAGAGCCTGGATATTTTTGCGGTATAAAAATGAATTTTTTTTTAAAATGCTTTTTAAAAAAGACCACTTCTCCCCACACGTTTCCTGGTCCACTGATCTTGGCTTTGCTGAATGACTGGTCCCTTAGGCCCCCACAAAAATGGTTTGCCATTCTTTTTCCTGTTCTAGCTGCATGGAAGAAATGTCTGCTCTGTGGAAAGGCAGCACACAGAGGGATATAGCTGACATGCCATAAAAAATATGAAGGATTCTTTACTTAGGGATACTTATTATCAGTTGATCATCACTTTTTATTGCTTGGCTTTGTCATACCACTCATGAGTGAGAAGGCCATGCCATCAAAGCAAGCGAATGCTGTTGTGCCATGTATTTGATAGATCTATAATTTTATACAGGATAGGACTACCAGTAGTTCCACAGATAAGGTGCTGGGCATGGAAATAACCAGTTAATGTTGCACAGCACATGCAAATCCCCTACTGTTTCAGCACTTTCTCCAGTTTTTTCTAAGTACTTCAGCCTTTGGCCCCTGGTCACACTTACTTGGTGAAGCACAAGGGATGGGTTGGGAATGCTACAGTGTGGGACCTGTGCAGGTGGGGAAGACGCCAACTTTGGCAAATGAGGGCTGGCAGGTGTTGGGAACAGCCCAGAAAGCGAAGACCAAGGGATGGAGGAGGAGAAACCTCCTGAGGTCACATGTGTGTGTCAGCAGGACCAGGCAGAGCGTGAGTGACCCAGGGTAACTGGAGGGGCACGGTTGGGCTGGGCTTACACCTGCATCCTCAGCTTAGGGTCAGTGCACGTGTCTGTGTCCTTGCGTCGTATGACGTCACATACATGGCTTCAGAGGTGGAATGTCACACTTAAAATGCTTCTATCATGGTGCCCCTCTTACGATTTGTAAGAGATCCTCAGTTGAATAGTCATCCAATGCCCATTCAATGAGCTTTGTGTCCGTTTGTATGGCAGCCGTGTATGGATTTTTTTTGTATTGGAGACTTTTTGGTTAGGGGCCTCTGTTACTGATCACTAGACCAATATGAGCTCTGCAAGGTCTTCTCTACCAAAGTGCTGATTGATTTACAAACTGAAGCCTTATTTGCACATCTGGCTGGTAAGCTTGCCTTGCTCTTTGGAAAACTCTCATTGCTCTTACAGAAGCAGAGGCAAAGTTAAGTTCAGGCTACATTAGGTGTACAAAGATACTCATAGCAATGTACTTACTGTCTAATACCCTAATGTTGCATGTCTTGTTGTGGTTCCTTTTTTTGTTTTGTTGTTTTGTTTTAAAGAACTGATGGATCTGTATATTGTAATTGTGGTGTTTTACATGTCAATTCAAAATTGTTACACAAAAAAGCATACCTGTTAATTACTGAAAATGAACGAGAGGTGATTTTTCTTTGATTTACCCATATGGTTTTAGTTTTGGATGTTGTTCCTTTGCACCATCAGGTTTTTAGATTCCGCTGAAACAGTATTTATATGATGTAGTGTGCATAGAGCATTTTAATTAGTGATGTTTGAAGAAGGAAATCCATTTTCTGGCCTGTCTCTCCCCACTGCCCTCCCCACTCCTCCCCATTTACATGCATATTTGTCAATCGGATTATTGTCAAGTCCTAATTACTAAATTTGTGCTTTTCACAAGGTCCAATACTGTTTTCCAGTGTGAAAATTTGTATTCTTCTCTGTTCTTCATTCTCACAGTGAAAAGTGAAAAAAATAAGGGTGTGGGCAAATAAAAAGCAGAACTCTTTCCATCTTCTAGGTGTGAGCGCTAAGCCTAGTGGAAGCATTTTTGGCATACCCCAGATAAACTTATGAAAAATGGTAAGCTTGAAAGGGAGGCACACATACCCATTCTGTCAATTAATAACAGACCCTCCCTATGAGGGAAAATACTCCCTTTTGTACAGACCCCCTGGTACGTAAGTCCTACAATTAATGCTGAAGAATGTAAAGTCTTTAAACGGGCTATATCTGTAATCAAATAATGAAGAAAGAAAGTAGTTAAATGAACATACCATTCAGGGTCGAATGCATTCAGCAAAAAGCAGTAGTGGGTCTTTGATCATGGTTAGATGCATAGTGATATCAAACAGTGGGTTCTCATGTAACAGCTAAATGTTTCAGATTTTGTTTTTATTAAATTTGGCAGTTTCACGCTGAGCTCTACTGTATTCTTAGTGAACAAAAGACAGCTCCTATGTTAGAAAGTACTCCATTTTCACAATTGCAGGGAACTAGGAGGGTATTTTCAGAAACATGGGCCACAGAAATGTACTCCTTTCACAGTGTTCTCCTATTTCTGAACTGTGCAGTTATCTATTAAATTTTCTAATAGATATTTGTGTAAGGTGTATGTATGCTTGTGCAATTATGGAAAAAAAAACAGTTTTGGAAAACAGTGTATTTATGAAAAAATAATCACTTATGGGGCATGTACAAAACTGTATAAAAACATTCAATTTGCCCAGTAAAGTTGTTTTTGTGATATTTCTGTGTTGTTGAATAAAGGACTTTAGTATTCAAAATATCTCTCTTTTTCCATAAACAGGTCCTGTTTGTGGGATCTTAAACAAAGAAAACCTCTTTTACAAAAGAACCCTCAAAATGAGTGAGAAGGTCCAAATGCTGACCTCAGTCTTGAGTATGGGAATGAATGCTTATGAAGTGATAGTAAAATAGCCACAGAGCTTATTCCTTCTCAATTGGCACTTGATGGAAACCCAATAAGTTGTATAACTGAAGGTAACGTCGTACTCTGGATTTCTTAAGATAGCAGAAAAAAATACTGCCTTTTTTCGACTAGGAATGTTACTTTGAGATTTTGAGGCTATGAAAGGTTAGTCAAGTAGGAGCAAGACTGATTACAGAACAGCCTTAAACCCATTAATGCAGACCTGTGTTGTATAAAAAGTGTGGACTAGTGAGGGTGGTGTGATAAATTAGCAGTTAGCTTTGTAGGGAGAAGCATGCAAAGGTGAAATCTCATCTGTAGCTCTTGCAACAAACAATAGTCCTGAGGATAGATCATCCTGTTGCTGTTGGAGTATTTGGAATTATGAATATGGTTTGTGAGAGAATGACAACATTATCTTCCTTTTTGTTTTACTGCTTCTCAGTTCAAAGTTCAGCTCTCTACCTGTCTCAAAAACTATACATAGCTAAGGAAATGTTCTCCTCTTGACATTCTGTTTCCCCACACTACTTGCTGGCATTGAAGCAACTTCAGATAGGTGGGAAAGTTTGTGACAGTGCTGGCAGCACGTCATCTGATTTTGGTGAAAATTCCAATGTCATTTTTCTGCGAATATTCCTTTAATCAACAGAAAGTCTGCTCTTAGGTGCCAAAACAGAATTTTGAACGAGTTTGAAAAATGGGGTAGGTCCTTTAGTCTGTGAGATGCCTTCAATGCCAGCTGATTTTCCAGGGGGAGCCGTGGTGTATCCTTTTGTTTTTTAAAGAAAGCAACAAAAGAAAAAGGAACAGAAGTGGATTTTCCACTGATCCTGTCTGCTCTTATCGAAATCCGTAAGGATATATGTTCTTGGGAGACATAGGCCGCTCATTAGACAAGAGTGAATCTTGAGGTCTGTTTGAAGAGGAGGAAAAGGGCTGCCAGGTTGCTCAGGCATACTCAGTGATCTCTCTGGATTAAATATAGAATTCACAGGGAGGAAATACACTCATTTCATGAGACGGTCGATTTGGAAGCAGGAAGAGGTCTCTGAGTTCCTATTCTTTTAATGCTTTCTCTTTCAACATTTTTTCCCCTCAAGTATTGTTTTATACTAGTCTGAATGAAAAACGTCCCTCAGCTCCGAAGAAATACTCGCCCCAGATATGAACCTTGCAGTTTAAAACTACCTCTGGTTTTTTTATAGCTTTTATTTTTAATTTAAAAAAAAAAAGAAAAAAACAAAAACAAAACCAAACCAAGCAACTAAAAATAAAAACCCAGACAACAAGCAGGTAATTCTTCAAAGCCAAAACTGACAAACTTATTACTGAGCCTATTAAAGGAAGGAAAATACCCTTTTGTGTGGAAACTCAATTCTTCTAGGCTGTGTTGGGCTCAATTTGGTTTTGCCACTAGCCATGTCAGTGCTCTCGTATATATTTCTAAGGAACAAGTCTGAAATGATGAACAGTCTAGTGATACAGGGCAGTGTGCCTTCTGGGAGACTCCAGTCCTCCCCACGTTCCCATGGGCTTTACTAGATAGCTTGTGGAATTGGAGGATATTGTATAGGTGTCTTAGTTATAAGTTTGATCTTACTTCACTGGAAGGATCTACTCAGTCAACAGTGTGCACTGAGCATGGATAGATGGCCCCAAAATCTATAAAGGAAAGAAATTCTTCTCAGTAATAACTGCAGAACATACAATGATGTTTGAGACCACTGGAACTATCTGAGGAAAGAAAGATGAAGTGCCACATCGGCAAAGGTGTCAGGATCTGGTCCCACTGTAGGTTTGTCTTGGTTTGCCGTGTGGTTTTTAGGGTGGACACGCGTGGCTGGGTCACTGGGCGCTTCAGCAGAGCAGTTTTGCCCAAGGAAGGCAGAATGAAGGAAATGCGGGTAGCAAAATGTTATTCTTGCAAGACATGGTTCTGGATTGCCTAAAGAAGCTGTGATGTTCTGGAAGATTTTCACTGCTCTTCTAAGTTCTCAGATGATATTAAAGGATTGTCACATTATTATTAATGTAACAAGCAGGAGCAGTTTGTTATGCTACCGCCCATTCCTGAAAAACGGGTTTTAGAAGTTAGCCCTAGTGGGTTAATTTCCTAACCAACTCTGAAGGTACTTCTTGGTGTAAAATGACTTCCCTATAACAGAAGATGCTGTGACTGTGGGTTCGTTGGCCTGTATAGCGCCTTGACTTGCAGAGTCAAGGATATTTGATAGAAAATAATTCAGCAGAATTCTGGCAGAAGGATCTGCAGGTGTCATGATGTCAGCCAGAGCCTGGATTAACTATTCGGTGCAGTTCTCCCCAGCCTAGTTTCTGATGTGTGTAAGCATCCTACATTGGAAAAGAAAGCACCTTTCTTCCCTTGCTCCTTTAAGTCTGCTCTCTTTGCAGAGTTAATAACACTAACCCTCTACACTTCTTTAGGAAAGCCCAAAGTGTTAGAAGAAATACATCTCTTTCTGGCTAGACATTTTCCTTCGGGAAGAGAGAGGAGAGTTAGTCTAGGTCAGAAACTCCTGATGCTTGCTCAATTCTCCTAACAGGGGTCTTCTCTGCACTGGATGTAGCTTGTGAGCAAAGTCCATACATCAGCTTGGCAATTGGACACAATCCTACAGAACATCAGCACTAAAGCAAACAGGACCCAGAGGGGGACGGTCCCACTGCTGTCTCCGTGGTACGTGTGACACACACAGGTTTATGCCAGGTGTCCAACAACCCTTCCCACACGGGGGGCTCAGGTTTGCTGTGCCCAGCAGAGAGGTGAACCTCCCCAGATCTGAGGAGCCTGTAGCACGCTGGAGGTTCTTAAGAAGAGAGAAGGTTTTTACATGTCCAGACAGGGACTAGAACATCTCGACCCACTTGTCTCGCGTTAGCTTTTGATTCCTAGCTGTGAGTGTCGGTGGCCACCAGGCTGTAGGAGAAGGAGCTGGGCTATTGAGTATACCTAGTCTCTTATGTGCTGACATTTTAAGGGTCATACCTAGAGACTGATAGTTAATTTGAGCAGCTGATATGTTGACTGATTTTAATGCAAAATTATTACAACAGGCTTTCAACCTGTTTTTGGATAATTAGTGAGTAAATAACCTGATCTAGCAAAACTTGTCACCCACATTAAGAACTGTGAACTAATTATTGCTTTCTGATACTCTGTTCTTACTTGTTTTGCCTTTTTATCCTGATTGTTTGCATTCCTAGGACTGATTTGCCTTTCTGATGCAATGCCATGTGATCTGCTGATTAATTTTTGTGAGCAATCATAAACTCCAACCTATGGCTGACTCCGTATATTTTTATGCTACGCTCCATAAACATTCATTCATTTCTTATTATTACTGTGTGGAAACAGACTTTTACAGGCTAATAAACTTGGATTTGAACTGGATGAAGAGTTTCCTGGTGTCACTTCTTTCCTCTTTTTAAGGAGAAAAAAAAACACAGCAAAAAAGAAGAAATGAAGGTGCAAACCTTGACTTGATTTAACCAGGTCTCTGTAACTATGTCCACAAATGCTGTCAGTGCTAGACTTGGAAATACCAACAGCAAAACCTTATTCTCAAGTTGGTTTCATTAACAGTGAGAAACACTCTTTCTTAAAAATAAAACAAACTTCCAGGGCTTAGGGCTGGGAAAGAGGGGGAAGGGAAATCGGGTTTTTTTCTTTAATTGGTTACTCTGGTGTCTTCTCTCCTGTAGACCTGCTTTCTTAAACATGCTGACATGCACAGGGCAGCTTCCAGCTGAGACCAATTAAGCAGAGCATTTGCCTCCAGTGTGGCTCACTGGCTGTGGCTGGGTGATGCTCATTGCAGGCTGTGTGTTGGCGCAGGCACAGCTGGAGCACGCGCAGGCAGGCGACCTCGCAGCAGACAGAGGTCCAGGGCCAGCATCTTCTCACGCTCCTGGGGTCTGATGCTCCCTGACCTGCAGTGCCTGGCAAATGTCTGGTCAGAAATGACTCTGCAGGTGGTGGAGTATTTTCTTTTTCAGGTGGTTAGTTCAAACTTAAACAGCTTGGCAATACCAAGTGTAGTAAACAGAAGGAACATGAATTCTCATGTCATAGCTGTTTAAGGCATCTCTGTAGATGAGGAAGCTGTCAGTAATTGATAACCCTTTACATGGTCTCTGCAAGGAGGCCATTGGGATGGAATGGCACTTTGTACAGGGAGGGGAAGCAAAGCTAAAATATGTTGGGCTGATGCCTGCATACAACTACATGTAGTCCTCTGATGTAAAGAAGTCATCGTCCTTTCCATATGTTCATCTGAAGTGTGTCACAAACATTATGCATAAAAATTGTATTTTTCAGTCCACTGGAGGACCAGGTCACACGGGCAATCTTAATCTCATCAAAGAGCAAATGGCAATTTAGGAACAGAAGGAGGGCTCATGTTTTGTCAGCTTTCAGGCCTTGAGTGCAAGCAGTGAGATCAAGTATCACTGAATGGCGCAGCTGGACTAGACAGGACCCAGCCTCTGTGTACAGTGACCCTGCCAGTGGCACAGCTGTCCTAGACAGGGATATTTGGGGACCAGTGCTCTGGTCCCTCCTTTCCTGGTTCTGCTGGAAAGAGTGACTTTTAGAAGATGGGGATGATTCTGAGGCAGTCTCACCACAGAGATGAAGCACAAGCAGGATTATTAGCTGATGACTTTTTTTTTCCTGTTGTGACCCAGCACATCTTACTTCAATAACATAAGATAGAATTGCAGCAGCCAGAGAAAACTGCAGCTCCCGCAGCCAGGCAGAGGAAAAAGCTCATTTGCTCACTCTTTCTTTCTCATTCTTTGTTCGCCTTTCCTCTGTATTTCTTTCCTTTAACTCCTTTCTTCCCTAGAGGAAGGCAGATATGGCAGATCCTGTGGCTCCTGCCAGCAGTCCCCAGCTCCGTGCTTTGTGTCCTGGGAACATGATGGGGCTGCATCTGCACAGAGGCCTCAGCTCCTGGAGGCTGGAGCACCTGCAAGGTAGGTAGGTGCTTGGTGTGCAGAGCGCTGCCCCAGCAAGTGTGTGGGCTGCTGCTTTTCTGCTTGTGCCACTGGATTCCGTGGGGAAATGGTGGCAGATACTGGGCTGAAGAGGTCGATGTTGAACTTTTTACATCCCCAGCATGGCAGGGTTAGGAAGCTGATGCAGATTGCAATGATAGCAGTGAATATGTAGGTTAAATGTGCCCTAAAATTCTGGTGCTGAGAAAATCTAGGGAGACTTCTAAGGGGCCGGGGGTAAGATATGTGCTTGATCCATCACTGGCATGTCCTAAACTTTCTCTGGCCACAGCTAGGGTTCTGGAAAAGAGGTTAAAGTAAGCTAGGTCTTAGCTATTTCTTTTCCCTAATTATTTCCTTGGAAACAGCTGAGTTGGTTTTGCTAGGAATTTGAAAGCACACCTAGCTCAAGGCAGGCACTGAGCTGGAGGCAGATGCCTTGCCTGAAAGGTTTTAGCCTGCAGGATTAAAGGTCTGAGTAAAGCTATGAACTGCCAAAAATGGGACCTTGTAATAGGCACTTTAGGTGATGTGAACTGCAGATGTTGCCACCAGCTTTGCTAGGAGTAAAGGAGGGAGCGAGAAGGGCGTTAATTCTGCGGTGCTGCATGAGGAGACTCAGTCTGGTTCTCTACCAGCAAGGCAGGAAGCAGCCAGGGTGGGCTGGGGCTTTTTGGGTGGGCATCCCCTTAGCATAAAATACCACTTGTATGATGGCAAGGAAAAGCTAGGCAAGGAGAGCAGATGGCTGTGGCAGCCCCAGCCGAAATGCTTCTCAGAGCTGCCAAATTGTGCCCCAAGGAGCAGGCAGAAGAGGTGCTCTCCTGGCACATGCACCATGAGGGGTACAGTTTCTGTCTCTGTCTCCTCTGAAAAGAACCAGCAACCCAGTTCATCAGCTTCCTCGTGTGTTGAGCACAGAGGCAGGTTATATGCAGGGTGGTTGTTAATAGGAACGTGCTGGGAGTGATGGTGATGCCCTGGCAGTGCCATTCCAGGGGGTGCCGTGGCCTCCTCCCCGCTCCCTGCTGATGGTGTGCGAGCCTCCGCTGTGTTTTGATCCGACACTCCACACTGCTGTTCTGACACTTCACCGCTCCCACCGCGGTTGCTGCATTTCTCTTCTCCTTTATGTTAAAACAAGGGAGGTGTTTAAATATTTATTATCGCTAGAAACTCCAGAAGCCAACGTTCATTTGTATAAGTGACTGGGATTTTTTTTTTCCAATTGTCAGTAATAATTCATTAATTATTATTTTCAAATTGTTGTTCTCCCTGCGATGTGTCACCTTCCCACTGATTTGGCAGCAATCTGCACAAGATGTGGGATGTACAGCACCGTGGTTCTTCCTCCTGTGGGTTGTTGCTGCTCCTTCAAACATCTTCCCCTTAAACAAAGTGGGCGTTGGAGTTCCTGGTGTCTGTTCAACTAAAGGGAGAATTTTTTTCCTTGCTCTTCCTCCACATTGGTTTTTAGGGGGGCCAAGTGCTTTCTGCTGCCATTACCACATCTGTGGAACTGGGGTCTGCTCCTGCCCCTCTGCAGGTGCAGGAGACAAAACTCATGGCTTTCGGCACCTGAGGATTCTGTGTTTGGCTGTTGCTGCTGGACGAGCATTTCCGCTTGCTGCAGTGGCTGCACTGAGCTGTGCCAAGCCTCAGTGGTCCTTCAGGCTCTAAGCATTGAAGTGGCACAGCCTGGAATCCAGAGCCATGCAAAAGCAATCTTGTCTGGCCATTGGAAAGTCGGCATTTTTCTTAGATTACTCTAAATGCAGAGTGTTGCTTGCTTTCCCTTGCTTCTGCCTGCAAATGAGGGGGGAGGCAGCAGGGGAGTGGCAGACTTCATCTGTGGGGAAATAGGAATGGGAAACTTGCACTGGCAAATGCTTTTTGTTTGGTTCTTTTTAGCCCAGAACATGATGTTTGTCTTCTGAATTCCCTTTTTGCAACGCCTTTCCCTCGAACACTTTTGTTACCGCTTGTGTATTTGCCACTTTTGCAGGAGAGGACTGTCTCAGGGAGCAAAGCCATTCGCCATCTGAGCCTGCCAGAGACATGCCTGTGCCTAATGCCACCACTGCACTATTCCCATAGGTCACGGCTGAGCTGGATACCAGAGCTGCCAATAGCCGTGGAAAACAATAGCAGGCTGCTCAAGGCTGTGTCCTAACTGGGCTGCCCAAAACTTCTTCTGGGAACTGGGGAGGAGACAGGGAAAACGCCGCTGGGGTTGGTAATCTTGCTTTTGCCTAAGGTAACCACAGGAGCTGAGCATCCCTGGTGCAGCCCATGGGGCTGAAAGGAGAAACTGCCTTTCTGGCCTGAAACATGCCAGCGAGGACTGCCTTACGGGGTCACCAAATGCAGCTGGCTGGCTCCTGGCTTGCCTGGGAAGGGCAGCAGCTGCCATGCTGGGCTGTCCTGGGCTTGGGGCCAGGGAAACCTCCCGGCAGAGAAGCAGGGGTGGAACTGTGGGCACATGTTGCTGCACATGATTGCAGGTACGCCTGCAGCCGCCTCTGTGCCTGTGTCCCAGCCAGCCTGAGCACACCAGGCACAGCCCAAAGACCAGCTCTGCTGCTGGACCCATCAGTGCCACCACGTCCCAGAGCATTTGTATTTGCTTGTCATCTGTGCGGACACATGAGTGTTAAAAGGCAGTGCTGGGCTGGAGATTAGGTTTGTTAGTCTAACTCTACTTTTTACTTCTTTAAAGACATGCTGTGCAATTTGGCTCTGTTCCCACTCCTCTTTTTCTCCCCTCCTTCCCCTTCCCTTCCTGCCCTTGCCACTGAATGGCTCCGTAAACCCCATTTCCTTATGGGGAGAAAAAGAGGAAAGACAGACCTTGATTAGTGCAGCTGAGCAATTCCATGAGGTCTGGCCTCACTCTCCCTGGAAATCCATGCACCAATATTGTAGCAATGCAGAAAGCCCCTTCTTGGGGTATTTCAGCTGGCACCTCCAGCTTGCAGCTGGAGCAGCTGGGAGTGAATGCAAGTGTGGCTGCACCTGCGCTCATTATTTTTTGGGGGAGTTGGGAGGTGTAAAATTTTGCGTGCTTTCCACTGGATGGAGTTTTGCCTTTGCCACAGAAGCAGCAGCTCTTGGGAGCTGCCTTCTGGGAGGCAGGGCGAGCTGCGGGAGCGGGGCTGAGCTGCCAGGCTCAGCGGGATTCGCCGTCTGGATAATACGCGGCCAGGGTTCAGCCTGAAAGGCCGGCTCGCGTTGTGTGGTCACAGGAGTAATTTGCCGAGAAGGGCTGAGATGAATTGCTTCGCCTCCCGAGAGGCCCAGGAGCAGGGGGAGCCCAGCCCCAGCCCAGCGGTGCCTGCGGCTCCCGCCGCCCCTCGCCCTGGCGGGGTCTGCCCTGGGAGGAGCTGATCCCAGGAGGTTTTTAATGGGAAACTGCCAGGGCAGTAAGCAGAGCTGTGGCAGGGACGGAGAGCTTTTGGTGAGGGTGCTTTAGCCAGAGAAGGAGTGCTGAAACACTGCTTAAAACATGCACCCCCACAAATAAAGGTGCCGCAGCTTTGGAGGGGTAGCCAGGTATTAATAAAAATAAACAAACCCTGAGAGCAGCCCTTATCAAGTGCATGCATCACTTGCTGTGCTGGGAAATGTGCTGTCAGTCAGTCCCCCACCTCCTTCACCGGAGGAAGGTGGCAGCACTGCAAGGAGAGGAAATAGGAGAGGAAAAAAGCCCAACAGGTGCTCTCCGGGTGTGTATAGAGGAAGTAAGCACGGTCGTGACCCTGTAGGTGCACCTGGGCTCCTGGCCCTGCCCGTGGCCCCAGCTGGGCTCTCCTCCAGTGCTGCATCAGAGCATTTGCCTCTCCCTGGCCCCTCAGGAGATGAACTTGCTCCTCAAAACCCTTCTCAGTGTCTGAGGAGTCTGGAAGTGTGAGGCATGTGGCCACATTTCCAGGAAATGCCCTGCAAGGACATCCTGCTCCGGCCATGGGCCTGGCACAGGAGAGATGCGGTGTGACACAATACCTGTGCTGACCCCAAGGCTCTGCACTGTCTGGTGCTGCTCGGGGCTCTCTCTTTCAGGTTTGGATGACATTTTTACTTCATTTGTACTCTAATGAACACCTGTCACAATCAGTTTTCAAGCCCATTTTTACTCTGGCTCTTACTTGGCCCACAGAGGTGTAGGCAGCTCCTAGGTAGGGCACCAGAGGAGGAATTCAGGGAGCTGCCAAGGGGTTCAAGTGGTGTGGTGGGACTCCCTGGAACAGGGTGGGAAAAAGGATCTCAGCATCCACCAGGAAGTGGCAGCTTTTTTCCCCAGGACATTCAAGGAATGCTCAAAGCTGTGCCACAATAAACAAGGGTTGCTTTGGGTGGTGGCTGCCTCCTACACTGATGCTTCTTCTGCAACATGGGCTTGACTTCCAGCTTCATTGCCAGATCAGGATCCAAACAGGTATTGCTGTGTTTGCACAGGCCACTGTCACAGACCAGCATGCCTCTCCCACTCCCTTCCCGGGACCTTGGGCACTGGTTGCTGTGGTTGCCAGCCGAGCTGTGGGTGGCAGTGTGCCTGTGCCCCCCCGTGCAGCGGAAAGGGCCATAAACCATTCCCGGTGCTGAGCTATCAACCTGCGTGGAGAGAGAGTACAAGTGGGCTGATCTGCCTGCCCCAGTGTGACTTCCCTTACAGACACCAGCTGGTTTCTATTGAGTCGATTTAACCGTGTTTCCCTTCACAGCGTGGCTGTGGAATGCCCACCTTCGAAAAGGTCTTGCTTATTGCAAAAGTGATTTTTCTATTTGGGTGCTGATGATATCTACATTGCACGAGAGTATTGCAGGGTGGACCTGTAGTCTGGGTCTACTTCTGGTTCTGCCTTTATCCGGGAGTCTCTCCAAACCAACTGCATTTCCGATGCTGGCAGCAACTAGGGTAGGAGTAATTTGCTGGGCTGGGGTGTCACTCAGCCATGAGCGGCGTGTGACAGCCATGATCGAAAGGGACATTTATTTGCCTTTAGGATGGAAGGGACGTGACACTTCTTGTCAAATCCCATCTTTGCAAATGTGGTCTGTGAGGCAATAAGGCAGAGGTCATGGCGAAAGGTCAGACAAAGCAGCGCTCTGCCTCGGCGGGCGTTTGTCCTGGTGCTGCAACGGCGTGAACACGGCACGGGATAGTGGCGTGAGGAACAGCCGGTCCACCTTCCGCAGGCTGCTCCCCCTAACAGCTCAAGTGATTTTGTCAGTAATGGCTCACACACTGTTTTGATACGTGCACACATGATTTTACACGCTGGTGATATTTTACACCACGAGAGTTACTCAGAAGACCAAGGGCTGCTTCATGTGTCACTCACCGGCTTGGTGGAGCCCCACATGGATTTTTGCTGCTTTGGAGGCCTCTTTGAGAACTGGAGGTGTGCAGCCTCTCTGAAGTATAGGCGTGAGTGTGGATTTTTAAAATGGATTAAAGGAATCCTTTTGTTTAAATACGGACTCAGATCTGTAGTTGAGCTCTGGTGGTCAGCATGGACTAAAGCAATGTAAACTGAAAGTGACCATCAGCTGTGGACTATAAGGGACTCCCATGGCCTACTCTGCTGCCATGAACATAAAGACAGGAGACTAAATGGATCAGGAAAACAAAGGTGAGGGATTTCCACACCCAGGGAGGGGAATTTTTATGGGCTACAGCCTGATGCCTGTCCCATCCAGGGCATCAGAGTTAGGTTCTGGATCTCATTGCAACCACTCCTGCTATTGGCAACACCACGGCCACTCTGCAAAGCTGTGGCATGAATGCAAACCCTTCCCCTGCCCCTTCCTTCTCCAGCCCTGCCTGTGCTGCTGAAAGCTGCTCTTTTTCAGCATTCATGGAAAAACCAAACATGCAGTTTGCAAAGACCCACTCTGCTCCTCTTTTCCCATCAGTAAATGCACATACCCAGCACTTCGCACCATTACACCTCCTTAGAGATGCAGAAAACACATAGGTTGTTTGTTTTCACATATACCTACCTAATTGATGGGTTGGGAAAGGGGAGGCGGGAAGGGAACTTCAGCCCTATTAAACTGTTGGGAATTGTGTTCCTTGGATTAGAAGTGTCTGTATTATAAATACTGTGAGAAGCTGAGGCAGAGAGTGAGCTGGCTTTCAGCATCTGGGATAAAACCACCGGCGATGGTGGAGCCCTTCGTAAACATTTGTGTTTTCCCAAATGCAAGGGATAGTTAATCCAAACTACACACCTGGAATTTTGTTCCCGTGGCCATCAACAGTGTTGCCTCCGTGCTGGACCAGGACCTTAGGCAACAGAGCTGAGATGTGCACACATCCCTGCCTGGTCCTGTTTTCCAGAGGAGCTGCTGGAAAGCCACTCCCTGGGTGTAAATACCTGCAATCTTTGCAGGTGGATTTTTAAATCTAGAATTAAGCTTTGCAGCTCTGATCTATTTATATACAGTGCGTGGGGCAGAAGTATATTCAGGTGAAATTTTTCGGGGACTAGAGAGATTTGTGGCTTATTTATGGCTGAGCATAAGAAAAGAAAACAAACGAAAAAATGAGCTCCAAAACCCACCTTGAGTATTTTTTGGTTGTTTTTTTTTTTTTACTTTATGTCTGTGCACCACACTAATGCTTAACCAGAAGCTGAAGCAGACCCAGAAAAGCATCTGAAAAGCCATGTTCATATTTCTCAGGTAACACTGATAGATTTCTGTTTCTGGGAGCAGGGATGCATCCTGCAGGGTCATGGCACCTGCGGAGAAAAGCACAGTTATTACGTAAAACAGAACGAAACGGATCCCATTCCATCTTCCTCTCATTTCAAGGGGTTGCTGTGAAATTCGAATGCGTAAAACCTCCTTTTGGAGCTTCTTGCTTTTATCCTGATGGACAGGCCTGACACAGTGTGAGCACTCCTAGGTTAGAGATTTCTCCCTATGCTTCTCCCCAGACCCACATCCTTAATGGTGGGCTGCTGCCCTGCCCCCCGCTGCCTCCAGCTCAGGCCAGACAAGCCGTCGAGGGTACTTTGGAGAGTTGTCAGGTGGATTGGGCCGTGCTAAGTGAAGTGTGCAGGGAGGAGAGAGGGGGAAAGAAAAATACCAGGGCTGTGTGCCAGTTCTTCAACCTCTGCTGGGGTGACAACCTCGCAAGGGCAGCGGAGCTAAACATGACTCAAACGGATCCTCTGGGGTGGTGACTCTCCACTTGTCATCTCCAGCGCAGGGCTGAACTCAGCCTGGCCGCCTGTAAAGCTGGGGGAGCGGATGCACGGATTAGTGATTACCTTTCCCCTAATAAAAAGGGAAAAAAAAGGGAGAGCGAGAGGTCCTTTAGCAAGTTATTGCTTTTATAGCCGCACCTCTGTGCACTGAGCTGAGGCAGCTTCCTCTGTGCATTCAACTGAAAACAAAGAGCGAGAAGGAGAATGAAAGAGTAGGACGCAGCCTTCCCCTCAGCCGGCTCCCAGACCTGAGCCTCCTCCGCTGCCTGCCTGCCTGCATGGGGGGACACGCTGCCCTGGGTGTGGGGGCTGCAGGGGGCACCCATCAGCCTGAGCCCTCCTGCCCACATCCAGCACCTTCAGAGGAGTGAGGGGAAACCACAGCCAGGGGCAAGAATGCAATAACTGAAAAAGGTTCCCCTCCATCATCGAGAAAACCCAACAAACCCCCCAAAAACCCACTCGGGATCACTCAGGCAATAACTCCACTGTGTACAAACCAGTCTAAAATGGAGAGCATTGCAGAGCCACGGTCTGGTGTCGCTTAGGTAAAATGGGTGCATTATCTGCAGTAATACAGTGATCTCGCTCTTTCACCTCCACGGCTCCGCCGGCATGGAGGCGATTGCACAGACAATGTGCCATCCCTCATTCCCTCCACTTTTAATTCCTCCCCCCTCCTGCCGTGAATCTATGCAATTTTCCGTTAATAAAAAAATAAGAAAGAAACCAAAGCTCTTCCTCAGAAATCTAGACATTAGCATATTCGCCCTAATACTTTAATCCCCATCATTGTTTATAATCGGGCTACACACAAGGTTACGCACAGTGCTGACTGATTTATGAATATATATATGTATATATTTCGTTTTAATTGAAACTGCAACATTTAGGTTCCACCTTAACAGTGCACCTTAAAAGATTATCTCGGTTATTTCACAGGCACCGAGCCGGCACTAATAGTCCAAGGCAGATATTGAAAAGCAGCACAGGGCCAGGCAGATCTATTAGAAATTCCCATCCACGCGCCTCATACATATTGATTTCTGACACCAAGCAGCAGTGAAAGCCCCCGTGGGAATAATATATTTAGCAGGGTTCGCTGCGAGGAGGTCACAGAGTGCATACAGATTAGCTACAGAGGACCAAGGCACTAGTGTTGGAGCCAAATGCTAGATTTTATATCATTTTAATCTGAACTTTTATAATCCTTTTAGTTCTTCTTTCTCTGGATGGCAGAGGAAAGGCTCCTCCGCATGTATCATGCATCTTTTTTCTTTTCCTTCTTTATTCCTCCTATAAATGTGCAAATGCTGTTGTAATGGGGAGGAATGTACCCTTAGCATTAGCAGGAATAGGCACAAACAGATTTGGGGTTTATATATAGGTATGTGTGCATGTGTATATATGCGTTTATATATATGTGTATCTATATATATATGTGCCTGCTTGTGGATAATAATGGTCATTTTGGCTGGAGACATCTTTATTTGAGGGTTTCCTTCAATGGGGGTGGTGGGAGGGGGTCTCAGTAAATCTCAGGCTCCAGTTTTAATGTGCAGAAATAAAGAACCGCTCTAAGACCTTCTTTTCTTTTATTTTTATCCCAGAGCTTAATTGAGCAGAAGTCACATTTACGCTGTTGAGCCTCAGAAAGCGACAGCAACAACAACAACAACAAAAATACCTAAGCAGTTTTAATTACCTTTCTGCCTGTGCTGAGGGAGAGGAAGTGCCTGCTCGCCATGTGGGGGGTGTTGTGGCTGGCTGAGGCGGCGGGGTCGGGAGGCTGGAGGGGTGCCAGCCTTGCAGAGGGAAAGGTTAGAGTTGACACACTTTGACACAAGAGTGAAATGCGCTCCGACAACAAAGAAACCAGGAGATTGCAGCTAAACAGACACAAAAGCTCACGGGCATCTTGCAGGCGAGAGAAACACACCGACTCCAATTTTTTTTCCTTTTTTTTTTCTTTTTTTAAAGAAAAGTTCTCAATTCTTCCCAATAAACAGTATTCCCATACTGATCAAACCAGCTGTCTCTGGCAGAGAAGTCATTCCTAAAAGCTGTGTGATGGGCAGACCCACTACTTTCAGTGTTCCTGATCCTGGCATGGGGCAATGAGAGTCACCCACCCACCCAGACCCCAACCTGCCAGTTCTGGACGCTGCAGGATGAGTATGGGTCACTTCCTGCCTGGAAGACAAAAAATAATTTGAGTCTTGTTTTCTAATTTTTAAAATGAAAGGGAGGAGCAGCTTTTGACACTTCTGTTGTCCCTCAAGCCAATGAGGTGTTCAGCCTTGGGCTAGGAGAGGCTGTGAGAACTGCTTGAGAGACATGAGTTGTCTTTTTTCCACTTTTTAACTCTCTGAATGATGATCTCCCTGCCAGAGGTGCCCCCCGGACCTCAGACAATGAAGCAGCAGTCGAGTTGTCATGAGAGAGGAAACCCATAGGCCTGCAACAGGTCCTGGGGAAGAAGCTTGGGGGAAACGAGAGGTGGAAGCTGGCTCACCATGCTTGGGGGTGGGGTCTCTGCTGTCTTTGACCATGCTGGGGCAGGGTGGGGTGGCCCTGGGTGGCCCCAGGCTCTCAGTTACCTGGGGGGCACTCTGGGGACTGCCTTGCTGGGTCCCAGACCTCCCCTGGCGGGCTGTGGTGGCACAGTCGTGGTGTCCTCGGGACGTCCCAGGTAAGGAGAGAAGTGTTTGGTGCTGTGCAGTGGTTTTGGGGCCACGTGTGGGTTTGGTGCAGGGCCAGGCCCCACCTTTCCAGCTTGTGCGCTGTCCTCATGGATGCGCTGCTGGTGTCACCATGCCTGCCCGTCCGGTCATGGCTGCAGTGCAAGTGGCCGGAGCTGGCTGGGCATCCTCCCCAGCTGCAGCACAAAGAGCAGCTCGGTCTTTCCCACCCGAAACCTGAACTTACATGGACTTCAGTGCTTCATATGAATTTGGAGGCTGTTTGCAAGGCATTTCTGATCTGAAGAGCAAGCAGCAGTACAGTCCTACCTACCTTCAGAGCTGGCTACTTGAACATAGGATTTATTTCCAAGAACTGAGTGTCTGCTCTATTCTTGATGGGTGACATTAATCACCGCTTTGCTGCCCACCTGCAGTCTCCATAGGCACCCGGTTGCAAACTCTTGGCAGTGAGTGCTCCTGATTCCAGGGTGCTACATGACCTCGCTGCGGACTCCTTGCACTCACTTACTGTTGGTCTTGTCTTTGGATGCCTCCTGAGAGCAAAGATAAATCTACTTCTTCCTTGATTTCTGCAGTCAGAAGAAAGAGTCATAAGCTACAAGGAACATGCTGTGTCACTAGAGAGAACAAAGCTCTTCTTTGCTTGCCTTTCAAAAGCGCAATGGTCTTGAGCACCACAGCATCATGCTTTTGTCTTCTTCTCTGCTAAACCTCATGCACCAGCCTTATGGCTGTCCCAGGGACTGATGGCTATAACCTACCTCTGTCAGCACAAGCACCCATTCAGAAGTGGGGGCTGTGCTGAGCCTGCCTTTCACCAGAGGTCTGAAACTACAGCAGCACACATCTCCCAGCTTGCACAGGTGCACTGTCTTGCGAAAACCCTTTCCATCACACTTGCGCTTTCCAGGGGCATGAACCCTGTCACAAACTCTGTGGCAATGGGTACTCCCAATCCCAAGGCTGCTGTGCTGCAGTTAATGCACCTACCTGTCCTAAAGGTGAGCCTTAAAAAAAGTACACCAGTGGTCAGGCCAAGAAGGTTGTCCACTTAATCATCAGGTATAAACGTAGGGCTGCTTTCCCAAGGCTCTGGATAATGTGTCACATCAGTGTTGCTCTGTGATCCCAGACCAGGGCTTAAGCTGATGCCAATGCTTCTTAGAGAATACGGGGCACATCTTCCCACCCGCGCACTTCATGGACTGCTGATGGTGGGCACCTGCAGTTCACCACCTTCTTGTGAGAGCTTTGGGGGCATTAATGATTGCTTTGCTGTGGCTCTAGTAAAACACTGAAGTGCTGCACAGGAAAGAGGTCTCTTCATAACATGCAGCCTCCCATTCCATAAAACTCAGCATTTCTCACAACTTGTGCTTGGTTGAACCAAATGCTGGCATTTTGCAGAAGAGTTTGGTGGGAAGTGTCTGTGTGTCCAGCCCAGTCCTCTGACATTTGAAAAATGGTAGGTCCATATTACATCTGCGCTGCTGGTGAGGTTATTCAATTGAGCAGCTGCCTGGAGCCAAGCCCCACCCACAAATTCTTTGTCTGAGTGGGAACTCAGTGCTTGGGTACAATACAGGTCTTGCCAAGGACCTCACTTGCCAAATAAAGTATTACAACCCCCTAATTATTTTTGTCAAGATAAAAGTTTGGGGTTTATCTTCTGTCGTTCACTACTATATACTTTAAATTAAATTAAATTATAGGTGAAAAAAACCCATACTTGTTGACCTTAAAAATACAGGGTAAAGAGTGCCTGATGCAAAGCTGTTTAGGTACAAGGGCCTTTACAGCAACCAGAGCTTGATCCATATCAATAATGACACTGAACAGAAAAACATATTTTAGGTTTGTATGCCACCTTAAATACCTGGCTGCATTTTTTGTTTTAGCCAGGATTCCAGTCCAACAGTCACCGCTGAAACAAGGTTGCGACTGAGAGCATGTGACCTGTTCTGCCTCAGATTTTGATTTCTTTTTCTTTGTTCATGTTTGAAGATCTCCATCTCAGTGGCAAACAGACCCAATATACAGAGGTGAGGTCATTGCTGGCCCTTGGCCAGTCTCTTCCACACAAGTGCCCTGTTTCCTTCTGTGTCTGGAGGAAATTGCTTTGTTCCTACGTTGTGGTTGGCAGACTCCGTGCTTTATCCTCCTGCCTTGATGCTCCCCTGGAGCAGTCTTTGTGGCTCCTTAGAAAGAGCCATGCAAATCCTTGAGGGTGGCAACTATCTCATCTCCTGCAAGCTCTCTGCCTCTCTGATGGCACAAGTCCTATGCAATACTTCCCTGAGGCTGCTCCTAAACTAGCAGCACACCTGGAGAGGTGCCTCAGGAATGATGGTGAAAGATAAAGAGATGGTGATGGGTATGGTCGAGAAGCTCCTGCTACTGTAGCTGGGAATGGGTCCCTGTCAGTAATGAGAAAATCTGTATTCAGACCCATTATCAGATGCTATTTGGAAATTGAAGCCTGTCAAGGAAAAGAGACTGCTGAGGTCAAAGCTGAGTGGGAAGGCTGGGTGCATGCAGGGTGTTTGGAGAGCAGATGGGCAGTCTGAATGGTGTTTGTCCTTGTTGTGTCACTGTTGCCTGCACAGCTGGGGGGTCAGAGGCAGGCACTGGCTTTGGTATGTGCTGGTGCAGCCAGTTCTGCGTGGGGGGAGGATAAGTCACCAAAAGAGCCAGATCTGCTGGGCTCAAGGCCGGGTTGGATGGGGCTTTGAGCAACCTGGTCTAATGGAAGGTGTTCCCGTCCATGGCAAGGGAGCTGGAAGCAAAATCTTTGAGTTCCCTTCTGATCCAAACCATTCTTCAGTTCTATAAACTGGAGTATGTGGTTTTGAGGTAATTTCTGTCGGCAGCATTCACAAAGCTCTGCCATGTGCTTTTGAGGTCACATCTCCCCGACAAGCTGACTGCCAGCAGCAGGCCCAGGACCAGAATATATGGTTCTGAGGCACCTTCTGTCAGAGCAGCTCACAGGACACCTGATGGCAGGGTGTGAGCTGTGAAGCTGGGAAGTCACTCTTCACCAAGTCTTCTTCATTGGCACATCCCTGGAATTCACGACCTTACTTGTGACAGCGGCACCAGTGGACTGGCCAGCAGCAGCACTGTAGGTCCCAGGGTCTGCACCAGCTGCCTGCAGTTGTAGAGGGTCATTTCTGGCATTGCAGTAGCTCTTGACATGCAGGCCAGTTTGGGATGGACGTCTGTCCTCCCTCTCTGCCAGGCCCTCTTGAGGCTGTGCTGGCCGGTGCCTCACTGTGAACCCAGAGATGCCAACGGCGAAGAGGTCACTCGAAAATTCACCTTTTTGATGGTGTTGTGCTTGAGGTGTGTCCACAGGCTGCAATGCATCTCTTTTTCCTCTCTCTTGTTCTCTTCTCCTTCCCCCCAGTTGTTAGAACCCAGAGGTCCGTGGGCTGTGCTGAGTGATGGATGGGTACGGGTGGCACTCCAGGATGTCCCCAGGCCCTGACGATGCAAAACAGGGACCAGATGTGGCATTGCCCTTTAGAAAGCAAGGCCAAGAAAAAATGGCAATAATTGGGGGATGCAAACTAACCTTATTCTCTCAGAGGTCTTTTCCCAGAGAGGCAAGAATTAATAAATCCTTCTTTGTCTTTTCTGATGTGGTGGGAGTTTAATGGCTACTTCCTTAGACCAGTACTTGGGTGACTGGTTTCAACTAAGATGGATAATATTCCCTCCACACTTGCACTGAGGCAACATTTATTTCCTATCCAGTACTGTAATTGATCTCAGACACAAGAGGCCTAAGCTTTTCTGACATATAGATAGGATCTCTTAAGCACCACATTCCTGAAAGATGCTTTTAATTGCCAGGGATAGCCAATATTATCTAACAAAACCAGTCAGGTCACAGCTCAGGTCTTTGAGAGGCTGCATGCTTTTTGTTGGAGTTTCATGGGGTTTGGGGGTTTTATTTTTGTATTTTTGATTTTTATAGTGCAGAATACTGTTTGTATCATTCCCAATTAAACTAAATATTTTACTTTTCTAAGAAGTAGTCTCCACTTGCAATTCCCCCCTCTTGGAGAGGGAGTCCCCAGCAAATACCATCAAAGTCTGTCAAACTCATTTTTAATTTCAAATTCTTAGGATAATGTAGAGATGCTTCTTCTTAATGCAGAGCAGCGTTGGTTGACTTGGACACAACAGCCTGAGTTTCTGTGTTGAGGAGGGGAACAGGCAGCAGGGCAGACAGGGCTGTGTAAGGCCCTGCTCCTCAGACCCTGGCTTTGGAAAGGATGCACCACGGCTGGATTCACATCTGGCTTGCACTTAAGAGACTGCACACACACCAGCTCCCTCCTGTTTATACAGCTGAGTTTTAACACACTAAGTTTGTTCTGGGCTTTTGTCTCATCATGTGGTAAAAGGCTGCAGCTTGGTGGTATTTCTTTTGGCAAGCTACCTCACAGGCTGCGATATTTGAAAATGAGCAGCGTTGGTGCTGGGGGAATGCTGTGTCCACATGGGCATCCCACCCCTTCTGGTATCAAAGCACCAGCTTGTTTTATAACCATATTTTTATATTTGTTATATATTTATATACATCCATATCTCTATCTCTATTCTGAGAGGACAAGGAAACATCTAATTCTGATGCAGATATGTTCCACAGGTCTCTTAGTTAGTTCTCACGATGACCAGAAAAGGGTGTCCCACTGTTAAATGAGGTGGAAAAGCCAGCAATAGGTGATGTCAAGAAGACAAAAGCACTCCATACCTTTCATATTTTTCCTCCAGCTTTACCCATTTATTCACCGATGAACTTTTTTTGGGTTGGCAGTGTTCATCTCAGCAAGAAGGAGGTCAAATTTAGGGTGGAAGAAGAATACAGCAGGATATTTTCCACAAGACTGGATCCAAGGGAGCTCACAGAAACAGTCATTTAGCTGTTGGCAATTTTATTTTTTTAGAACTGATGGCAACCAGGGAAGGTTTCTGAAGCCTGGGAGAGGATAACAGGAATGCCCATCTTTGAAAAAAGGTAAAGCAAGAGGACCAAGGAGCCATAGACCAGTCAGCCTACTTAGTGCGTGGAAAAATGCTGGAAGAAATAATCAAGCAAATTATTTATGAGCCTCTAGAATATAGCGTGGAGATAAGTAACAGCCAACAGGGATTTGTCAGGAACAAATCATGTCAAACTCACCTTATTTCCTCCTATGACAGGGCAATAAGACATGTGGAGAGGCAATGAATATCATATATCTTCACTCAGCAAGGCTTCTGATGCTGTCTCAAGCCACACTCTCCTGTAGATGCCACAGGGATGCAGACCACAGAGTGGGAAAAAGCCACTGACAATGAACCATCACCTCTGTGCCCCATCCCTATGGTGGGATGCATGGCAAGAGGGACAGCTGGAGAAAAGGTGAGGTGCTTCAGTAAGGGCAAGGGCAAAGGACTGGTTTCAGGTAGGAATAAATGGTGCACATCCCTGGTCAGGAACCCTTAGCAAAACAGCAGATCAACGGGCAGAAAGGATCTGCTGGGGTTGGAGAGCAGCACAAGCTGAGCACAAAGCACAGCTGTGGAAAAGCAGATGCCTCACTGGGTGAAACAAGGGATCAATCTCAGGTGAGAGAGACTATCTGCACCACCCAGTGCTAGCAAGGGCTCAGGTGGCATTGTCTGCCCCAGTCTGAACACTGCTGTTGGAGAAAAATATGGATTAGTTGGCAAGAGTTCACCAGAGAGCACTGAGGATGGTGTGTGGTGTGGGGAGCATGTCCTGCAAAGGAGAGTGGAAAGAGCAAGATTTATTTATGCTGAGGCTAGATGGTAAGTGCAGGAAGGTGGGGGGCAAGGTGGACAGGACCAGAAGTTCAGGCTGCACAGCAGGAAGGGACCAGGAGGTTGAAAACGAGTGAGATTGGTGGTAAAGGTGCAAAGCGCTGGGAAGAAAGCGTGTGACCTGGAGGGTGGTGGGCTTGCCGCTGCAGGGAAAAGTTTGGGCACAGCTGATCCCACAAGTGAGCAGACAGGGTGGTCCCTCTGGCTCCTTCCAGCCCTCATTTCAGAGGGGGGAGTTAGGGAGGGGTGTGGTTTTGTTTTCCTGGGCTTTGTGCCCGCACGAGGATGCTCTCCTGAAATCAGAGCAGGCTGCTGCTGCTGCCTCGTCAGCATTCGGGATACTCGCCGAAACGAGACCTGCGTTAATCAGCACAACGGGGACATAATTAATTATTCTCAGCACCTTCTCAATGGAAATGTTAGAAAGGAGGGCTAAGATGTCCCCGCTGCCCCCCTGTAATCCTATGCCACGGCTGGCTTTATTGGCTCTAAGGGGAAAAGAGGCACATTTGCTTTCCCGCTGATACGGCGTTAAGCATGCTCACTTCACAGGCGCGTGCAGATGAAAGTGTAATTGCATGGAAGGTGAATTGATTGCAATTAACCTCGGGACTTGGCCTCGGGCTGGGGTGTCCCACCTTCCTCCCTGGGAAAGTGCCATCAGGGGCATAGCACGCGGCTGATGAATACGTATATCACGGCCCGAAACACATACGTTACAGGTGAAAGTACATAAATCATCTAGGAAAACACGTATTATACCGAAATGATCAAATTATAAATGAAGCACATAAATCATGAGATTACACCGTTGGATTGTATCAGGGACCATAAATTACATAGTGGAGCCCGAGGTTCACCGAGAGGTTCACAGAATAATGAAATGGGACTCATATAACTTAAGGAAAATGTCGTTATCTCCACGAAATGGAAACGCAAATATCCAGCCCGACCTCCGTGTATTTTTACAACATCTTCTATCAGAAAGGCTCACAACAATAGGGCCAGTTAAGCACAATAAGCCCTGAGGAAGCCTCCCCTGCCGAAGCAAACAACGATTACACATTAAAAAGCATGTTCGAAAGATAAGTTTGTAAGGAAGATAAAAAATCTCCAGCAGGGCTGATAGTTGGGCGGCGAAGCTGCTCCGAAGGTTGGTGACACGCGAGCAGGCTGAAAAAGCTTCGCTGCAAAGTGCGAAAAGTAGGAAGAGTTATTCTGTGAGCAGCCGCTTGATTTCCTATTGATGGAGAGCGCGGGGTGCTGGGGATGGTGGGGCGCTCGGGATGGCAGCTGGAAATGGGCTCAGCAAGGCACTGCCTGGCAGCTGCAGCAAGGCAATTAAAAGTTAACATGAAAAAAATTCTAATCGATATGCTCTACAATTGGAAACCAGTGGTGTTCAGGGGAAGAAAGGGGAAAGGGATATTGAGTGCAGTCATTTCGTACCTGATCTTCTGCCGGTTTTTGCTTTTATTGGTCTATTTTTCCCTCCTTGCTCGCTCCAAAAAGCAATTTGCTTTTTTGCCACCTCCCCTAGGTTGGTTTTTCAAACAGATACAATTCAGCAGAGGAAAGGCCAGTCCAATAAACTAGAAACTCCTCCTTTGTTTTTTTTCAAAACACGGGTTTGTTGTTAATCAAGCCAGCTGTCGAGAAAGAGTCCGGCTGTCCTTTGGCTGCTGCTGGGATTCCATGTATCAGAACTGGTCAGGGTGCTGGGGTTTTTTCCTAGTCAGTCAGTGTGTCAGTGATGTCAGTGCCATAGCGTGACTCTGGGATTTACATCCGCTCCCAGCATTGCTGAGCTGGGGTTATGGGTGGCACATGTATACCAGGGGATTCCTTAGTCGTAAACAAAGTGTTTGACCTGTTTCGTTCCTCAGGGCAAGCACAAGCTGGAGCCAACTGAATTTATGTCCTGGGAATGTCTGGTTTATGGCTGACCCTGGAGGGGCCCTGACTCAACCTACTTCTGGCTGAAGATGCTAATAAGGATACAGAAGATGTCTCAAGTGGGCAGCAAAACTAACATTTAAGGGAGAATGCCTAAAATGTTTTGTAGTACACAGACATAATTTTTAATTAGCAAGCACACCAGATACAGTATCCACTAATACTCAGTAGTAAAATCCAACTTCAATAGCAAAACTGACTTCAGCTTGGATGCTCAGCTCCTGTAAGAGAGGGCTCCACACTAATTTATTTTTCAGTGAGCTTGGGATGGAAACCTGGGTTTGTATGATGGGAAAATAAATACACTTTTGAAGAAAAAAATGGGGTTTGGGCTGCTAATCCCTGGGAGGGGGAGGGCCATGCTCAGCCTCCTAACCAAAATAAGTTGGTTAAAAATAAATAAATGGTTGAGCCTGCTAGGTGTGAGCATAATCATTTTACTATATGATCTATGCGTTTCATTAGTTGAGGTACACATTTCGCTATAATAAATGTGCTCCAGCAAATGATCTATGCATTTCTTTCTGGAATGTATGTGTTTCACTGGAAAAGGTATGTGTTCATCAGCTATGAGTAATGCTCCTGACGGCACTGCATTATATTGCTCTGCTGGTATCAGCTCAGCACTGCGCATCATTCCCCCATGGCCGCGGGTGCCGATCCAGCAGGGCAGCACCCACTGGGCCCTGCCGCTCCTGGGCCGGAGGGCGCTGGCACCCGAGGAGATGGAGCAGAGGAGGGAAGCGGGAGAGCCTGCGCACGATGCCTGCCTGCTGGGCACATATTAGAGGTGTGAAAAGCAAGGGGAGGCTGTTGGTGCGGGCAGGTCAGGCTTCGGCAGCACACGCAAGGGATGAGCCCGACGGGAGTGCAGCGGGGGATGCAAACGGAGGGTCGCCCACTGTCTCTGTCCTCAAGTCCTCAGAGGTCCTTTCTAGTCACCCAGCTAAGAGTAGGATGACTTCTTTTGCTTCTCAAGCTCACACAATGCAGTAACATCCCCCTGAGGTTTCAGTGGGCCAGCCCCTGATGGACTCCCTGCAGAGGCATCCCCATCACCACTCCAAATTTTGAATTTCCTCCTTGCCTTCCTTGGCATTGCCGCGCATTTTGGAAATTGCCCCTGCCAGCACCTGAGGCGACTAAAGCTACGTGAACAATTGAGAAAAGGTTTCCTAACTGCTTGATAATCAGTCCCCTCCCCCAGCAAGGCTCCGTGCCCATTACAGCATTGTTATTCAGTTGTAATGACATCGCTTATTACCGCAGAATACATATTAGTCTTGGCCATGGGACTAATGATTTGTATCTGAGCCTTCATTTTAAAATCACTTTTCATCAATACATCCATTTTTATAGATACAGCTTTATATAATTCATTACACATATTTCCCTTTACTGACCTATTTTGCTGTACCCTGCATCTATCACTGTAGATGCTATTCTGCTCTTCTGAAAAAATCCTGCCTTTTCTACATTTCTCTTCATTAATATGCTCAGGAGCTGTGGTCACATGTATTTTTGTATTATCTTATAGTTTCCTGCCCTCTGTCTGAACAAAAATGGTGATTCTGAAAAGGGCTGTAAAATCTGAATGAATCTGAATTAATTAGGAACTCTATTGATGTTACATAATGCCCATTTCGGCTTACCCGGTATATATTTTCTGATTAGTTCCACTCGCTTTCTCTTTCTCAAAAAAACCCTAAACATTTTTGTAGTGTGTCATTTGGTGGAAGCAGTTTTAAAGGAAACCATTTCTGATGGAACTAGTTCAGTGCTGAAATAGGGCTGAGTGTAGCTCACGCTCCAAACTGGGTCAGCCAGGAACATTGGAGACCATTAGGAGACCTGAAGTATCTGTTTTCCACAAGGGAATAAATATTTTTGGTCAGGTCCTCAGCAAGTCTAAGTTGGAACAGGTCACGGATTTATAAGCAGCTCTGGCTGTATGTTGTTATATGCACCTGTCGGTAACGCGCCAGTCACCGAGCAACAGGATCATCATTAAGGGCCTCGTTAAGAGTGGATAATGATAGTCCCTTTTGCCTGTGAGTTTGAGAAGTGGTAATGCCATGGATGAGCCCGCCACTCTGGATGCTTTCATCACGCCTTAGTGTCTGTGTTGGCGTAGTGCCTGCAGGCTCATGGGAGGGAGAGACTCCCATGCACTGGGCTCTGTGTGTGGTTCTGAAAGACCCAAAGCAGCCGTCCTTCAGGGCTTCCGGGGGGTTGGGAACGTGCCCCCAGGGCTGGAGCAATGAGCTTGGAGCCACAGTGGGGGGTCCCACGGGGTCTCCCATCACTTTTGCCAGCCAGCCGATGCTGATGCAGCTGTCCCAGCAGGAATTTCTCCATGCTCTGCAGGTCCATGCCAGTCTCCCTGGTGGAGTGGACCCAGCTGGAACAGAGCAGACTTCCTGAAGGCAAGGCTCCGATTGCACTCTTGCCTTCCAGCAGGGCTTGCGCTACCCTACCTCTGTCCCAGTGTAATTCCTGAATGGTGCCTGAGGGTAGGACATGGCCATACCTAAGGGTGTCCTCAGGTCCCATGCAACAGCTTTGGGCCCGTGGCTGCAGAGCTCACTTTGGGTGTGAGGGGAGAGCGGGGATGGAGGTGCTGTTGATGATGAACATTGGGCACAAAACAGGAGGCTGCTGGTCTGCAGCACCCATCTTCCCTCTTGAAAAAATGGTGCCAAATGCTCTTGCTTCCTCCCCAGTACCACAACTCCTGTCTTATCTCCTCCTTCAGCTTTTTTCTCTGTCCTATTTTATTCTGGGCTTGCGGGGCACGTCAGGATACCTGCCAAATATTTGCTGAATCAAGACTATGATTTGTCTGTGATTCTCCGTACTCATTTGCTGACTGTAAATTTTTGCACAGACTCTGGGACATACTTTTTTAATTTGCTGTGAATTGCTGTATCCTTTTCAGATGTTTTTGCTACCATAGCATTATGGTTATGAAATGAAGTTCAAAGAATGCTGGTGGGAAGAAGATAGACTGAAGCATTACTTTGGCTTGTAAAATAAGGTGGGGGGAAGGAATCAGTTTATACAGACAACCACAAATCTTAAATTACTCTGATGTTTTGGTCATCACTGGCAACCCTGGTGGGGAGATAAATCAATTTTCAGCAGCTGCAGACAGTGATCTGACTCAGGGCCAGAACAGCTTGACTGGAGAGACACGGTGAAAGTTAGGGGGCTGCTATCACAGGAGGTTTCCTGAAGGTGCGGAGGGATGGGGAACGACAGGGAGGAAATGAATCCATAAAACAATATTCCAGGTTAGCCTGTCATTTTCATGAATTCAAACATATATGCAGAGCCTGACATTTGCAAACTTGATGTGCTCCTGCCTGTTTCCAATCTCTAAAATAAACACAGCGTGAAGGAGGTTGTAGTTGTCCGAATCCACTTTGTTTGTTGCAGTCAGCTGCTTTTTATTAGAACATGATTTAATGTGCCTGGCAGGAGTAAAAACTACTAGTTTTATATTCTTTTAATCTCAAATGGAAGCTAAACTTGGTTTTCTAAAATGCTAAAACCAGCTGTGGTCTAATACAAGATTCTTGAAGGCTGTAAAGTTGGGCTCTTGTCAGGGTGGAAAATCTTTGGTAATGGTATCCCAGATTGTCAAGCTAAAGTATTTATAACGAGAATTTATTTTTCTTTTTAAACCATGGGAAAAATATTGTGCAAACTATAGCTCATCTGCCTCTTTTTGCAGATTCTTTTTTACCTTATATGCAGTTAATTTTGGAATGTATCTTCAGTGATTCTCAAAATAGTCCGAATTATTAGTATGTTGCTCTTACCTTTGTTTCTTTGAATCTACAAGGAACTGCCTCAAATGGTCAATGATTATCTAATATTTGTCACAGGCCATCTTTCCTGCAAATCCATTTTCCATGTGTGATAATCACACCCAGTCGCAGACCTACAGCCGCAAAAGTGTTGAACAACATACCCGACACATCCGTGTAATGGGTGACATTCTCGTGCCAAACGATTTCAGAGTTCTGTCAGTGCCAAATATATTCCTGGCCTTAAATGCTGCTTTCCCCCTTGTTGCACATATAATCTCTGCTTTCCCTGCCATAACTCAGTGCTTGGAGTGACTAATGACAGCTGATGATGGTGATGATGCATTTTAATACATCTACCAAGCCAGTACATGTATAAGATGCTCCCTGCTTCCTATTCTTTCCCCCACATCAAACAGAGGGTAGGCAAAGGCAGAGCTACACTTTTTTTTTTTTTTATCTCAGGATCAGTGACACAATATCAGACATTGATGGGGGTAAGGCAGAAACCCATTGGGAGAATTCGTTTCTTGTGGAAATGTCTGCGGAGCTCATTTCCGGATACCTATTCCAGGCATTCCCAGTGGGTTGAGGTCTCTCAGCAGAATTTTGGAGTTTGAATCCTGCAAAGCATAAACCAAGTGAAAATCTTGGAAATAGCATCAGCTGTAGGGTAGTTTCCACGTGGTATTTTTGAAACACGAGTACAGGCTGACCTTCCTATACTTCAGTCATACGGGGGTGAGGGGATGGAGAAAGAGAGAGGAAGAGACCAGGGCTGTTCACCAGTCAAATCAACCATTCCCCTGCTGATATCACTGGTTTCTCTATTTTCTTTTACTCTTAATATTATGGAAAATATGAGGTATTTCAGACCTCCTTTGTGAACTACTCTAATACATCATTTATAAAGACTGCTTAGTAAAACTTTATTGATTGCACCTCAGATTTTGATAGACTAATACCACAGCTGAAAACTGTGATTTATGAAAATTTTTGAGCAGTAAGTAATACTAATAGGACAGGGGGGTGGGGGAACAAGCCCACAGAGGACTGAAAAAAACCCCAGTTTTTTTGCCTGAATCAAGAGTGTGTAGGAAAAATATGTGGTTGTGATCCTTGTCACCAGAAGAGATTTGGCAGAGGTTTGACAAGCACACATCTTGGGCTATTACAGGTGCTAATTTGGGCTTCTCCACCACTACAGAAAAAGCCTCCATGTACAAAACTCTCCACTTGCTGCCAGAGCACAACAGTGTCTGAACAAGGAAGCACCTGGGAGGAGGAACTGCATCCCTTTGAACCCCAGAGAGGAGTTCTGTTGGGAAACCAGTCTATGCCCTCTCCTGGTAGTCTTCTGGATGGCTTCTCAAGGGAAAAATTGCCAACAGATCACACAGGTTTAGGGGCAAATGTCTGGAAACAGGTCATCCTGACAAAGAGTATTCCAGAAATTCAGATTTTCTTGAGGGCAGCGGTGATTCCAGAGGGCTGAAGTGGGGGAGCTAAAGGGCTTCAGAGAGCAGCAGTTACGTCTTCACAGCTTAAGTTTCACCATTATCCTAATTATCATCACTAAGGGATTACTCAAGCGAAACTTTATTATTATTATCATCATCATCATCATTAATTTTGAGGCAGGAGTTGTAGACATTACGTGTATGTACCCCACAATTAGGATTTTTACAAGATTTAAGCCCTCATCAAGAGGACAAAGCAGAAAAATTTACTGGGTTGCTAATCTATAAAGCCTTTGGGAGCTTTATATGAGCCTAAAGTTTGCTCATATCGGAACTTCTCTCGCATGTGATAACCAAGAGTCTTCAATTTCAGAGCTTTTTAGCAGTAGAAAAAAATCCCAACAATCCACAGAGTCTGGTCAAAACCTTCAGGCTGCATATTCATGCCAGCACAGGAGAGCTCTTACAACACCCCACTTGGTGTCTGAAATACCCTTCGGAGCGTGAAGCTGCTCCAAAGACATACGGTTACGTCACAGTAATCAAGTACAATCAAATCCAAGCTTCCACCTGCAATTTGCCATTGAGTTTGGATGGAGTTTTGTATAAGCAACTGTGTCATACCAGTAACGTGGGTTGATTAATGCAGGGAGCAACATGATGCTCCGTTAGCCTTACAGCACAGTTGCTGCCTGGGTTTGCTCCAAGAGGAACCCCACATAATTAACATGACTCTCACCCTTTCACTTTTAACATGCTTCCTAATTAAGCACTCCAGCATCTGAACTTCACTTTCTGGCTGCAGTGGCTGCAAAATGATTTATCCCCCGATGATGGTCACTAGCGCCAACCTTGCTGTCAGGAAAGCATGCTGAAGCATTTAACACTTTGAATTATTTTGTTCCTTCTCTCCCATTTAAGTAGGGAGGTCTGGTGCAAAAACCTTGCATTTCAAAGCCAGCTCATCAATGTGCAAATGTTTCCACAGGCCATCTCTTACCCGTTTGTGCATAATGGACATACATACGTAAGGGATGATAAGGGTGCATAGAAAAAGCCTTTGACCTGTAATTAGGCTATCTTGCTTTTTTTAAAAAAAATCTTTATGTCACTCCATTTGCAGATTAATTAAACCTAATAGATGTAATGAAACGCAAAGGGAGCTGATCGCTTTGTAGAGATTTAATATTGATTTGTACGCTAAACCAGCTTTAGTGTATTTTAAGCAATTATTGCCAATAGATAAATTTCTGCAACAACTCTTTTATGTAGAAACAGGTTCTGTTGAGATACAAAGTCTGCCTATGCATATAGTTGATACCTAAACCCCCCCCACCCCCATTTGTATTTGCACAGCACCTCCAGCTCCTTAGCTGAAAGGTGCTGTTTACACAATATTATTTTAATTTCACATGACAAATGTGCTACCATGAAGCTAAACATTCATCATTACCCGGGCGCGCTTTCCCCCTCTGTGGGGAGAAGCAGTGTCAACTACTGGCACAGGCTCTCAGCAGATAACACCGGCTGGGGAATAGCAGTCGTGTTCCACAGAAATCCCATTTCTGAAAAAAAATTCACAGTGGATGTGCCCAGGGGCCAGAGGGACCTCAGGTACCATGACTCCTGAATTGGGCTGGGATACTGCCTTCCAAAGCCGAGATTCCCCGACTGGTTCAAATCTCAGCAGAGTGGGCTGCAAGGGCAGGCAGCCCCGCCTGCCTCCATCCATCGCGATGCCAAAATGGGAAGGACGTGGAGCCGGCAATGATGATGAGAGCTCACATGAATCCCCCGGGCCTGCAAGCAGGGTTTCCTAATTGTCAGCTGCGCTGCGCCAGGCTTGTTTAAAATAATTAGAGTGCAGCGGCTTAAACAGACCGGGGGGGGTCGGTGTGGTCTTTTTTTTTTTTTTTAATCCCTCCATATGGGTTTTTATCAGTTGCTATCAGCTCCCTGCTCATTTCTGACACCATCACTCTGCCAGGCAGGGGGATGGGGAGGGGGGAGGGGGAAGCAAGGTATTATATTTTAAGTACACGAACGCATTCAGAAAGAAAGAGGACGAACCAGCCCCAATGCATGCGATGGATGGAAACAATACAACCAGCACACCCAAACTATATTATTTTTTAAAAGGGGGAGTCGCAGGGAGGGGGGTGAAGAAAAATCTGCTTGCTCCTCTTCCTCCTCTCTTCCCTCCAAGAAGGCTAGCTGAAATCTTTCTTAATTACCGCTTATTTCAATGACAGAATTGTAATTTATCATTTAGTTGTAATTTGACATATGTTCACACCTTTGCCATTTCCAATTTCCTCCTTCACTCTAATTGTCTGCCTGGCTCGCCTGTCACGCGCGCCTCCCGGGATTAATTCGAGCTGTCTGTCTGCGGCGGGCTGGCGGCGCGCTCGGGGCTGGCGGCGCGGTGACAGCGGCACTGCGCGCACCGTTTAGCCCAGGCATTGCCCGGCCGTCACGCTCCCGCCCCGCCTCAGCCCGCCGTGTTTATTGTTTGGCCCGCTTTTTCTGCATTTCTGACTTTTCGGGGTTTTATGAGACGCTAATTACGCTCCCCGGCTGTCAGCTGAAAGGAGAGGAAACCTTGCCGTAATTAGTGGGAGGGGGCCCCGGCGGCGGGGATGCGGGAGCCGGTAGATGTCTCTCGCTCTGCCTCGAAAATGCACACCGGCTTTAAATGCTCTGCCTTCATTTTCCTCCGCGCCTGTTTATGCTCCTCTGTCTCGCTGACGTGGCCTCAATAGAGCAATTGCAGCCTCCTTCCCCGGCTTTTGCACCCCCCGACCTTGCTCTTCCTCTTTAACGCGCTACATTCAGTTTCAGCGTCCTCTTAAAGCAGCCTTTCCACGGCCAGGTGCTGCTCCACCCGGGTGACACGCCACGCGCCAGGGATGCGTTCGGCGCAGGGTGTGTTTGCTCGCCGACGGTGGCAAATAGCGGGAAGGGCCCTGTGTGCCCAACATGAGTATACACCGTGGCTAACAATTTAACCCGCCAGAAGCTGCTTTGGCCACCAAGGAGATGCGTGGGCTCCTTTCCCCATGGCTGGTCTTGCTCGCGCTGACCCGATCCCCTTGTCCGTGTGGAGCAGCAACCGTGAGGCTGCCGCTGACAGGGCAGAGAGGCTGCTTCTTTTCATCAAGAGAAGAGATGTTTCACCAGTGTTGTGAAGTAACACCTAGAATTAGATTCTCAGCCACACTTTTCATGGGCAACAGCTGAATTCACCCCGTGACTCGTTACCTGGCCCTCCCTTTTCTCTGTCCCACCCAGATTTCTCCCGGAGGCTGTCCTGTGGGCCTCCAAAGCACATATGGATGCTATGTGCATCCATACATGGATGCTATACACATCTTGCTCCGGCAGAGGATCTGACACAGCAGCAGCACCCGAGGGGGACCACGCTCAGAGCTCCTCTTATAGATAAAGATGACTGGAGAAAACTGTTCAGGGTACTGCTGCTATGGGGTTTTTTAAATTCTTTCGGCCTTTGCCTGAAAGGACAGAAAACATCCATTCTTTTCCCCATTTTCCTAGATTTTTTCCAGAAGCATAGGTGCATGGTCTGTTTTTGCAGATGTTTCACGAAAGTGGTCCAGCCCCAGCCACCAAAGCAGAGAAAAACCTGGCTAACTGGCTGAGCGGATACTTGGAACAGTTTGAAGGCAGAAAGCAACACCATCCTCTAGCTTGATTATCAGTATTTACTGTGCAGCCCCCCCAAAATACCAACATCTTCGTCGTGGTTTAACCCCAGCTGGCATCCAAACCCCATGCAGCTGCTCATTCACTACCAATGCATGTCGGGATAGGGGAGAGAATTGGTTGGGTACAAGTGACAGAACTCGTGGGTTGGGATAAAGACAGTTTAACAGGGAAAGCAAAAGCTGAGCATGCAAGGAAGGCAAAACAAGGAACTTATTCACCACTTCGCGTTGGAAGTTCAGCCTTCCCCAGGAAAGCAGGGCTCCATCACATATAACAGTTACTTGGGTAGACAAATGTCATCACTACAAATGTCCCCTCACACTCCTTCTTTCCTCTGCTTTATGTGCTAACATTGATGCCATTTGGTTTGGGATATCCCTTGGGTCAGTTGGGATCAGCTGTCCCAGCTGTGTCCCCTCCCAGCTCCTTGTGCACCCCTCGCTGGTGGGGTGGAGTGAGGAGCAGAAAAGAGCTTCACTCTGAGCAAGCTCTGCTCAGGAATAACGAAAACATTCCTGTGCTACTGACACTGCTTCCAGCACTAACCCAAAACCCATACCAGCTACTGTGAAGGCAACTAACTCCCAGCCAAAACCAGTACACCGTCCACTGTTTCCTCCACATCTCCTTTTCCTCCCGTGCTACCCAAGTAAAGACACATAAATCAAGGAAAAGAGATAAACTACCTATTCCAGCTGTTAGGTGAAGCCTGAAAATGCTGAACAAAATGGTTTCAGACAGAAAAAAACCCCTCGCATATTTATTAATTTATTCATTTTCCAATGATTTTAAATGTCCCACCCATCAGTATCTGCATGAAAGAGAAACCCACAGACTCAAGAGTAAGTTGGCCACCATTACCCCCTGCATTGGGAGTGTGGATGCTGGTGGATGTGAATTTTGGAGTAGGCTCCTCCGCACTGCATCCTGCATGCTCTGTCCCCACACACAGCTTCTAAGAAGGTTGTGAGCTCTCATCACAACCTTTATTTCTATCTGCTCTTGTCAATGGTGTAGCCTTAGGTAAGTGCTTTAAGCCCAGTCTTGACGGTTCAGGTGCCTTAACAGATCCCTTAAGTGTTTAAAATTAAGCTAATGCCCTGAAAAGACAAACCCATCCAACTGATACAATTGTTCCCTCCCTAAAATTAGCCCGAACCCCTTGCTCTGGGCCATCCTGAGCCTTTCTAGGCATCACCTTGGCAACACACCACAAAACCAACCCAAGCGGAGAGTGCAAGCTAGAGGTCAGTGCATCTTGGCACTTTCAAATCCCAAAGAAATTAATTTCAGAGCCAAGGGACACTGGGAAAAAAAACAACCTAAACCACCACTTCAGTTTAGCTGGGGGCAAAAAAGCACTGGCTGGCAGCACTATGAGAGGCTGGCAAGATGCTGCTGTTTGGAAATCCCTGGCTCAGGGCCATTTGCCTTCCCACAGTGGTGTGAGCAGGCAGAAATGCTCCTCAGAGCCCAGGTACACAGAGCAGCTAGCACAGCACTGCTGGGAAATATTTAATGACTTGTAGGAGGCAAGACTGAATGGATTTACATTTATTTAGATTTTTTTTCTCCCTTTCAATATCTGCTTCCTACACCACTGACCTTTTAAAATTATTTCACTACTTACTGACTTTGTTTTCTGTGTGTCGCCATTTTTACGTTCCAGCTTCCTGCCTTTTGCCATCTAGGATGGCCAGCCTTCTCAGGCAGTTTTGTTTGAACACCAGGATTTTCTTGATGTGTCTGCAAACTTTTAAGAGCCAGCACTTCTGGCTCTCTTAGCTGCCAAATTGTGAGAAAACACAAAGTGCCTCAAGCTGAATCCTAAAAAAGATTTTCCAAATACTTACTCACATGCTCCAGCCTCGGTCTAAAGACTGGGGTATGAGGTACTTACAATTTAGTATTAGAGCTTCTCTACATTTAAGGCCTATTTCATATATCAGAGCTATTTAACTGGAAATGGTGTTGGAAATCAATGTACTCATTAGAAGTCAATGCTAAGTGCTTTTGAAAATTCACTTTCTTTTTTATTTCTCCTAGCTATCAATTTTGTTGTTGTTTTAAACCTGACTTCCCGAGGCCTTATTCATTAATAGATAAGCAGTCATAAGTAGGTTATGAGCATACAGGAGGCTCATCTTCCACGCTGGCATACCCAGTGCACTTCCCACCTAGAAATACATCTGATTTTTCAAGGATGGCCATCTCCTTCGGCTCACAGAGGGTCTCTGAAAACCACACACTTTTGCTGTATCATTGGTGAGAATGTCAAACTCTAAGAGGAAAGGAAGGAGTTAGTCCAGACCGCAGCTGGGAAACAACCTTACAATTAGTTGTCCTCTACAGTACAGGCTGCAGTGCTCTGTACTGTCAGTGGGGAGGGTAAGGGGGATAAAACAGACAGGCTGAAACATGAAATTCTGGGGGAGCTGAAGGAGGTGCTGACTTTTGTAGAGGGATTTTTTTTTTTTAATTATTACCCTACTTTTTGGGCATATATTGTCTCAGCAGCGCTATTCACTTGTGTCACAGAAACACAAAGATACTGCAGTGCTGATTTGTCCTAAACTGTCTGTCCCACACTGTCACTACTAACTCAAGCCCCAAAACTTGCCAGTTCCTGTATGGCTGACTGGGGAGTGTAGTTACACCTGCTGCACCCCAGAAACGTTCCCAGAGCTGCAGGAGCAGGCTCTGCTTGAGCACTGCTCCCCAAGTGCATGGGGTGGCACCAGGTCACCCCATCTCTCAGGAGCAGTTCAGGTGTCAGCTGAAGGATTTCTCCAGAGCCATGCAGGAAGTCCAGTCGCAGTGGAGAGCTACTGAAACAGTAGTGGGTGGCTTTTCTTTGGTGCTCCCTCAAGCCTCTCTTTAGATTTCAACAAAAACCTGTTAATCCTGATGCTGCTAATGAAGCAAAAGAAAGGGGAGGAGACCCCAATAATGCTTGCCTGAGAGACCTTACAAGCCCTTTGCTGTACCCTTCCTGAGCTGGCAGTAGTTTAGTATTGCTCTAGCTCCTATTTGAATGTGGTATAGTGCTCTTCTTGTACATGCTTGATCAAGAAAAGATGAGGAAACTCCTTGTGTATCCTCAGTACGCAAGTTTAACTTGTTGCATCCCTAAAAGTCAAATTCACTTTTGTTTAAAAATTAAAACTCCAACCCAACCAAGCATAGTAGCTGTCTGCAAGAGTATGAAATATGTACAAATAACAGAGAAAAAAGCTCTTTCATTCATGTATGGAAAAAGAGATGAATTAATTTTCCTTTGAAGAAAGCACTTTTGTCTATCCCTTAACTTTCATACAGAGAACAAGTACCAACATCTCGATTGCTAAATGTAATGCTCTGGGAAACTATAAGTAGGAAAAATCAAGGCGGTGTCCTCATGGAAATTTTTTTTGTGCACTAAAATATAGTGGTTGCCACTGGTGCCCGCTATAAAATTTTTATATGTAGAAAGTGGCAGGCTATCACACTTTTTATATATGCATATATAAAAGTGACAGGCAGAGGAATAGGATGCCTGAAGGCGTAAGATACGAGTGTTATAGGCCACAATCCTTTTATTTTTATTGTTTTTATCTCAATGGGAAAAGTTTTCTGTCATTAGCTTAAAAATGCAATAGAAATGTTCTCTTCTTTTGAGGCCTGAACACACAGAGAAACCTTTCTGCTTTCACATCCAGGTACTTAGCACTGCTGCTCTCTGCTTGTTAGCATTTCAGGAGGAGTTAAGGCAAGATGTGGGACTGGTTCTGGTTGGTGGGACCACATGTTCCTGCTGAACAGCTCAAGCATCACAGGCAGGAGGTTGGTCGTGAGAACCTGCCAGGTAAATCTTCACAATATTTGGGAGCTGGCTGGAATGCTGTTTCTAGCCTTGTAGTTTCTGTTCCTCGGCATCTTTCAAAACTTTGAGAAGGAATGAAGAAATAGAGCAGGTAAAAGGAGGCGATACACCAAGGGATGCAAAAGCAACACCAGCGGTCCGTCTTGTACAGAGCCTTATCCTGGCAGCAGCAGCATTGGAGGCTTTGGGAGAATAAATGGAAATGCCTCTCATAGGGAAACCTGCTGTACGAGCTCACCACCCACCTTCAAAGACAGCCATATTCCCAGCCACCTTAAATCCTGCATTTACCCATGGCTAGTGTGATTGTTGAAATTTCTGTGGTAGTCCTGGTATCCAGAAGGTCCTTGTTCCTGTTCACCTCAGAGCTTGCAAGTGACTGTGGCTGTTACAATCATAGAATCATTTATGTTGGAAAAGACTTCTAAGATCAGCAAGTCCAACCACAAACCTAACACTGCCAAGCCTGCCACTGAACCTTGTCCCTCAGTGCCACATCTACAATGTCTTATACATAGCTCCCAAGCTGGGGGCCACACCACTCCCCTGGCAGCCTGTTAGTGTGTTGCAACACATTACCCTGGTGTGGCAGTGACAAGGTGCACTGGACTGCGACGTGCCATCAGGGTTTCATGCCATGGGGAGAAGGAGGCATTTCCAGATGCAGAGCTACCGAGCTTTGTCAGATTTGTCTTTTGGACCTGGAAATTATATTTGCATGAAAGTTGAGTATTGCAGGTCGGGGGGAAAGGGGTTTAGGTTAGGGGAGACATCCAAGGGGTCCCACAGCACAGCTGCAGACATTCTACTGATGTTTCTGTGATGTGCTGGGCTTGCCTTTGTGTGTTGTACATACATTTCCTTGTCTGGGATACCCTGGTTAGAAGTAGGGGAGGTCTGCATATGTGTTCCTGTCTGAGAGCATGGAAATAAATATCCCTTTTCACACACACTCCAATTGAAATGGTTTCCAGCCACCCTCAAATACTGTGAGCTGCAGCTCCGCATCTCACCTTAGACAGCAGCTCATGACCTGCATTAGTGCATCCCCTGTCTGACAGGACCCTGCCCTCGAGCCCAGCGTGGGACAGATTCTGCTAGGTGGGAAGTGTCTGCCAGGTCAAATAAGGAAAGAAATGTCTGGGAGACAAACAAGGAAAGAAACTCTGGAGGACCTGCAAGGAGCATTCAGTTCCTCTGACATCTGTCACTGTAAGTGCTGGATTTACACCTTGCGATTTGTTTGGGGGAAAAAGTCAGGGAGCAATAAAGTAATAACCTGAGCAGAAAAAGAATTGTTATCAGAAAATTATTTGTAATGCAGCCTTTAAAATAAATATCACAGCTATTTCTGTGCTTTACAGTGTCATTTCTAACTCTAAAACGTCAGTGTGTAAATCTAATGGAGTAGCTATTCATAAAAGTTCAGCTTGAGTAATAAAAGTAACAATTTTCTGTAATGATATTTTATAGATTTGAATAAGACATATAAAATATTTTTGCTTTTACAGCATATGTAAAGAGAGTAAGTATACCATGCCTATAAAAAAGGGATTACTTTTAAATTCTTAAAATATTTCTAGAACAAAGTAAATAATACTCATATTTTTTTCCTGAAAGACTGGTGAAAAGCCACATAGCAAACTTTTCAAATATTTTATATGAAAACAATTCTCCTGCAGCTTCAGAGAAGACATAACACACTTACCTCTCATCTTTTAATAAAGGAAATTCACAGGCGCTTTCCCCTTCCTGTTGCATATCCTTCCCTCTGAGCCCTTCAGCCCAGTTCTTTGCCAGTGTGAGTGTGCTACACATGAAGAGAAGTTGGGGTTTTATCCCCTGTGGTGTAGTTTTCACAAATGCCAACTGAACATTGGAAAAAAAAAGAGATATTTCATCAAGTGTGGAGGAGGAGGGAAAACACAAATCTGCACGGTAGGAGGCCTGAATGTGTGATTTACTTTGTGCTGGGTCTGGGGGGAAAAACACTAAGTTTTAATGTGGTACTGCGGATTGTACATGAAGGTAGATGAGATCAGAGCCTCCCTCTCAGACCTGATCCTCCATCAGAGCAGGGCAGTGCTCCATGCCACCCTCCAGGTCACAGGGACAGTGGTGGGTGTCGCCATCCTGCATCCTCCAGGCTCCAGCCACCCTGGCACAGGCACCCGAGACCCCACTGTGGCAGTGTTCCAAGGCAGTTCTGTTCCCTTCAATGGTGGGGTCACGGAGCACCACTGTGATCTGTGTCTGGTCAAGACACACATGCAGCAGCGTGGGACACTGGGAAAATGGGGTTTGCAGAGCGAGGGTACCCATGCAAGGGGAATGGGCGGGCAGCTGGGCACACCAGTGCTTTACAACCACAAGGGAGTCACCCCCGGCACAGAGCTGAAAGTGTAACCTGTAATCTCGTGAAAATGCAAAGCCTAGTTAATGTAAATATCTCTAGTTTGAAAAGCCTTATGAAAGAGACCAGAAAATGTGTGGTATGCATGTGATTATATTTCTAAACCTATTTCTATTGGGGTTCTCTTAATAAAATACATTTCCGAATTGCTTTGTCCAAATGTGATTTGGGCTACCTTCAGTGAAAAGCCCAGGAGTGCAATTTGATTAAGTGGTTAAAATAAGCCACAAAAGGATGGCCCTGTGTGGGGCTGCAGCCTCATGGCCTGGGTTGATGCTGGCTCCCAGGCATTGCCTGGCACACCGGTGCACAGCCAGCCACATCCCCTGCAGCTCCAGCCTTTCCACAGGGAACCACATCCTATTTGCTTTCAATCACAGCCCAGCAGGAGCTGAACAAGCCCATGCAGCCAGCAGGCTTGGCCTCGCCACCCACCAGCACCTATCCTGACAGCCTCTCTGCTGCGTTTATTTGCCCATTCCCTGCCCAGTCGCTGCCTGCAGAGCCAGCGGCACTGGGCATGGCTCAGGGCTGCACCCAGGTGCATGGACACACACTCGCTGTTACCATCCAGAATGTGGAATTGTGTATTGGCTGCTACCCTGCTCCGACATCCCGGCGTGCACGCTGCTGGATGTACCAGCAGGAACACACAAACACCCCTGCGGCCTCATACACACACACACTTTCAGGCCTATTTGCTTCCTACAATTCCTTGTAGAGCATGTTAAAAAAGGAGACTTAAGCAAAACTAACATGTATATCTTTTCCTTCATGTGCCTACATATATATGTATATATATACGCGCACTATGTCCAGCTGCACTGTGCAGCTATGTCCATTTGCACATCCACTTGATAGCAAATCTTTGGGTGCACAGCACATCATACAGCCATAAATACATACATCTATAGGGAAATGAAACCCAATATGACTCAACACAGACAGTTTACACACATTTCTATTAACTTGTCAATGTATCTGCATCTATAGCTTGGCTCCTGTACCCAGCTCAGAAGGAATTGCTATCGCTTTGCCTTCACGTAAGCACAAAATAGAATCCTTCCTGCTGGATATCTCTGTACATGTGGCCAGGTCATTATACAACCAAAGCTATGATTTTCTAAGGCTTTTTGAATACGAAAACCTATAAAAACCTTATACAGGACCCACTCAAGGACTGCTGGTGTGTGTCAGCAGTATGCTGGCAACAGATAATAACAATAGGCAAACCATCTTTTGGGTTAAGCACCAGGTGACATTTTTGGGCTAAATTGTAGACAAGAAATATTGGGCAAGCTGCTGTGCTGTGACAGAGGCTTCAGTTCAGAGTTGGTGCTATTAAGCACTTCACAGTTTAAATATTGGCTAGGTCTGATTTCTAATTTTATTTTTTATTTGACAGTTGGCATATTTCTAAAAAGTCAGTGCACATTTTTGAAATTTCATTGCACATCCATGCATCATTACCTGTTTTCTTAGAGCTCGAGGGAGACGATATTGTTGGGGGTTTTCTCTCATGTAGGGAGGCGAGGCAACGAGGCGTAACAGAAGTGAAGGATGGCCTTTGGGAGAGCAGCATCGCTTTTCTGAAGCACAAGTCTTTGGTCCAACTGAAAGTTCAAAACAAAGGAGAATCTCTGTCTCTCTCCCTCTTTCCAGCTGTACCTTGGTAATGAAAAGGAAACAGCAAAGAAAGGGAAAAAAAGCTAAAAAAAAAAAAGTTTAAAAAAAGTAGAAGCTTACTATTTTTAAAACCTGGTCCAAAGTTGAAGATTCAGCTGAACTGAAGCAAATACTCTTCAGAAAAGCCTGACTGCAGAGCTAGGCTGAAATATTCCAGGAAAACAAGATAGAGGAATATTTTTACCAGTAAATATTGGAGTTAAACGAGACTGGCTCATCTCAAAGAAAATGATGGACAAATGCTGCAGGGCATGCTGAAGAAAAGAAAATGCTTATCCTTTTTCCCAAACCCATGCAGCTAGGGACCATTTTGGGAGCTGATGGAAGTTCTCTGAGGTTTTTCCTTTGCCCTCGCTCTTTTTTCTTTTCAATAGCAAACCAAAAACATGTTAGTGTCTCTGCTGATGGCTCTTTCCTGAACTGAGAACTGCTGGTCTGGAAGACAACAGCTTTACTCTTGAAGGCTGAGCTTTATTATGTCAAGGAGTGTAGATGGTACCAAGCTTGAAGGTTACACTTGAGCCTTCATCAGTGATGGGGCTTGAAGGTCATCAGTGACTGGGCTTAAAGGTGGGGAGGCAGGGGAAAGCCCGCTAAGCTGGGACCTGCAGGCAACTCTCACAATTCCTTCTCCCAAGGCAGCTATTCCCGAAAACTGGTTCTAATTTAGTTGATATTTTGGCAATATTCTTTCTCTTTAGGCAAGACTGAACTAGGTGTGGGAGGTCTGGGTGCAAGTTCAGACTCTAAACCAGGGTGGAGTTTTGAGGGGGCAGGGGAGTGTCATGTTAGCCAGCTTTTCTCTAATCTATTTTCTTGTTCTGTGCTCTGGCCCCACATCCCCTACTCCTGACAAGGATGAAAGGCGCAGTGGTAGAAGATAAAAGACATCCTGCAGTATTTTGCAACTGGGAAATACTTCTGCCACATTCTTCTGAGTTCTCCAGGCTTCAGGAAAGCTTAGCATAGCTTTTTTTTTTCCTTTTGTACATCTGGGCTGAGCAGACACCATTAACCCTTTGAGATCTCCCCTTGCTGCCAATCAAGGGGAAAACAAATGACTCCTTCCCACCTGCTTACCCCTCCCCTGCTCCTGGGTCCAGGTGTTTCCACTTGTGCATCGCAGGCAGAAAGCTGAGCAGGCATCAGGTGGGGTGGTTCTCACCTCCTCCTCGCGGCTTTCCCGAGGACATGGCAGACGGGCGGCAGATGCCCAGAGCTCGGGAGGCTGCTGCTGTTGCCCTGCCGAGGGAGGCTCACGGAGCGCAGGCTCCACGTGCCGCTGCCTCCGTGAAGGTTAACGCCAACCCGCGAGGTGCCTGATCGCATCTGGCCCTTGTGTACCCACATCTGTCTTGCCACCCTCCGATTTCCCTGCCGGTGCCAGGAGCAGCCGCCCTGCCGAGCCCGCGCTCCCCCGGGGCACGGAGGTGCTGCAGGAGTTATGTTGCACACATGCCGAAAGCCATTAATTAAATTAGAGCTCTCCGACAGGGGTTGCAGAAGCAGCTGTGTCATCAATCATCGCGCCGCGGGCTGACATGCACGCAGCATCACATGGAGGGAATTTTTTTCTTTCTAAAGGCAGCTGAGGGCTGTAACCAGGGGTCCCGTGCAGGAGGATGGCACCGTGGGGACCAGAGACCCCTCTCCGTGCTCGGTGGTGAGGAATGGGTCTGTGGCCGAAGGGCCTGGGTGTTGCTGCTGTGCAAATTAATCGGCATCATCCGATGTCACCGTGTGGCCGCTCATGTCCCTGTGCATTAAGATGCTGGGGGGCAGCAGAGCTGCCGTTCCTCGGGGCCGAGTCCCCGTTCGGCAGCGGGTCAGTGAGCCGAGCTGCTGCCCGAGCCCCTGCCAAGGCCTGCCCTGCATGGATGGGGAGCCCGCAGCCCCTTGGGACGGAGCCCTCACGGACGCCCACCAGCGGGCCTCGTGGCGTGCTATGAAACTGAGATTGGTGGATCCTAACCAGGCACAGAAAAAGCAAATTTCTGTTATTTACAGACTCTGGGCCACCTGATAAGGAACTTCTCACCTGCCCCCAAAGAACTGGCTTTGGTGGAGAAGTCAAAATGAGAACAGCTAAGGGTAGTCACTGTACCCTTTGCAAATAGCAGTCCAGACACAAGAGCAAATAATTTGTGCCAGCATGACAAGAGAAAGTGGAATGTAAACTTGCTAAACAGCCAACAGATACTGGCTTTTATTTATATATGTGTATATATATATATATATATACATATATACACACACATATATGTTCTTCTGTATCAGACCAAAGAAAGAACTCTGGCAATTTTAAATTTGGGATCCATTTGTAACGTCAAGTGCTCCCCCCTTTCTTTCCCCATACTGGTGGGGAGAAACAGCCTTGCAATATCAATATTCCCCATGCCAGCTTTTCCACATCCACCTCTCAGAATGCTACCTACAGAGGAAAGACAAAGCTTCAGCAATTTTATTCAGGCCTGTTTCACAGTGTAGGTCATCTCAGCAGAGTGTGGAAACAATAGCACGTGCCAATCTCACAGCACAAATACTGACCCACGAATAAAGAATGCTCCTAGCAACCACGTACAGAAACAGCAAAACTTTTAACAAATTTCTTTGAAAAATAATAATAAAAAAAAATTAGTTTTGTCCCAGTGAAGGTGTCTGTCCTGCATGTAGATTATCTGCAAAGAGAAAATTGTTAGATAAATTATTTGTATTGAGTAATTTGATCGGCTCTCCTTGGAAGCCTAATGAATAGGTTATTTTCTGCAACAGCTGCTGTTCGAACTCTCAAGCTTGAGCCCACGTGGTCTGGCTTTTAAAAGGGAATTACTCTGCTGGCTTTTTTAAAGTAACTTTTAAAAAAGCAAAACTAGGCACAATCTATTTGTTGACAGGGAGGAAAGATGGACAGGAGGAGATTTAAGCATGTGGTAAAATTATTATGAAGGCCTGAAAATTATTAGCAGAAAGGATAATTGTGTGAAGCCGCAAATAACTCGCCTGTCACTGGGACTGTAAGAGACCAAACCATCATGGCTGTAATTCAGACACATCATCTGCATTTCACATATGCTGCTATGGAGAGGAAATGCCTCCCAGATGGGCTATGAGGCCCCGGGAACCCTGCTGCTGTGTGGGCTATGGCCATGTAGGCACCTTGGTCTGGGGCTACTCCTCTCTGTTTGCCAGCTCATTTAAAAAGGGCCAAACACCACATGTAGACATGTGCCAGTGGAGGAGTCTAGGAAAAGTAAAAGATCTCGTAGTGGCTTTTGGGGGTGTGTGGAAAGGGTTAAATGCATTCTGCATTTGTGCAGCAATTTGCCAGGCATGATATTTGTTCCATGGTCTGCATTTGTCCAGAGGGAGCCAGATTTCCTTCTGCATTTGTTAGTGCATACTTGCCTGCACTAGGCAAAGGCTGACCTGAACTTCTTTTATGGGTGATATTTGCTTGTGTTTATTCTGACTAGGCCTAAGCAGAGTACAGTGTGATCTGCCAACCATAAAACATGAATTCTTCCACCAGCAGAGTGAAATAAAGGCAGAGCTCTGTGTGCCTGCCTTGCTCCTTTGCCCTGTCCTTGTGTTACCTGTGTCTGCCCTGCCCCGTTCCTCTGGGGCACTTTGCTGGGACCATCTTGCAGTTCAGCACTCAACTTCTACACACTGGACCTTTTCGCACTCGAAAAGTTAGATTGGAGTTTATTTCATTGTTCTCTGAATAATCTATTCAGAAACTCAGTGTTTTGCTCCTTTTTTTCCCTCTTCTTGCCAATGTAATCAAGAGGAGACTTGTTAGACATTATGTTAACAGCGTTAAGTATGGAGCACACATTGAGGTGAAGTGAATAGTGCCTCGGGTAGGATTTGGCTGTGAGATGTCTTTGCCTTGTGTTCTGCAGAAGTATATTTAAGCAAGCTACTGCAATTGAAGACACTGAGGGTGGATGCATGCGGGCATGCATGGGTAAGGGAAAGAAATCCGCACTGAAAAACCAGAGGAAGCAGCCAAGGACACATTTTATAAAGAAGGATTTGCCGGCTAGCTCTTTGAGAGGTGCTCAACACTGTGAGGACCAGCTCGGTTAGGATGCTTCAGCGCTGAGTCCAAGGCGGATGCTGCCTCTTTGCCAGGTCATCTCAATTTCCGCAGGTGGCTGAAGAAGCTGGCGGGCTTAGGAATGCAGGGAGGGAGCCCGTTGGAAGGATGCAGTCCTCTCTCGGGTCCCAGAGCCGTAATCCTAGACTGAGGTGTCACCTTTCTTTTGGGACAGAGGCCAGGTCTCTGGCACTGTGCAAACCGAGGTGAACACACCAGCTTTGTGCCTGCTGCCGCTGAGTGCCGGCTCTGACCTCTCGTGGCTCAGTCTGCTTAGATATTGCTGTTCTGTGGGACGTGACACATCCATTCCTCTTCTCACCTGGCTTGTGGGGACAAACCCACAAACAGCTGCGAAAGAGAGCTTACACTTATTTTGGTTTTGTGGCTTCTTGTGTTGTTTAGGCTGAGCTGTGGAGAAAGCCATGTGTTTCCCAACTAAGTGGCTACAAATTGAAACTCTGTAATTTTGGGGGCAGAATCTACTTGTTTCTCATAAAGGTAATTTGGCATTTTGCAAGTGTACTGAATAGCTCATGTTTCATCTGAATTAATGAAGTGTGCCCATTGATTTCATGTATATTGCTACTGAAAGCTTTCTTAATTACAAAAACTCCTCAATCTTTTGTTTTCTAAAAAGACATGAATTTTAAGGGGGGTTTATAATGAATTTTGAGAATCTTAATCTCAAGAAAAATGCAGTTTTTGATGTTGTTTGCAATTGTCTTCCTGCCAGTATCAGTGACTGCATTCTGGTTGAGCGCAGCCTGCCATGAGCAGCTGAGGTTCTCCACGGTCAGCAAGGAGCACAAGTCCTGCCCTACCTTGTCTCTACTCTCTTTACGTCCAAAAATAATTATTTTGGAAAAGAAACCTCCCATCCCATCTTTTTTCTGCTCCTTCTGTTAAGTTGCTGCAGAAAGATAGTGAGGAAAGGCTTTGTGACTGGCAAACCACTGAGTCTCCCCAGCACCCCACCAGTCTGTGTAGGCTAACCATGAGCCACAACACAGAAAGTACTGCAGCACTGCCTTGGCTTTTTAATGAGGCTAACACAAGCTCAGAAACCATCCTTAAAGATGCTCCATCTCAGATGGCTCTGCTGAGACATGCTGCCAATCCAAGGATAGGTAAACCTTAAAGCTGAAGTCCCAGATGCTTAAAATTTGGAGCAGAGCAGCCTTGTGTCACTTGAGGGCAGATAGAGCAGTCCTTGTCACCGCCACCAATTGATGTGTCCAGCCATGAAAAGGTGAGCTTCTGGGCAGCAGGTTAAGACAGGCAGCTGTACCAAATGTCAGGACTTGGAACCAAACAGGATGCGTGAGATGCTCTCACAGATGGTGTATTTAAATGAGTATTCATAAACAGGCTTCAACATGGATTTTGGAGCCACTGTCCCTATTTGGTATCCGCTAACACCTGCCCTCCAAATGACTGCAAGTGTAACGTTCTGAGTTTGAGATTCATGTGACTGCATCACCAGTTTACAGACACTACCAGTTGTGGGTTGAAACAATATTCAGATCCAGAGGTCATTTACCCAAAATGAGGACCTGGGTATTAAAGCAGCATATGCATGTTATATTTATCATCAGTGTTGGCACACGTGTGTGACACATAACAATAGCAAAAGCAGCTTGTAACAGGAGGTGGCACCTGGCATACTCTGTCACATCAGTCACTTTTTGTTTTTTCTGTGCATTTGGATTGATAGATATATTTTCTAGATAACTGGCATACTCTTTTTCACAGAGGAAGCAGTTTTTGCAATGCCTTTCCTAGCCTGGTCTCTCTACAGTTCCCCTTTTTATCTGGGATGATTAAGATTCATGTTTCTTTCCTCAAAAAGTGCTTTCTAAGGTCCCTATTTACACATGATACAAGATCAATGGGCTAATAATTCAGGCAGTGGTGTGATGCTATTTCAGGTCTGTTGCCTATTTATTTGAAGCAGCTGTCTACAAATGTGGGATGCATGGTACAGAGGTTGCCATGGTTAAAAACTATGTTTACTGATGGCTCAGTAAATAGTTGCACAACTTTCTGTGTAAATGCCAGATAGCACATCAGAGTTTCCTCGGGCAGTTTCACTTAGGCACAAGCCTTCTCCCCAATTCCTGTAACTGTACTGATCTTGTTTGCTTGCACGCACCTTTATGGAGTGAGGCGAGAAAAGAAGGAAATGAGCCACCAAGAAAGGACTGAATTTGTGTTTAGCCCAGAGAGGTGAGGACTGAGAGCAGGTGTGAAGCCAATCTCTGCAGAGATGAAAGGCCACCGCAAGGTAGCTGGGAATAATCTCCTCGTCTCTGGTGGCTAGGAGAGGAGCATCAGTCTTCAATCGCTGCCACGAAGAATCGAGTTAGGCGTCACGGAGAGACTTTGTAATGGTAATGATGGTGAGGCAGCAGCCTTCAGAGGATGTCAAATCTCCATTGCTGAAGATCCTGAAGAGCAGATTAGATCTAGCTTTGGCAGGAATGATATACTGTAACTAATCCAGCCTTAAATCAAGGAAATGGGCTGGATGACCCCTTGAAGTACTTCGTAGCCCATAAGTCTCTTTATGCCATTAATATTTTGAGGCAGAGACTGATTAAACTGTGGTGTACACCAAATGCTGGAGCAGCTGCTGTTTCTTCCATCCCCAACATGGTGAGAGGACCTAGCAGGGCTCTGTGGGAAACAGGTTGCTCTGAAGGAGGATGGTACTAATGTGCCCATGCTATGCAGGTCTCAGCTTGGCTCTTCAGAGATGGACGTAAAGTCAGCAGGAATGGCTGGGTTTTCCCAAAGTTGTATCCAAATGTCCACTGGAAAATCCCTCTCCTGTCATCTACAGCAAGTCTAAACTTCTTTGCAGAGCACTGGGTACCTGGCCAGTGCCAGCAGCATACTCATGCCCTCATCCTCCCCAGGGGAATGCAGGTGCCCTGCATCCTGCTTTGTGTTCCCCTGTCCTGCATATCTCATCAAGGAGCAGGGAGACTCTGGCCCTTACCACGGCCATTCTTTGTTTTCCATGAACCAACTGAATAATTTATTAAAAAATGTAAAAATGTTAATGTGAAAAAAGGTGCCTTTTTTTTTACTTTCTCCCAAATGACATGCGCTTCCATTTTCAGACGTGTCTTATTTGCGTTTGGTTCTCCAGATGTAAAACAGACCCATGGGGTCAGGCGGTACAGGTTTTCTATTTTTCACATCACTGCACCCACAGAAGGACAAAATTCGGTATCACTCACATTAGCTGCGGGAAGTGCCTTCCTATTAACGCTGTTTTCAAGAATGTAGACTGTTTTTGCAGGAATACTAAGAAACCCCTCTCATTTTGTGCTGCGAAGAGCTGCTGCAAGCTGGGGTAAAGCTGCGGGCTGTGAATGGACACACTTCTCCATAACATTTTCTTCTCTTTAAGACAGGAAAGCTGTGAAAAGCAAAAGTAACCATTCGAGATTGCACACTGTAAAATGAATTAGCAGATAGCTGACTTCTTGAAATGGAAAGGGCTTGCTTTTCACAGGGCCTGGATTTACTTATCTGCCATGCAAGTACTTGCATAATAATAGCCAATCTGCATATGATAAATTAATAAAATGCATCTAAGTGTTGAGGGTGCAAAGAAAAACACTAAGAACGAGATATTTGGCTCTCTTTTATTTATCTCAATTGAAAACACCAGTGGAGGATCTGCGAGGAAATTAGTAACACTTACTGGAAGAGAAGTTTTTGCACGTGTGACGGCTTCCCAGATTCTTCCTGTGGCAGCTACATTTTAGCCATACTTCTCCTGAAATGAGAGTCTGTCCTGTTCCCCGTGCTTTGCAGAGCTGGCTTTATATGCAGCCACCTTCCTTTCAAAATAATAATCCAAAGCTTACAGAGCTGCAAATAAAACCGCAACCTGTGTAAGCCAGCATAGAAATTTTTCCTGAGTCCACAGATGATCAAAATGATATTGTTGGAGAGCATTATTTAAGCTCTTTCTTGTCAGCAGTTACTGTAATGCTCAGTAGCGGCGGTGTACAAGAGTTCGGGCAGATGTGTAGGCCATGGCATGGATGAGCTCATCTGGGTGGCATGAGGAGAAGGGCAGCAGGGCAGCCAGGCAAGGCTGGGGCACCACCCATGCCCATTCCTATCTCCGTGTTTCCCAGCTTCCCATAGCAAAAGATTTCGATATTGCAGTCAGTGCTGGGCTACCAGATCTGACATCTCAGCTGGCTATTTTGTGCCAGATAATCTACAGCGCAGTTGCACTGATTATGGCAGTAACTAGAGGCTTGTGGCTGGTTATATCCCTAGTTTTCCCTAAGTCTCTGTTGGGTTTTGGAATCTTTTTTTAGGTCTTCGCTGCAAAGTGTGGCTGAGCTGCTCTCTGCATCGCAGCCACAGAGCTTGGATAGATCCACCTCTAGCACTGCAGCCACTGCAGAGAAAGCTGAGCAGAAAAACACTGAGACTTTGTTTCTATCGTGGTGAGAGCCTCACCAGCGGCTGGCTGCCCATTTCTAATCAAGCAGTACACATGCCAACATGACATTTTCTGCCTTACTCAGCTCCAGCTCTCATTCCATTCAGAAAACACCTCAAAATGTGGATTATTCATACACTGATCTCAAAAGATGCAGCAATAAATATGTAACCTTCACATCAGCTGTGCACGGAGTTGACTTTGTAGCAAAACAAGAGCAGAAAGGAGGCAATTGTTTTGTGGGACTCAATCCCCGCATATCACTAGCCAATATCCCAGGCTGGCCCAATAGTCCTATCTGAGGATGGTGTTTTGTTTTGAGAGGCTACGAAATTCTGCCTCTGGAGACCATAGGCTAGAAAGAAGTGCAGATAGAGGCAAGTGAAAGACAGAGAAAAAAATCTTAGCAATTAACTCTTGTAAATATCTGTACCTGAAAAAGCTGTGCTTACCCAGTCAGGGAACTGACAAACCAGGTGAGCTATGGGCCCAAGGAAAACCAGTTCAATTTTTAATATCAAAGACTTGAAGCAGTAAATGAATAGCTTACCAGACATTCAGTCTGGAATATGTTTGCATTGCTTTTTAGATAATTTTGAACTGTGGATGTATTAACGGAAGTTGTGATCTGTTTTAGGACAATTTTCAAGCATGCAAAAAGACTAAATTCAACAAATTGATTCTTCGCTGCAAATAGTCCAACCAGAACTAGTTCCTCAAGATAAGGTATTAAGCATTTCTCACTTCTGACTCAAATAAATGTGCTGGTGTGCTATTGCATTGTTTATCACCAGAAATGTGGATTTCATAAATATTGAATAATGAAATTGAGATTGCATAAAATTTTATGCATGTGCAAAAAGAGTCATGCATCACCTGGACCCCCTCCTTTACTGCTCTTCCAGGGAGCCACACTCTTACTTGGAAATTGGACAAGACTAGGTGAGCTCATCATATTTGAAACTATATCCTGCTCCACTTGGACTTCTTGCCAGTGAGGTAAATGCTGACATTTATTGTGTGTCCCTTGCTTTAATACTATGAAAAAATTATTTTTTCAAATTCTGATCACTTTGAGAAGACTAGGGGGTTGGATTTTTGCCCTACATGCACACTGAACCCTGCTGTACCACTGCTGGCACCCAAGTGGTAATAGATTAACCAGACACTAATTCTGGGTTCGTTGTCCCACAAGTCTGTAAGGACAGATGGGTTTTGTGGAAGTGATTCCATGCGCGGTGTCACTCGCCTTGTCTGTGGTGACTTGCACCACACTGAACCCAGTGGGTTTTCCCGCTCAGCAGGCAGTTTTGCCTTGAAGCTGCAAGGAGTAAGATCATTTATTGGAGGGCAGTTGAGTAGTATTTGTCTGAGGTGAAAGCCTGTTTTGGGGAAATGCAGTTGGTTTGGTCAAAAGTGTGAAGAATTATTCTTGCCAGTAATGTCCTTCCCTGAAGTGGAAAGAAATGAGCATTTAGAGCCTGAAGAGGACAAAAGGTGCAGCCACCAAAGCCATGTATTTGTGAATCTAGGAGATTCACAAAGTCACAGATTCCACTTCCAAGTTCAGGAATCAAAATATGGATGGTATGTCCATAACACGTCATTTTTTTCCATATAATTGCAAAACCTCAAACCCCTTTGGACTATTTCAGCTTGATGGCAACATACTGTCTGACTTCTGTAGAACCGGATTTTAGTCAAGGAACATTATGTTTAGATATAATACTGACAATAATTGTCTTGGCTGGGTTAGTAATTACATATAAATGCATTCTCTCATGCTCCTATAATATTTGCATGTTTCTGTTTGCACTGCTGGCTGTGTTTGAAGAGACCTTGCAGCTGCAGTATTGTGGGGACGAATAGACTAGCCAGCTCTTACTCAAAGGTCAAGCTTAAGTCATGAAGGACTATGATTTTCACTAACTTTTATCCCACTTGCTGCTCCCTTTCGGCAGCCCGCGCACAGGACCAGGCCTGCGGATGTGCTGTGGGCCTGCTCTCAGCCCCAGCATTGGTTTTGGAAACAGTTCACATCCCTGCAGAATTGTCGCCTGGTGTTGGTTTGGGTTTTTTTTCCCTAGGCTCTCCAAACGTACTGAAGTGTCATTAAGACAAATGGCAAACATTTCTCCTTTTCTCACATCTGTCAAAACTTCAAAATCTACTTTCATGACATTTCACACAGCATTTTTTTACGTACTACTCAAAGGATGTGGAATCCTAATGAGCCTTGCTTCCATCATTTTCATCTGCCACGTTCTGCTGTCCCGGTATAATAAATTAACAAAAGCAGGGGGGTTATGTAAGAAGTGATATAAACAGTTGTGGAGTGGAAGGAGAGGGAAAGGCAATTAGGCTGGTACCCATACAGGGTTTGAAGACACTTTTTGAAGGAAGTAGCTATACATTCCTACCAGGAGGGCATGGTCCTGAGCCTCTGAGCAGAGCGTTTCCTCAACCCACCACCAAGGAGGCTGACCTGCTCAATAACAGAGAAACTATGTAAGACTTACAAGTAGCTTTGCATTTCCAGTGTCAGGAATCGAAAGGGCACTTTATTTTTGGTCATTAATTTAAAAAGTAATTTGTTGTTTCTGCAGTTACAGACTTGGCTTGCAAATGTTAACTGATGTGCTTGCTTTCACTGTTCGTAAATGTGTTAATGGAAAATTGAGAATACCGCTTTTTCACATCAAACACAGAAGGAAAAACATACCAAAATTAGCTTAAGTGCCTCCGTTACGGAGGAAAAAAAAGTGGGCAATCATATTTTTTTTAATTCAAGGCTGTGAAGTCAGTAGTGCTGGCTCAGGTTCTTCCCTGTTAATCACTACAATGCAACAAATAGCAGTCACCTCCTCCCCATCTTCTGGACTGGGGAAGGACATCTTCAGATGGACTGGCTGACCTGTAATAGCTTGGATAACAGCAGTGTAGTTAACACGATTCTGAGCAAATCTCTGTCAGTTTGTGTTAAAAGCCACCCAGGAGCAAAAGACTGACTTTCAATATGAGGCTCTCCTAGCAGCATTCTGAAAGCACCCAGGAACTTCTTTGGACTTCTGTTGCCAGGAATTTTATCTTGATTACAGGATACCAGCAGCTATAGTTGTTGTAGGATGGTTGTGTTTCCATCTTCAGGATACTAACTACTCCATTTGGATATAGACTGTATTGTTAATCTTGCAGAAAAGGTGGAACTCAGGGTTGGTACTACCCAAATAAACAGAAATAAACTGATAGTGTTTGTATTCAGGATAGAACACACAATCCCTGAAATGCCCAGAGAATGGTCTTTAGGTGCTGGTCAATCGTGTAGTGTTTCTGCTTCAGACCAGAAGTACTATCAGAAAAAATCAGAAATACCACTACTGTCCATGCTACCAAACCAGCCAATAAAGAAGACTACATCTTGTTAGGTCCTTGTAAAGTTGTTTCAGTTTTAACCTGCTGTGTCAGGACCTGTACACACACACACACACACACACACACACTTCTATACACTCATGTGTTACAGTTCTAATGCACCATGTGCACTTGAGCAGTGCAATCTGCTAGGTGGCAACGTGGCACTTGCCCTTTGTGTTCCTTCACAGTAGGGCAGGAGGCAATCACTTCCAGGTGACTTCCAGCCTTGTGGGACTGCTGGTGCTTCACAGTCCCTGCCTGAACCACCACAGCCATTGTACCTGGCCTCACAGGTCTGCTTTATATGAGACCTGCAGCCTTCTTCCTGCCTGAGATGTGATACATAGACCAAATTACCTTTCACTGCCTACCCTGAAGTCAAAGTTCAGCTTTCTCCTGCAGCATCAGCCAGCGGGAAGCCTGGATAATAGTTTGACATGGTGGGTGTCAGCACAGAGAAATGTGCTTCTGCCTCAGTATGGAGCCTTATACAGGTTTTCTAATATATTTTCAGAAAGTTTCCAGATGAAGCAGATATGGCAAAAACTGATGAAAATTTGATTTCTCTTGCAGCAGGGGAACAGGAAGAGGAAGATGGGTTAATGTGCTTCAGAGGGGAAGATCGTCCTGGAAGAATGTTGATGGATAGTCACCTGCCCTACTTTTACCTTTCATGTTGGATGCTATCTTTTACTAGATTGCCAAAATTTTCATTCACGAAAATAGGAGCTTCAGAGCACTCAGACTTCAGCAAATCAGTGTGTATTTGGGGAGCCTAAATCTGAACTAAGAAGAATAATTTTGTGCTTTTCATACCACTGGCAAAATGTAAATTTCATTGGTGCAACGTTCACTCATTATCGCTGAATCAAAGAGCAGTCTCAGTTCCTGCTGGCATCCTATTTAACAGAAAAATAAAAGTCTCTTCTGTTGCAGACATACATTGCTGTGCGAATGGATGATGCTGCCTCAATCTTCATGTCTCACGTTCGTGTTGATTAGCTGCCCTATTTTAGGACTGTTTGCATTATGCAATAGGCTAGTAAAATCATTAGTGTGCAAATAAAAGTAGGTCTTTACCTTAAGAATTAAACACATAAAACACGTGATTAAAATGACAGAGGTTTATAGGAATGGGGAAAACTACATGAACTAGGTGAGACACCAGGGTTTGAGATATATGAGCTACACTGGGGATAAATGACAGGCTGAAGCACACAACTGAAAATAATCAGAACTCCTGTGTAAAGTGACGCTGATATATTCTGAATGTCACATTACACTGCACAGTGCTACGCTCACTCCAAAAAGGCTCTTTAATTATAGTTGCTCAAGCCTTAAAATCACAAAACTCAAGCGTAGAGGTGGACACCATTTAAGCTACATAAATCTTTTTACTGAAGATGCAAACAGGAAATTTAGCTCCTAGACAATTAGCAAGACTTACCTCTGATATTTCATTATCTATGCATCTATATAAGGCTAACAGTTTATTAAAACCATTACCCTTTTAAAGTACTACTTTCTGTTTTTTCTTTCCTTCCCAGTGCTTGTAATATTAAATTGCTTTCCGTTGTTTTTTTGCATGTGAGTCATTACCTGTTCTTCCCATGTTGCTGTCAAGGGTGGCAACCTGTTCTGGAAATCTCCTCCTAATTATCATCCCTCCCCAAGGGCCTGCAAATGAGGGAAACACCTGCTAGCTGAGGTCTGAGTTCAGCAGTCCCAGTGGAGTGGGAGCACCTCACATGGGACCAAGGAGGCAGGAATGAGGGCACTTTGGAGGTTTTGCCACAGGGGCCAGGATGGCGGCGTATCAGCTGTCCGTTGTAATTTGGCTGGCAAAAATTACTTTGGCAGCTTCGTTCTCTACTTCCCGTTGCCTGTCAGAAAGGGGACCCATCCCCTCAGGCATCACTAGAGAAATCCCTTACTTAGATACGGATAAACAGGGCAAGTGTTCAAGCCAAAACTCAGTCCCTGAATTAAATGAGGGAACTCTGCCCATGGTAGTTTGCGTGTCCTGGAGAGTGCAACCTGGGCCTTTATTGGCTTTGTAAACTACTGGCCTAGCTACTTAAGCTAAAAATAAATCTTTCCTTGAGAGCTTTTCTCCCACACATTTCTTTTCAGGAGCTGGCACTGAATAAAGTAGTTTAAGAAAGAAAACAAACCAAAATGGGGCAGAGTTTCAAGCGGAAAAACTGAAAAGCCCTCTTGAGCTGTGGCCACACACAGTCACACGCTCTCAGCTGTCCTGGGATCCCGCCCCTGCCAAGTGTGCTGCCTGCTTTGCTGTGGATGTTTTCTTTATTTTAGACAATACCGATGCATTCATTAGTAGACCTATGAAGAATGATTTTTAGATCTTATATCACTTCAGTCGCCAGTTTTCTTTCATACTCTCCTATGCTTTTTCTATGCCAGGCATTCCCAAAGGAAATGCGTTAGTTGGTGTAGGGCTGGAAAGGCTTTGCTGTGCTGCCAAAAGTGCTTTGCTACTTCGCAGACAGAATCTCCAGGATCATCTGTCTGGGCTGCCCTCCCGGGATGCCTCCTTGGTCGTTCTGCAATTCCCTGTTTTTCCAACATTCTTCAAAAGGCAACTCACCTCTGTGCAGCCAAGTCCTAAAAATTCACTGCCATTTTGAGGAATAGCCAAATTACTGTCGTCTTCAACAAAGCTCATCATCTGCTTAGGAAAGTTCAAGAGACGAGTATGTTGGTTTAGAGGCACTGTGGCTTTACAAAACATGTTTTGCAGCTGTGAAGAAATTAATAGCTGTCATAAATGATGATTTGGCCAACAAAAAGGTCCAAATTCCTTAAATAAAACTACTAGCAACAAAAATCTGTGACTGGCTCAAATCTGTGATTTCCCTCAATATTTACTGAGGGAAAAGCATGAATTAAAAAATGAAAATAATTTAGTGCTAAATGAAACTAAACTAAACTGTTTTCTTGGCAGATTGACATAAATAGATTAAAAAAATGTAATGGCAAAAATTGAAGTGGCAAATTAGTATTAGGAATTAGTAATTTTTCCTAAACAAAAATAAGGTATTGAAAAGTATGTGAAATGTGAAGAAATAAATCCCTTTTTAGTATTACGGTACCCTACCACATTCCCCAGAAACAGAGGATGAGGTTGTCTAAGGCCTTTAGACTTACATTCTCAAGAACAGTTTGATGTATACGCCATAATTTACTATTAATGAGCAAGAGTATGGTATTTCAAATGTATTATGTTACAGAGAGGTAGATGTTTTGAAAATTGTATTGTAGCTGTTCGAAAGTGAATGGCTGTCCCCCCTGCACAGGGCAGAGTAACTGAACTGCTTGCTCCTTTACAGCTACACCCACTTCTTTGTGGCTTCTGACTTTTAGATGAGGCAGTTCTTGCATGGAGAGGGAAAAAACAAAACTCTTCCTTGAATGTCTGCTTTGATAAAGCACCGGCTTTACTTGTCACCAGTGACAGGTGTTAAAAACTCAGGAGAACCATTTTGGATGATTAGCATCCCAGGATTCATCCGCATCTCTGGCTCTGTGACCAGTGCATGGTATCTTTTAAAAATTATTTTTATTTAATTTTATTTAGCTGCAAACCTTCCCTGCACCCACACTTGGAGTATTGTGCAGCAGAGTAACACAAGAAACGGCTTCTCTCCTGGACAACCAACAGTTCCTTTCAGCTGAGAAACCTGCAGCCATGCATAAGCTTATGCTCTCTCCGTCTCTCTCACTTCCTCTTTTTAAAATTTAAATATCTTTCTTCTCTTATAGTGCCAAAAGAAAAATTCAGTCAGAGCTGAGTCTCCACACAAAATACAAGAGGTTTGCTGGAGTCTCCTGCTGTGCAGGGAAGAAGCATCAGCTGATTGATCCGCCATGTCATTTTACCTTCTCCCAAGATTTCATAGCCTTAAATGTCTTTTGTCTGTAAAGATCCTAAAGCAGGTGTAAATATGATTGAGGTTTTACACTGGAAGAGAAAAAAAATGTAAGCTTTAAGAGAAAGCTCTGTGCGTGTGAAAGAAGCATTAGCTGGATTCATAGGTGTCATTTTTGGATTTGAGAACATACTAGCAATTTTGGAGACCTGGGGGTGAGAGGCTTTGCATGCCTTCCCCTTTCCTTCCAGTGAGTCTCAATTTACCACGTTTATGTCATTTTTATTTGGAAAATGCTTGCTGCTGTGTATGTTGCACATGCCACGCTGCATCCTTGCAGCCACGGCTCTTTGTGCTCGGCTTTTGCAGATGGATGGCTTTTTCCATCATACATCATGGCTGTGACAGCAGACTGATGATCTACAACTCCAAGCGCTGTAGCTCTGATGATGTGGCTGTGGCTGTAGTAATAACGTGGGCCCACTCTAGGGACAGCAATGCTGCACAGTTTTTTTTCAAAGGTGAGGCAAAAGGCTTAAATCCCCTCTTGTTTCCTATCTGTCTCCCTCCCCAAAGCTGTTTCAAGTCCCAGATCAATGGAAAAAAATAAAATTAATCCGTCTTCTGTGGAAATATCATCACTGGTATGAGAGAGCTCACTGATTTAGATGCTGGAGAGGATATCACACAAGCAAGCTTTGTAAATACAGATTTGGGCAGAAATGCAAAGGAAAACCTGACTTTTGGATCTCTTACCATGGCAGGTAAATATTGTCATAGTGGAAGCAGAACAAACTGTTCTTTTGTGTAGCTGCAGTTTGATCGACTCTTGCAGTTTTTCCATAGGCTCATATCTCTAGCATTCATTAAAACTCCAGCTTCTGGAGGCCAGTGAGTTTCACATCTTCCCTAAGTAAATAAACACTACTTTCTTCAAAAGTAAAAGTAAATTCTTCAAATTGTGACATCAGTTACTCATGGAGGTTCAGAAATAAAAAGGTCATAGAAAGAAAGCACATTTTATTATTACAATATTTCCTGGGTTTAAAACAATTCCACTGATTTAGGTTTGAGTCATGATGCTTGTTCACTTGGGGGTAGCAATAGAACTGAATTTAGATCCTCACCTGGCACTGGCACTCTGTCTCATTGTGGGCTGGCACCGGTGGTGCCAAACCAGAAGCCGAATTCCTTTCTCTCCATCTCCCAGGTGCGTTAACCTGTTTTCAGCAGGCTGGATGGCCCCAGCTCCAGGACTGCCTGTGTGCATACTGACCCCTATCCCCACTGCTCTCCCTGCCAGCCAGGCTACATGTGCCTGTGGAAAACTCCACCTTCATCCAAAGTCCAGAGAAGTGAAAGAAGACACATATTGACTTCAGCAAGGTTCAATTCAAGCCCAAGCCTCATCCATCATACAGAAGTTGAGAATACTGCCTGTGCACACTGATAAAAACAGTGCAATGTGCTCTTTTTGTTTAGTTATTATTGTTATTATTAATTTATTTTATTATTATTTCTGCTTTATAAAGCACAGATTTCAGCTAACACTGAAGGGTTTTAAATAGTGAATTCATAATTGGTCTCTGAATTAGTAAAGTAATTTCATCTTTTCCCTGGGATATGAAACAAAAACTTGTACTTATGAACCTTTCAAGAGAGAGGAGATCCCCAGTGGGTTAGTCATGGTCTCCAGCCTGACTACCAGAGGATTGCTTGGGTGGTTTCCCCACTGCCTCTGGGGGCTGGTCACTCCTGGCATCTCTACAGTGGTGGCCACTGTCTGTGCTTCTTTGGCAGATTGCTCCATTACCTGTTATGTCTTTGTGAATTCTCCTCAATATTTGATCTAATTTTTGCCTACTGGACTTAAAATCCATTCCTTACCATTCTGTCCTCTCTGACTAATGAGAATTGGTCCCAGTCTTCTTTATAATGCCCTTTAACACGATTGTGGACAGTTATGTGTCCCCTTAGCCCTCTCTTCTGCATCCCAAACATGCCTTTCTCTCACAGGTCTTATTTTCCAAATCCTTTATCACCTCTGTTACTTTCCTGTGAGCTCTTTTGGATTATTCTTTAAAAATAAAATGCTCCCCACAGCAAAGGCAGTGCTCTATTGCTGTGGGCCACTGCCTCTGTTGCTGAAGGAGAGCAGCATAATTAGCATTACCATCTCACCTGGTTTTCCCATAGCTCTGCTATTAACCATTTTATTGCTGGGGCACCTTGTCCAGCTGGCAGCTTGCCCCACATGCAAGTTCATGTAGGGTTTGACCAGCTGGGTGTTCAGCCAGGAGTCATATTTATGAGTTCCTGCAAGGCAGATACTGCTTGCAGGCAGAGCCCAATCCCTGCCTTCAGGCTTTGGAGAGCACCGGGGAAAGTACTGCAATCCAGGAATAACACTCCCTCAAAGAGGCTTAAGGCAGCAGGTGGCTCCAGGAGTTGGTGGTCCTGCTCCTGCAGAGGGGGACACTGGCCATATTGGATGCCAGCCCAGGCAAACCTTGCAGCTGTGCCAATGCCTCCCTGGCATGTCTCCAGGGTGGCAGGGATACAAGGCATGACAAAACTTTCTGCCTGTGGCTTCTGGCAGGAAAGTTGGCTCTGAAAAAGCACTGCCTGCAAGGAGAGTTCCCATGCTTCACAAAGCACTGCCACCCAGTTGTGGCCATGGCACCCAGCAAAGGCCATCTCGGCTGCCTGGCTGTTGTGTCTGTCAAAGAGCAGTGCTGCTGGCACCTCTCTCAGGGGCTTGCTGGTGATCTCTGCATACCACAGCAAAACAACACTTTTCCCAGAATTTTCTATTGCCATGCTACAGTGGTGCATTTCATTATTCTCTCTGCAGAACATTGACTTTGTTGACTCTCAGCATATTTCTTCAATTTATCTCCTAAACACCGTCGTTATAGTTTAATCCTGTCCTCCTTGATATTTGCATATCCTCCTCGGTTTGAAGGATACCTAAATAGGGGCTTGCTCTTAAAAACACGGACAGATTTGCATGTCTGACTATGCCAAGAGCTGCTAATGAAAATACCAACAAGCACGGGGGAATAAACTTGCCACCTGTGGAGTCTTGTTTGGCATCCTCATTCAGCCTAATAAAGAATCATTCATGTTTAATTGCTACATTTGATTGTTTAATTACAGTTATTTTACATGCCATCTTGTAGTTTTGTCTTGGCTTTAGACACTATCTGCCACCTTACTCTTTTTGAAAAGTGAATTATACTATAATAGAGACTTATTTTGGTCAAAGAATTAGAACTGGGTCTTTAAATTGTTATCAGAATGTTTTAAAGAAAATATGTTCATAAAAATATTTCTGTTTGATGTTGTTGTATAGATTCAAATCCAGGCTTTTTTTTCTGCGCAACAGGAATTATATGAATAACTCTCTCAAATACTCTTGCATGGCCACAATATGAGTAGTCTCATCTTCTCACTGAAGTTTTATCAAATTATGTTTACTTTGTTTAAATGCCAATTCATTTTAACCACTGCAAGATGTTTTTGTACAGGCTTAACTTGGCATAAAATTAGTTTATTGCAGGTTCACTTAGCTGGACAACGTTCTGACTTTAAATCAATACAAATCTGTCTGAAACTTCAATAAGATGTTCTGCTTGCAAACCTGGCACCTGCATAACTAAATGAATGGAAAGAAAACCAGGAAAGCTCTTCTGCTTCTTTGGCTGTGCCTTTTTGTGCCTCTGTAATTAAACACAGAGGAGGTACCTCCCAGTGCAGAACCCCAGGGCAGACCCTTGTCTTGACAGCTGGTGGGTTTCTCTCTGCAAGACAGGCTCGCTGAACTTCACTGCCAGAGTTGATGACTTGTCTGGGTTAATGATGGGCTTGTCCTGGGCAAACCTTCTTCATGGACTCCCCAGTGGCAGTCAGGCTCCAAACCACCTACCCCTGCCTTTCTATTACCTTTGAATAGGCTGAGCTCCATTTTAACTAATGTGCTTAAGGAGTTCTTTCAGGAGAAATGAAACACCTCCAATTTATCCAACAATTCTTTTGTTTCTGTGAACTGTACTGTGTTCCCCACAGGGCAGACATCACCAAATGGTGAGCAGTCCCCAGCTCCCCTCTTTGCTATCCAAGCAGGGCCAGGTGTCACTACCCTGCCCTGAGCCCCTCAGGTTTTCCTTCCTATCTTGTGCCTTGGCACATGTAGGCTCCCTGCTCCCAGACCGCCGTCCATGGGATTGTGCTGCATCCATCTTGCCGGTACGTGCACAGTTGTCCTTTTTGATCTTTGTATGCTAAATTGCCTGGCATTTAGTCAGTCACCCCTCCCACTAGTCTCTGAAAAATTTCTGTAGAAGCAATGGAAGAGATGCCCAGGCCATTTGAAGGTCTATGCTTTCTATCATCTTTGCCTTGAACCTTATGATCTTTCCAAATCTTCATCCCAAAAGCTGACATCCTCAGACACTTTCCAGACTCTCTTCCCTCAGGCAGCAGCATTCTCCAGCGTGCCACCATCATGTGTGCCACAGAAACCTGTAACTACACAGTGCTCCTCCCACATTCAAAAATAAAAGACCAGGTGACTGCAAGTACCACACATTGTGTCTTGCTTTGCCTCTGGCTTGCTCACCAGACAGTAATTTTCTCAATGCTTAAGCTCCCCTCTTGGACAAGTAAAGACAAGTGGCCCTTCGTATGCCCAAGCAGCAGCAATGGCAAAGGCTGCACTAATCCCTCTTGGATTGGGCTACAATGAAACATGGCAGCTTGGGGAAACCTGCCCATCACAGACAATACTCTGCTTTTTGATGCTCATGTCTCCTAATTTTAGGCACCAGAGTGATTCTTTACCTGGGCCATTTCTATGTATATAGGTACATGTGGAGGAAGGTCTCCCTTTTACCCAGCTTTTATTCCTGTTTTGCTGTTGCCTGAATCTGTCTTTGTGCTGGTTGCCCAGCTGCTATGCCTATCAAGAAGGGAGGCAACTTCCTCAGACTAGTCTTTAAAATTATTGTTTAATAGGAGAAAACTTTAGAATGACATCAGTGGTGCCCAGAACTCAGAGAAAAAAATATGGAAAAGTCATCTATCAAAACATATAAAGAGTGAATAAATTCAGGGCACTGCACTGTGTGAGAGTTCTCCACAAGTAAGAAAGAAAATTTAAAAAGAAGGTAAGGGAGCCAAAGAGCTGCAGGATGGTTTAATGATAGTTGTTTACCTCTTTGGAGGCCCTAAGGGATTTCCGTTTGGATGCATCTTGAGCTTGTTCCCAGGAAGTTCTTCCCTTGCTTTTTTTTACCACTGTCTTGCCTTTCCCCTTCTCACCTCACACAGTTAAGAAATGATGAGCCACCTGAGTGCTTTTTTTCAGGATAATTTCAGCTACTTCTTTCTCAGTTAAGATTTTTGAAAAGATCAGGCTCGTGTACTCAAATCAGTTTGAAGTGCTTTGCAAGGATGTGGCACAGGAATACTAAATCATTATTCAACATTTGACCAGACATGAAAATAATCCGCATTTATAACTAGTTTCTTAAAATGGCCAGTGTAATTGCTGAAATACAGAGTAAGAAGGTAGGAAACAACTATTTCCACAGACAAGGAGCATCGTACTGAGACAAAGCTACAGTGAAACAGGCAATTTTCAGTTCTTTTCAGCAAGCGTTCTACATCTTTTCTTGCCTTTGCACACACAGAAAGCCAATTTTCCATGTCCCTACTACAGGCAAAATGGGGCAAGATTTTAAAGATACAGCTCCACTCCATTTGACTGCAGCAGACTAAAAGAAAAATGAAGTTCAGCACTTAACTGATCCCTCTGCAATATTTCAGAGTAAATTAAAAATCAAAATGTCAAGAGGTTCAATATGTCAGTGGGCCTTTTGACAGAGCAGCCACTTTGAAGCCTAAATGGGAAATGTGCTCTTTTTAAAAACTAAAACCAAATGTGTGCAGCTGCTGCTCTGTTTCAAAATTTGGGCCCTTCATCTTTGTATTTCTTTTGCACTAAAATTAGCAAAATATTCTGGCTGCTGTTTTACTTATTCTCAGAGCAGAAAGCCTCCATTTCAAAGAACTGCTGTTTATTAGGATGGCTATTCTTCATTATCTGCATTAAGGTAAAAACTGTGAATCTCACAGTCTGCCTTCTTTCATTGAGCAATACTGTATTTACTGCCCACGATGTGTTTATCTTTGCCTGGCCATCAGCAAATCATTTTTTGTTTTGTCATCTCAGTTTGTATTTGTAAAACAGGAAAGATAATAAATGATAATACTTACCTTCCTCACAAAGATGTGGTGAAGATTAATCAGTTCTTGTTCATACAAAGATTGGCAATAGTGATCTGCAGGTTTGCAAAACCTGAAGTGATTGCTATCGCTGCCGTGCTTGACAAAGAAGCACAGTCAAGGACAGGAGCTGGTGCCACTGCAATCATTTACAGGATGGATGATATATGTGGCCTTGAAGAAAACTCCCCAAAAACATCTGCATCTGTACCTAAAACTGGAAGTAAATGCATATGAGGACACGCAGAAGCTGAGTTTGCAGGGTGATGCTTGCAGGATAGCAATGTGGCAGCCCTGTCCCTTTGCATCACAATAAAAGCAGTGTTACCATCTAGTTGTAAGGTCTCCTTGGAGCCTGCAAGTGCAGTTAGCTGACACAAGCAAGGGTGTCCAGGTGTCATGAAGACACTTGTCACCCTGCAGGGCTCCCAGCCCCATCACTGAGATCACAGACATGGGGCTCAGCCTAGCATTAGGCTGGCGCTCTGCCCTGAGGCAGAATTTGGCGAAGCTCAGAACTTGCTCTGAACAATGCTAGGTGCAAACAGCTGGCTATGAAGATGCTTCCTCCTGCCCAACAGTCTGCTCCTCACCTGGCCACATGCCCTCTGCTCTCAGCCAGGTAGCGTGGGCTGACATGGACCTCACACTGGAACCCATCTCAAGCAAGGTGCTCCTTTGCCACTTTGACCATGGCACTCCATGCTGGGTCTCCATTACTCAGCAGCAGGAACCCCCTGCACCTCACCACAAACACTTCAGTCTGTTGGAAAAGGCATGTGGATAAGCCATCCAAATTGCATATTCAGTAACCTCCTGGCGTGCATTAAACTTCTCCCTCCTGAACTTTGCATTGGAGGCAGTGATGGGCTCAACTTCTCCCACTCACGTACATCTTCCTTGCCGGTCTCTGCGTACACAAGCTGTGCTCTGGTAAATTGACACCTTTGCTGCTCAGCCTGCTGCGTTAGTGAGATCCGTGCAGGCTCTTCAGTCAGCAGGTTGGCCTATTTTCATAGTGATGCGTCTGCTGCGGAATGCATTTTTCCCCACAGCTGCCCAATTTGTTCTCTAGGTGCTTCGGAGCACGGCTGGCTTTCAGTCTGAGCTTGCTGCAGATGCGGCTGTCTCTGTACGAAGTGGCTGAAGGCTGTGCCAGCCTGTATGCTATGTCCTACACCTTCCCCCTGTTCCCTACAGCTTTCCATAGGCTCCAGCTGTCACTTTTTGCTTTCCTCAGCTGTTCCTTGCCACCCTCATAGCTGCCTCTGCCCTCCTGGGCCACTGCAATAGCCGTGGCAAGGAGGAGATGTGTCCAAGATGCAATGAGATGATGCAACAAATCTGGAACCCCTCCTGGTCAAACCGTGGGCTGTGGCTGCTGATGGCAGTGACCAGCAGCTGGTGATGGTCAGGTCGAGGCACTGCAGGTTTCTGACATAGCAGATGAGATTTTTGTGGCTGAAGCTTCATTCCTCCTGCAGCCAAAGTTGCATAAGCCATCAGTTGGAGACAGCTGTGGAAGATGCTGGTCCTTGCATAACTGGTGACTGCTTTTGTCAAGTCATCCAGTGACACTTGAATAAATTTTGGAGGGTAATTTTTCTGATTTGCCAGAGACCAAAGCATTCTGTCGAGGAGGGGTGAATTTAGCAGAACATGTGTGAGATCTGGGATAATGACACCACAGTTACCAACGCTGACCAACAGGCCCCCACAGCAGATGGCTGGTCCATCCTTGAACGACTGGGTATTACAGGCTCCCTTGAATCCCAAGACTTTACTCTGTGCTTCTTTACTTACAGCCCTTACTGCATAGCTATGTCAACAGTGCACTTGCTCTTCTGTTAGCCCTGCACACCTCCCTGTACAGACTACAGCCATCTGAAAAAAAAAAACGCAGCCAACACTGACTGGTTAGCAACTCCTTCCAGACTGTAACAAAAGCAGCACTGATAAAACTTCCATGCTCTGTAAATACATAATTCCTAGCAAGGTTTTTTCAGCAACAGAGATTCAGTTATTACGGTGGCCTTGAGGTCAAAGCCTACAGGTTAGATTGTGCAAAGCCAAAAATTCAAGCTGTGGGATTTTACCTCCATTTAGTGGTGTGGGCTGAAAGGAAGGATATGTTTCGGGCAATTTGCATTGCAAAGTATATGCAGGAGGCAGTGCAATATGATGGGAGACGTTATTACTGAGATTAGAATTTACACTTATAGCCCAAACTGAGATTGTATTTGTCTGAGAAATGATGGTACCCTGGAAAAAAATACTAAACATCTGCTAATTTAATATAGACTGCATCCAGTAAATATCCTTTTGGTTTCCTATTTCCAACTAAGATTAATTTTCTGATCAAAGAAAATTTGATCAGAACTGCATAGACAGTGCAATAGCAGTGATATTACATGGCTTGGGGATATATGTTGTACCTTTAAATCTCTACAGGAAAGGCAGCCAGGAGGGGATGATGATGGCTTGTGGTAGAAGCTCTGCAAGAAATAATAACTCCTCTTTGGTTTTGGGAAGGAGTTATTTTTATGTATTTCTTTCCTGCTGTCAATCAGAGAAATCCTTTCCTCACTTTGAAAGTACAGATAGTTTTATGCCGGTAAAACTCTTAGGATGCCTTGGTTGAACCCTGTGCTAGCTACAATTATTACTATTTTGGTTTCTTTTATACAGTCCAGTAGAGATGAACAGTACCACACCATCATTTTGGTGTTATAAACTATGTTAACAAGATTAATCTCCATCCTCCCATGTTTCTGCCCAGGGATAGCCTCCTTCTCCTTGCTCTCCCACTTCCACATATTCCTGCTAGATCACCTTTTGCCATCACAGGTAGCATCCCACCCACACAAGTTCTGAATGGTTTGTGGTTAGCCTTTACCAGTCATTTTGCAATATTGCCTTCCTCACTCTTCTACTACCATACATTAAATATTCACTGCTCCACAATGCTTGTTAACTCCGTGGTTTGCTACTAATATCTGGGTCTGAATGGAGACATCTTACTCCGAGTATTCCCAGCACCATCTGCTGCCTTTCTTTATTTCCATTTCTAGAAAGGGTTTTGCTGATATCTGAGAAGCAGGGGAGGAATCTGGATATGGTTGACACAAATCCCAGAAAACATTTGTCTGTTTGTCTTATGCACTAATTAGCGCAGACTTGGTCAAAAGTGTTCTGAACTTTTATTTATTTATTTTACTCATTTCTATAGCATCTATCACCATGACAGCAATGTGATTCAATGGCAGGAAATTAAAACACACAATGCAGGCAGCTAATCAAATGCAGAAGCAAACAGAAGAATTTTGCACAGAGTCCTCAGTGTCGCTACGGTCCTGCTTTGACAGGCAGTTTCTCTTTCTGCAGGGAAAAAAAGATGTTTTGTTTGTTTCAAATTCCCTTTTCCCTTGCAAGCGTAAACGTGAAATTATCTTCCTCTGTTGGGATGTCTTATTTATTTTCCTGCTAGTGGCTGCTAAAGCAGATGATGTTTAATTATTTGGGGGTTTTCATTTACAGCTTGGACAGTTCAGCATGGGGATTATGGGAGGACTCGTGCAGACCGACCTGTGCTGTTGAGGTGCAGCCTGGTCTTGGTAGCTCCAGTGCCCCCATGGCCAGACTCTGCCCCCCCACAGCTGCCCAGGCTCCACCAGATCTCCCCTCTGTGCCGTGTCAACAGCGTCTTGATTTGCTTTGTCTTCTGGGGCTGTGCAGGGGTTAGGAGGTCTCTGCAAATGGGCAAGGGGCTGAATGCCATCCCAAGGCTCCCAGGGTGCAGCACACTTCTCTGGCAGGAGCAGGTGGAAGGGCACCTCTCCAGCTTGTTCTCATGCACCAAACCACCTGCTCAGCCAGGCAGCAGGGCTGGTAAGAGGTTTCAGCAGCCACGAAAACCTGCTGAGCAGAGAAGAGAGGCTAAACCTGCCCAGGTAAAGGGGGACACCAAGCCAGCAAGCCTATGCTTTATGGATTTGCCTTTGGGGTAGCAGGTACCCGCAGGGAAGGACTGGGAGCTTGTTTTGCTGGATAGGAGTCACTGAGCTAGTGAGCTCTTAAGATTAAATCATTCACTTAATGAGGAAAGACTGAGGGACTGAACTAGGACAAAAACAGCAGGCTTGTGCAATGGGACTCAATTGAATGGATGCATGGCCCACTTCATGGGGTGAGGACAGGTGCAAGAGAAAGCCCAACAGGAAAACAATTCCATGCAAATCTCTCAAATCTTGAAAAAAATTTGGGGGATTTTTTTCAGGATCCAAACTAGATCTCTTGTCTGAGCTTCATGAAGCTTTTTTATTTTAGCAGCGTTTGAACATGAGTGTTACTGTAGTTCACAGCACTTAATGATTTTTCTCCACTTCTCCCTTTTCAGGCTGCAGCCAATTCATGACTCTGCATGCTGCAACCCTCTGCCATAGGCATCGTTCACATGCAAGAATCGAAATCCCTCCAACCTCAGCTTGTGGCAGTAATGAGTCCGGAATCATCAGCTCAGCTGGTCAATGGCAACGTGTGAGTAGCAGAATTAGGGATAAAACTCTGCTCATCTGATGCCCTTCATTCTGGACACTGGGCTGTGTGGTGCGATGCTCACCTCTCTCTCCAGCGCATGAGGTTTTCCTGGTGTGAAGTGGCTAGCCTATAGCTAGGGCGTATGTTTATGATTGTATCTACATGCTGGGGTGAGAAGCACAGTCATGTGATGGGAGCAGTGTTTTGGGCTTCAGGTGTTCAGATAATTGCTGTATTTAAAATTGTTGTTTAAAAAGGAAGCTTTTTTAGAAAAATATGAAAAAGAATGTATTTCAAATAAGCGTGACATGGCTTATTTGTAGTAACAAATAAAATTATTTTGGGCTGTTTTTAACTTGGACAGGAACCCTTTGAGCTGTTCACGTAAGGTATTGAATGTGTCAATCACAGCCTGGCTGTTGTTGGAGACTTCAATTTGAACTCTGCTAACTTCTCTTTTACACTCTCATCAAATCATCACCTATACTGGAGTTGTCAGATGATTTCTTTTGGGGGCAACAGGATTTTATCAAACCTAATATTTATATTATTCCCCTTGCACCTAAATTAGTTTTTGTTGTATTCTTTTGAGTCAAAAGTTCAAACAGCGACCACACCTATGAAGGAGCATCCTAATGGGAAGCTTTCCTAATAAGCTTTCTTTAGTATTGAAAACTGAAATGCACTTTTTCTTGACCAGCACCGATAAAATGTCTGCCACATGATTCGCATGAATCATGCAAAGCTTGAGTCCTTCCCCGCACCCAGTTTTCTTCGTTTTGCTCCTGCAAGCTAAGTCTGGATTTCACAGAGCCGTTGAGAAACTCATCTCTTAAATCCACATAGTAGCATTAGCAGTCTAAGTTGTCTCAAAATAATTACACTGCTTCTACCTCAGGTTGTAAACTTCGGTGTGTTGTTAAACAGCTGTTGGGTTTTGTTGTCCAAATTAACAGAATGATGCAATGTGCACAGCAATCAGGTCTTCTCCCCGGTGTAATATGCTCCACAAATCTAAGAGACTCATTATTTGCCCATCCTTTCAGATATATATAGGAGAAAATATTCTACCATACTAATGAATATATTAGTCTCTTTTTTAGTTCTCCATCCAGCTTTTTTGAGTTATTTACTTGATACTAATTACTGCAAAACACTCACAATTTTGCAGAGCTTGTACCCAAGTAGCATTATTTCCTGCCGTAAAGGGCACAGCAAGGTTAAATACCAAATGCCACTTGATGTGATTTTTGCAGAGATTTTGGGCATATGGAGCCACGAAAGCGCCTGAGGCCGTCATCAGCTCCTCTTGGCATCCGTAATCAGGAGGAGTGAGCTGATTGTCTTTCCTTTTCATAACTCTGTGTTTGAGTAGGAACTCTCCAAACTATTTTATGCAATAATGTCTTGGTGAAACTTTCATTTTGTGTACATAGCTAGACAGTCTCTCCTTGCTTTGAAAACTGATTTTATATCATAGCATTTTTCTCTTGTCTCTGTTTTACATTTCAGGTGTCAGTCTAGAGGCTGCTGTTTTAGAGTTTTTTCTTTTCCTTGCATGCTTGCCTTAAAACAATTTGTGGATATTGAGTATTAGGTGTTTTAAACGTCTAAAATAGAGTACATTGATGTAGATTCAATAGAAATGGATTTGAAACTGCAGCAACCAGGGCAGCTTCGTATGCTAACATTGGAGGGTATCAGAGTTTCTGAAGTAACCAATGTTAGCACCTGAGTAGTACTCACTATCGGTCAGGTTCAAACTCAAGTCTGTTTCAATTTTTTTCTTAATTCTCTTGGCTGCAGATACTTATAGTTTTCTGTACTTGGAAACAAATCAAAGTTTGTTTTTCAGTCATCTGAGGAGAATAGCTTTATGAAGCCTACAGTAAACCTCTATGAACATAATCACACAGCACTTTTTAAAAATTTAAGCAATCCCCAAAAGGTTTTTGCTTCATAGAGAATGGGTGGAGCTCACAAGTGCCTGCTAAGGGTAATGGGCTCTAAATTTCATCTCTATTCTCTGATCCACAGGGGCAATTCCTCTCAACCCGATCCCAAAGTCTGCAGCAAACTGCTGTATTTAAAAGCCCTTGGGAGAGTATTTCATGGAATGGAGATTAGAAAGCAAGAAGTGAAAACTGGAAAGTGCTTAGTGTGTCTCCTTAACAGCTTAGGATTGATTCATTTTAGCATTTGTGTCTGGGTCATATTCACTGCTGCCTCATAGATCAATGGCACGACGAAGTCCCAGCTCTTGTTGATGCAGCATATGGGAACGGGATCCATTATCTTTAGTTCCCAGGACTATAAAATGTCTAATAAACTTAGCAGCAAGAGTGCCAGATTTGTGCAACACTGCCAGCTGCTCTAGCCTTGTTGTCTATTAAGCTATGGTTTTAGTTTCATTATTGATGGAGAATGCTGATCGTCGAGCAAATTATGTCTCTTGCAGATTTGAGGCACTTCACTAATGCATCAATGATATTGGAGAGATGAACCAGGTTAAAGGTAAGGGAAAACCAGTCAGAAAAGAGTCCCTGTCACCTACAGAGTGAATTCATGGTTCACCTGGCTTACTCCTCCTTTGGAAACTAGGAGGCCTCCAAAGTTGTGCCCGTGGGAATTTTAAATTAATGCTTATTGCAGCGGAGAGGGAAAAATGAAAATTGCGCATATCAGAGCAAGAAGGAGACCCAGCTGTGAGAGATCAGGGCTCATAGCAGGAGCAAAGCCACTTGGTGCAATCCCATTCATCCTAATGCTCTCCTACGCCATCCCAGTCCTGCCTCCTTCCTTCTCTTCTGCCAGACAGGATTTGGAGCAGAAAACAGGAGAAATACTCAGTTCGCCACTAACTAAAAAATATTTGCTCATTATTCCATAAGCCTCTTTCTCCCATTTAGCTTCTTTCTCCCATGTCAGCATGACTTGTAAAGGTGACTTCAGCTGCTGCGCCTTCTCTCACAGGGAGGGAGGGAAGGAAGGAGGGATTCATGCTGCAATGAGAAATCAATTTAAATTCACACGGGCACAGTCAATCCTTAATCAAATCAGCATACTCAGGCTGGCTGCAGGAATCTGAGTAGGAAGTTCAAATACCTCAGTCCCAAATGTTCATTCTCTATCACAGAACTCACGTCAGGGTGTCCCTGAGCATTAATCTGCTGCTCCAGCACTTTTCTCAGTCTCTTCCCTAGCTACATTATAATTTGTTCCCTAGTTTACATTACAGTTTGTCTCTCCTCTATTTTTCACACTCACCACTCTGTAGCTCTTGCTCTACCTTTGGAATAAATTCCACAGTCACCCTAAAAATGGTGCAAAACATGATCTTGCACATGAACATTGTTATGGTGGGTTGGGGGAACAGCTTCCTACTCTGCTTTGCTTGCTCCCTGTGCATTGTCACTAGGGGCATGTTGCAGTTCCTGACAGTATTAGTTTTTATTGCTTTCTTTACTCCTCTGGGACATGGACATCAAGCACAACTAGGCAACATTTTCCGTCTCTAGTGTCTTTAGTTTAGGCACTTCAAAATCAGCAGCAGACACTCAATTGGAAGCTAATATAAGCCAGCATCCACAGCTTCCATTTAATCCACTGACTATGGATGCCTTTGATCATTCTCTAGATATTATTTCTTGAAGAGACAATCCTGTATCCCACAGGCAGGACCAGCTTCTGTATCTTGGATATCTTGGACAAGAGAAACCACAATTTGTAGCATTAATACTGGCATAAATGCAGAAAGAAATGTTCCCTTGAGTCTTACCCGGGCTAAGGTCTGTAGGGGTGGTGATCAGAGTAACTATCACACATGCTGGCAGGGAGGCTGCTCTTGGCTTGCAAGTCTGCTGTCGCTGTCCGATGCCCGCTGGCTCCTGACAGCCTTCCTAGGGAATTTCCAAACCCTCAGTCTTCGCCATCAAGAGCTGCAGCACTGGGAAAAACCTGCTAAATGCTGTTGTGTTCCTGCCAACGATTCTGCAAGGAGCAGAAAGAAAGAAGCTTGTGAGCCATGAATTTCTTTTAAAGAACGCAGATCAGAGGTTTTGTGCAAACTACCTTCTTCAATTATGTAATACTTCCTGTAATTACTGAGTATTTAAAAATATTCTGGGGAATAATTTCTGGGCCCTTCTGTTGTTCCCTTCTATTTACTGCCACAAAAGGTGGCATTAGAAATGCTAAAGGATGACTTTCATAAAAATAAGGGAGATAGCAATGGCATGTTTGACAAAAACATGACTTCTGCTTGAAGTGAAGCTGTATGTCCTGATCAGAAGACACTAAGAGGTGGAGGATTCGTTACTTCCACTGATTCCTTGATTACAGCTTTAGACCCTTCTTCTTAAAAATCTATTCCTACCATGTCAATTTGTCTGTCTTGAGATTCCAGTTACCTCCCATGCTAAAACCCTTCATGGTTCCCACTGTTTCACAAAGGGAATATGCACTGTAATCAAGTCATCTTTCAGTCTTTTTTTTTCTCAATAGGCTAAACAAACAGATTGTGCTCTTTCTGTTTTTCACTTTAAAGCACTTTCTTCAGCTCTTGAACCATTTTTGTGGCACTTGCTGGGGCGTTTTGGTTTCTTTCCTGTGCAGTCACCAATTTTGCTACACCCTTATTAAAAAAGATAACCTCTGGAGCTAAGCATTATCAGGAACTGGCCTCATCTCAACTATATACAACCTAAGAAGCCCATGCTTGAATCTGCTCATATTCCTTTCTTTTTATATAGCAATTATTTTACCTCTTTATAGTGCAGCTTTGCCCTCACAACCTGTGTTCAGCCGCTTCTCCATTATGACCTTAAAGCCTTTGCTGTTATTGTGGGATTACCCTGCTTGCCCATTTCCAAGAGTGGCTTCCACTCTGCATCTCTACCCTTTACACAGGCCTGTATTTAGATACAATTTGTTTGAGTGAGCCTACCTTACCAAATGTTGCACCATCTTCCACCTGATTTACAGTTTCTCTGAAGCACTTTTTTTGGCTATCACCAAATACAGGATGCTGATCTAGCGCCTCCTGTTCCAGCTCCACAGCAGATCTGCCCTGGGAAGGGGTCCATGGGAGATCACAGAGTGAATCCCCAGGGCCTGTCTCTTTCAGCCAATAAAATGGGCAAAAATTAACTCCTGGGCTTCATCAGCATATTTGGTGCTGTTTGCCCCATCCTTGAGGCAGACCTGTTGCTACTTGTCACATCATTTAGATTTCATGGTGCATCTTGGGTAGAAAATGCTTTCAATGTCTTGGTCATTTCTGACCTGCAGTGGAAACATCTCTGTTTGAATCCCACTCAAAAACACCTCACTTCTTCATTCATTTAATGCAATTTTTACTGATATTGTGAAGTGCTTATTTTTTAATTACCTTGCTGTACAGTATTAAGTGAAGCACCTGACAAGGGAAGGAGGATCGCTGTATTACCAAATCCATCATCAAAAAGAGAAATATTTTTTGAGACAGGATTTCCATTTATAATAATGCTGACTGACATTAATTGTCACTTAAAATCTGTATCAGCATTTCCATTTGGCATAAGAATGATGCCAGACATCTCCTTCAGCAGTAAGAAAAATGTAATGCCTCCACGTTAGCTCCTCAGCAGTTGCTCCGGTGTTATCCGCAACCATATGTGGGCGTTGCCCTGTGACAGAAATGGAAGGTATTGCCGCCCCTTTTAGAATCCCTTGATTTTCCGATTGGGTTTGCATGCTCAGGTCTTTGCTTTGCTGCTCAACTCCACTTTATAAGCATGGCAGGATGATTTATTAAGGACTTCAAGAGGAAGACACAAGGGTCACAGCCACTCTGCCCGTGCAGGGCTGGCCAAGCCCCCTCCCCATCTCCTCTGAAGCCACGAAGCCGCGATTTGTACAACACGTGGTGGCAGCGCAGGAAGGCACTCACCCATTAAAATGCTTTCAGTGCTTGTCCCCGAGACTTAAATACAGGCTTTTGGTTTTCCAGGTGAGGGGTTTAGAGATGTCCATCTCTTCATCTGTTGGTTTGGTTTGGTTTGGTTTGGTTTGGTTTGGTTTGGTTTTTCTTCCTTTGTGCATTGTTATTCCTTACATTTCTTAAAGCTCCACAAATTGTACGCTTACAGTGAAGGCATGCTGGTAAATGATTTATAGAGGGTCCTACAAATCATGTCACAGAGAGTGCAACCCCTTCCCCCACAGCAACAGTCATCATTTCAGAGCAGCACAGTCTTCAAGGGAGCTAAGCTGTCCTTTCCCTGCTGAGATTTAGGAAGCCAAACAGTAAAATGCAGCTAGAAGTGAGAGTAAACAAGCCACAATAACAACCTGGCATTTAAGTTTCAGCAGGGTTTAAGGTGGCCTCAGAGAAGCTCTTGCTTATCACTGGGATTCTGTTATAGCATTAACACCCATCTGTATGTTGTTTTACTGCTTTTACAGATGCATAAATATATAAATCCCCAATATGGACACATGTCAGCAAGGAGTTAAAATTACTTCAAGGATTAAAAGGCAAGCAGAAATTTCTACCAGTTAAATGAACCGCAGAAATCCTCATTTTTAATTGTGGTCTTGGCTATAACCACCCAGTCAAACCTCAGAGTGGTTGGAGCAGACCTGAGACAACAGTTTGGCTCTGTGACACCAACCTCAGGACTTTTCAGCCAGAGAGCTCTCAGCATCACTCCAGAAAGACATCACATATGATGCTCCAAAGGGCATGTGGCAATGCCCACAGGTACAGAAAATGTTTAAAAACCCTCAGTCCTTCCAGGCTCCCAAACATGGAGAAAGAATATTCTTACCCAGCTGCCCCCTTCAGCAGCTGCTGCAGCTCCCAGGCATCCACATGTACTTGGTTAGAGGCTATCAGCATAAGTAGTTTGGGGATCCAGCTTGGTCTTCTCTGGCTCTGGAGTACAGTGAATATGAAGAGCTTGTAAAATTGCCTATGCTGCTGTCCCCTTTCTCTTGCTCTCTGTGTTGATGACAAAATCATAGAATAATTCAGGCTGGGAGGGACTCAGGGATCATGTAGGGCAATCCCTGCACAAAGCAGCACCAATTAAATGAGATTGTGCCAAGCCTTGTCCATTTGGGGTTCTAATACTGCTGAGGACGGAGACCACAGGTTTTGTGGGCTCTTGATCCAGTGTTTTTACTTCCACTCCTGTGAAAAAACAATAAAAATTCAAATATCTAATCCAAATTTCCTGCATACCAACTTGTATCCATTGTTGCTTCTCCTATCCCCCTGCACCTCTCAGAACAGTCCAGTTCAGATTTTATTTTGTCCAACCTTCAGGCAGTGCTACAGGTCAAAAAAAGCAAAGACCCATACCTCGACAGCTCTGTTGATTTTAGGGCTCCCAAAGAGTTAATGCAATAAAGCCTTACAAGGAAACCAGTTCTTGTGCACTGAACAATTTTTGTGCACTGAAACAACTGGATTAACATTGTAATTTAGACAAAATATTTTACTAAGGCAGTTGCCAAATATAAGAAGTGAAAAGTTTTTTTTCGTTTTTTACTAAATTCGAAGTTCCTCTGGGGCTGAGAGGGTGAATGTTTATCACCAAGCTCTGCCCTCTTAAAACAATCAAAACATTGCTGGAGCTATAGACTAATGTCTTAGCAAGATGCACAATCTCCTTAATGGAAAAGTGAATTCTAGCTACTGTGATGCTCCATCTGATGAGGACACTTAGCTGCGATGGTGTGGAATAAAGTGCTTTAGTATACTAAAGTGAACCACACTGCTAGTGCTGGGGATATGGTTAATGCAAGTATAGAGAAATTACACGGTGTCTGTTTTGACTTTCTGATTTCCTCTAATGGACACACAGCCTCCAGGCCAAGCGCTTGGAGAGTTTCGTGCCATGCCATTTTCTCCAATTATTAGCTAGGCTTTTCCTGCAAAGTACCTGGTGGCAGTGGCTCATTCACAAACCCAGCGCTTACAGCAGGGAATTTAAGGGGCTTGCCTCCCACATCCAGAATCCCTCATTTCAATCGCATTTTCCTTTAATGACACATTAGCCATTTTAACACCTTAACTGATGTCACCTGCAGATGCAGGAAACAGCAAAGTCAACACCTCCCGGTGTGGGATTGCCTCTGGATTTTGTTAGCTCAGCGCTCATCCTCCAGCCGTGGTTCCTTTTCCCTCGTTTAGATCCTCCTTAGCTCCCCGTGTAGACGCTTTGTCGGTGAAGGCAGTGCATGGTGCCGCTGACAGCAGGTCAGCGGGGCAGGGCCAGGCTGCTCCTGCCGGAAAACTGCTTTCCGAGTGTCAAAGACTGCTGCGGGAGGGAGCGGGAGAGGCAAATTCCCCAGGGAAGCACACAGCGCAGCCCCATGCATTCAATTACAGGGCCCTTGAATGGCAGTTTATAAGAAAGCCTTGCTGTTTCTGTACTGCTGGTGCTGGCTTGGGGTCGGTTTGCTTTTTTGTTTGTTTTTCCAGTGGGACTGCCTGGGACAAAGGTATCTGGGGGAGCAGAGGGACTCTCAGAAGTAAAGCCTTGGGTTCCAGTTACCCCCCTGTGAATTTTACAGATCGAATAAGGGGGGGTTAATCTAAATATTCAACATACATTCATAAATACATATACACATACCTATAGAAAGGGACTGCTTTGTGCCACAGCCTCTCCTCCTGCTATGCTGAAAACCCACTGAACCCCAAACAGAGTATGATGCTCTACTTCACCATTTAAATCTCTCTTCCTGTCAATCCCCAGACTGTTTTCCCCACCCCTACTGAACCTGGCTTATTATGTGGAGCTGAGTTATTGCAACGGTCTGGCTTCAAATCTGTCTTGGTCTTGTCCAGGCAACGAGGAAATGCATGCAAAAATAGTCTCCTAGGAAAACTGACCGTGGAAAATTCAGCTTAAGGAGCATTAAAAGAATTTACTGCTGTCACCAGTGGAAACCAACAGGAGAAATTACATCTCCCACAGCAAGTTCCCTCTGGAGGCATTTCCATTCTGGGGAAGGGAGGGAGTGTCCACCCGAGCGAGGCCACCTCGGAAGCCAGGGGCTCCCTGCAGCATGTGGCCATCCTTGCCTATCCACCAACGTCGCCCTTTGCTGAGCCCACTTGAGTGCTGTGGAAATCCAGTTGAGGCAATCCAGCTTTGGGAGGAGAGTCAGCAGCCACTCTTTGCTAGCTGCTGTCATCTCCCAGCCAGCGTGAGGGACACTTTCCTGGCAGGCAAGGTGCTTCGCCCTGACCCCACCCCTGTGTCTCTCGCAGCACTCTGCATCCAGGGCTTTCTCAGTGTCCCCTCTGTCTCCTGGTAGCTTTCTGGTTGTCTTTTGTCAGGCAGAGGGCAGGATTTGCACTCCTCCTTGACCCAGAGAAGGTCTCGGAGGGGCTATTTTGTCTTCTTTCATCCAGGCATTTCTGCTGTTTCCTAGCTCCCAGCCCCAAAACTCGAGGGTAAACCAACACTCAGGGCCACTGTCCTTGAGAACTGCCTGAAAGACCTGAGCTGGCCTGCCCTGTGTGAGCAAGGAGTCTGGGCAGGATGCTGGACAGGCAGCCTCTGCCAGCTGCAGCCTCTCATGGCTGTGTCCATGCTCTTTGAGCTGAGGTGGGGGGAAGACACATACGTATTCCTGCAAGAGTTTTTTTGGGCAGGGTTTTCCTAAGAAGGTTATTCCAGTATGCACTGGCTCCGGGACTGTGCACTGCTCCTTGCAGAGCTGGCCATGGGCAGAGAGTGGTACACAGCCCTGAACACTTATTGTTCCCTCTGGCTGGCATATAGGTACCCTGAAGAGTTGACAAGTTTGGATACAGCCATCTTTTCCTGCTACCCGTTACTCCAAAGTCTTTGCAGTCTTCATTTTGACTTTTTCCAGTCTCAAGCTCTTTTTCCAGCTTTACGTCATGCTTTTCATTTTGGAGATGTCAGATGATCTGTGATAAACTGACAGTATGTGCAGGAGCAGTGAGGAGACAAGGTCCATTTTAATGAGACCAGCTCTACTGAGTAGTGAAAACTGTGCCTCGACAAGCCCCTAGATCTTGTTTCTCTTTGCAAAGCATCTTAATGGCACAAAACGATTTTTACACAAGTAAGGAAAGGCAATTCCCAAAACAGATTTCTTTCAGTAGCCATTGAAATGGAAAGTTACCACAGAGATTTGCACGCTCCCTTTTAAGAGGTAAGCACAATCAGAAATCAGTATTCTCTTGGCTCCTGCAAACAGCCTGAAATATTTCTGAATAAACAGTGTGTTCGTTTGGGGTGCACCATACACCCAGCAGATCCTGCATGCACTCTCCATTTCCTCTGTGGTCATCTGTAGGAGTCCAAACAACCAAACACAGAGGGGTGAGAAGAGAGCAAGAAGAAACAGAGCTGGTGAGGGAGGACTAAACAGTGGTTGAGCTTCAGTAAACGGAACACTGCTAACAAATACGGAAATAAATTCTCGATATTATCATGCAGGTTCCCTGACTTAGTTACTATGGCTTTTGCCATCTCTTGAGAAGGCAATTGGTACAAACCCTGCCCACTGGCACTGAGATTTAATGCCATCTGCACTCCTCCGGTGGCAACGGCAGAGTTTGAATGCTCATGAGGCAGGATGTGTGGAGACACATCACGGCTTGAAGCAAAGGTTGAGCACTACAGTTTGTCAGTTTGTGAGAGGACTAAGGTGCTTTTCATCACCTATGTAGCATCATTATTCTCCATAGATGAAGAAGTCAAGTCAAAACAAAAATTTTGGTACTGTTACCATCTTGCAACTAGCGGGTAGGTAAGCAACTAAGTGCAAAGGCAATTTGGTGTGCATTTCAGGGCTGTATTAATTTTCTGACTCCCTGTGGAAATTACTGCTCGTTCTTAACTTCAAGAGAGACTCGATTAACATGGCACGTGAAGCCAATCTTCATGGCTAAGTTATTAGTCTTTAGGACAGACTGGGCTCATACTTCATGCTGGTTGCCAATACAATCCAGGTGAATTCTGGAGAAGTAATCACACTTCAAACAAGGTCAACTGTACAAGGCCAAGGCTATTGATGGCTATTTTCTGAGGCTTGCTGTGGTCAGGAATGCCAGCAATACCTATTTCAGTTCAGAATTAAGAAGAAATCAGAAAGACATCTTCACTTAGGTCTTAAGGAATTTTTTACCATAGGATAGAATCTCGAACTGCAAAATGATTATCTACAAACCTTCAGGAATTAAGCAATACACAACATAATTTATGCATACTCGCTAAATGCGAAAATACAGCTAGTCCTGCTCCAAGTGGCAGATAAAAGCACTCCTTCAATGGTTTATTTTTGACCTAGACACCACTAACTTAATATGTTCTGTAGCATCCACAGAGAATAATTTTTATGGAACGTATTTTTTTAAATCTTGCTTTCCAGGGAAGTACTTTTTTTTTATCTAGTACTCTTTTCTAAGCTATTTTTGGACCCCAATGCATGAATTCTAAGATTTCTGGGCAACACTGTGAAAGAGTGAATAGATGAATAGGAGATGTAAAATATCCCAGCCTGCATAAGAGTTATCCAGTCCAGTTTTCTTGTTCTCTATTGAAATGTGGATTTAGTGATGATTTGTTCAAGCCTGCGGGAAAGCTTATTTAGTTATGTATTAAAAGAAAAAATCAGATGTTCTAACCTTAACTCATATCTGACTACAAATGACTCCTGCATTTTTTCAGCTAGGTCTGGAATATCTCTCAAAGGTAACTATGGTCTGTTCCTGAGTTTGCTTTTTATTTGTAAAAGTCTGATTTGTTTAAATAGCTGTAGGAAATTCCATATAATCAGTGGTGAGAGGATATTCACTAATTTTTAAAGGCCTGATCAGAAAAATGGCAGCAAAATGGTCAACATAACTTGATGGTCATTCCAAGTATTAATTTTGACTTTAGCAGGTCTAGATACTACCAGAAAAAAATTGTAAATCTTGCATTTAAGAAAAAGAAAGTGTGATCCTAGAAAACAGATGCAGATTTCTCCACATCTCTGTGAGTGTCCAATCTTTACACATTTGAGTGATAGCTTAAGCAGCGGGACACACGTGTGATGTATTCACCTTCCCATCTTTAAGTAAGACAACAAAACAATATTAAAATCTCCTGTTGCTCGTCAGTGAGTAGATGGTATCCATCATGGTGAGGGTGGCTTGCAAAGGCACAGACAGCTGTAGGTACAGGCACCTTTTCAGACTGAGGTGAATGGAGTAAGGCAACAACAAAAGCTTTGATTTCCATCCATCTGGACAGCAAACAAAACAAACAGAGCAGGTGGGCACACACGATGACACCAGGACAGGCCAGGGCAGTATCAGACCAGTGCCTCACCAAAGCAATCACAGGGTAGCAGCAGTGGGATGGAAGTGTTCCTTCAGCGCTCCGAGCTGACAGACCTGACACTCCTCTCCAGACAGCTCACACAGATAGCTGCAACAAGGGCACTTCTTCTGCACTATGGACCCCTTGCTGCTCCTTTAAGGACCCTAACTGTTGCGAGCAGCAGTTCGAGGGCAAAAAAGCCCAGGGCCTTTGGGTGCCGTAGATCTTCTCTACATCCATGAAACAGCTGGAAAATGCTAGAGGCCATATGGAGTACAGCCAGTGAGAGCTACTGCCCAGGCCCCTAAAAACAGCTGTGTAAAGGAGTTAACGGCATCTCAGCAAACACCTGCTTGTGCTTTCTGTGCCTCAGTGTGAGCGCTGCATCTATGTTTGTGCCACCTTGTACAACCAGGCACCAGAGACTGCAGTAAAACCAGCTATTTGTCACCCCTTCCGAGGCAGGTGCTTGCCTCACCAAAGCAGCAGAGCAGCCTGGACTGGCTCCTCAGCCCCCGCTTCCAGCGGGGAGCCTCTGCCATGTGCCCCCAAACCAACAGCCAACAAGATATGCAAAAAGCACCAGCAGCACAGAGATTAGAAAGATGTGTCAAAAAAGCTTCCCTGTCTGTCTCCCACACAGTGGACCCGGCAGATCTTTGATGGGTTTGAAGCCCTAAAAGGAGTTCTCTGTGTTCTTGTACTGCTTGAGCCTCCACAAAGGAGATGAAAAGGAGGAATAAAACATCTGAACAGCCCAATCTGGTCTGAACTGCATGCATTCATTATGGTAAAGACGGATTTCTTCTGGTTCCTCCTCCGTATCCTCCTCCTCAGTGGTGGCAGCGAGAAGCTTGACACTCCAATTACAGGATATTCACATTAAACAGAGAAGAGGGACAGCTAGTTGGTGGCAGACATTTAGGATATGGCATCCAAGGCTCCATGCAGCCAGCAGAAACCTGAAGGAACAGATTGAAACTACTCTAGTGGCCTGGCTCCTGGCAATACTTTGGTATAGACTTAAATTAGCTCTGAGCCAGCAGCGTTACCCATGACCTAAATCAGGGTCCAAATGTACTCACTTCACCAAACTACTGTGAAATGGGACCAGTGTTCTGGAGGCTGGAAGGGGCCCTGTTGTGTGGGGCTGCTGTTTCAGTGTAGCATTGAGAAGTGCTTTTTCCATGCCTTTTTTTTTTCCTCCAGGTTTGCCATCTGGCTGTACCTCATCTCTGAGTCACTCAGCACAGGGTCTCAGGCCGGGAGTGGATGCTCACTCTATTCATTCACAAAACTATGTGGATGAAATCCATTCAAAGGCTTGTACAAAAGCATTTGATGTTTGTGGCTCAGAGACTGCTTTTTCCTTTCAAACTTGAGAAAAGTTCTTGTCTTTTTTCCTCTCCAATGGAAATGGTAATGCAAGCTAAGAAAAATGTCATTAATAATACAAACTGGGAGCCTTCAGGAAGAAATTTTAGTTTTGAAAAGTGACTACTCTGCATGAATATGTCATGCCATCAGAAGTTTATCTGCATTGTCTTGACTCTTCACATATGCATATATTTCTCTTCTGCCAGACATGGTCCTTATCCTTATTTAAATAGGGTATAATTACAGGTGCCTACTTAAATTACAAGAAATAAATAGAAATTCATCTATTCAATAGGCGTTTTCCTAGGAAAAAAATGTTTTCCTTCAGATATTGGTTTTCTTCAGGGTTTTTTCTCTCCATTTTTAATTTAAAGCTACTTCTCTTATGTTTTATTCACTTGTTTTCATTAGGTAAAGGAATGCCTTGGCATGAAAACCTGTCCTGAATCCACTGCCTGCTTGACAGATAGATATAAAGACTTGAAACATGAGAGGAAAAGCAGATGGTTGCAAGGGGGAAAAAAAACCCTTAAACAAAAGAAAGGAATTAAACCTAGCACAGGCACTTGTATTAATACTTTGTGAGTGCCATTGCATGCGCTGCTAAGACTGACAGACCTCGACAATGGATCTCTACCACCTTCTAAAAAGGCAGAATCCTCCTTTTTATCTCCAGATTGATCCTGACCAGTTTGTTGCAAGTAGCTACTGCTTGAATTTCAAATAGTGAGTGCTGGTATCTGCGATTGGTCCTGCAGTGTAAATCACATGCTAATGTTTCTCTGTCTTGACTGGATGAGAATAAACATAATAATCAGGAAGAGGCCTTGAAGAAGCCACTGTGGCTTTAAATCTCTCAGGGAGCAGGAGCAGTTTAGGGAGAAGCGACTGATAAAGCGGATTAGGGAGTTCTAGAAAATTTAAAGCCCGTTCCTTTCTGGCCCACACAGGCTCTGCCCAAGGCATCATTCCTAGGAAAATTAGGCTGCTGTGAAATTTATTGCCAGGGTGCAGAATTTACATTTCAATTTCTCCTGTCACAGCTTGGGCTGCGGTCAGATCCCCTCTGCCTGCCTCCCCTGCTGCTGCACCCTGCACCCCTCACTCTGGAACAGGCCCTGGCCCCCCGCTTCACCCACACTCTTTGCAGGGGCTGGAGACAACTGCAAAGCCCTTTTCTGAAAGTTTGAGGAGAGCAAGGCTGGCCGGGAGGTGTTGCAGAGGATGGCTGCTGTTGCTTTTCAACATATTGCTGCCCTTGTGGCCAAGCAAGGGCTGATTTTCTTGCCCCTACAGAAATTCAATGGAGTTGAATGTTCGCATTGTCAATAAAGTGATCTCAGGGATTACCTGTGAGAGGCAGTCACAAGCCAAGGCAGGTGATGACTGCCTTTAGATTTGTGGGAAAGGACCCATAATCCTCTTCCAAGTGTCTGTGGGGCTCTGCTGGGCTCCACAGTCAAGTATAGCCCAGATGGTACCAAAATGCTTCCATCCTGCGGGGAGGGACAGGGGCCACAGCAAGTCCTGAAGGCATCGTCTGAGCAACTGAAGAAGAAAAAGAAAAGGAAACAGAACACTTGGAGGGAGAAGAATAGTGAGAAATGGCAGAGTGCAATATAACAAGACTGCTGCAGATAAATCAATTCTGGAGAGTATTTGGTTGAACTTTTTAACAGGTTGCTCACTGCTCCTTTGTGCTCTATGTTATTCTCCCTGTCAAAGAGGTCACTAGCAGGAAGGTTTGCAGAAATGATGATCATTATCTGGATATTCATAAACATCCAGTGTGCTGCCAATCACAGGACAGAAACAGGCTGTATTACCTCTGGGTCTGAATGGAATTAGCCAAGAAAAGCTTGAAATTAGAAATGTGTTCCTTTGTGGCAAAGTCTAAGTCCTAACACTGATGTCATGACTAGCTGAAATTATGTCTAAATTAGAGAAGAAAAAAAGCCCCACTTCCTCAGAGGTGTTTTGCAACTGTAAATGAGGCATAATTGTATCACCTAGGAACTATGATAAACTGTTATTAGCATTTGAGTTGCATTTCCCCTGGAAATCCAGGAGGGCTTTTTACCCTGGCTTAAAGGTCCCTCCTGACACTTGAATAGGAAGTACATATGGAAATGGAGTTGTCCAGGGTGTCACCACCTTGAGGTGAAGGATAGCCTGAGGTGCAAGGGTGGAGAATAAATGTTACTGCAAGAAAAGCTGCTGAATTTCCTTTTGAGAGACTGATAATCCCACAGGCTTCTGCAGAAGCAGCTTTTGATTATCATTGCTGATGATATTAGAAGACATCTCTGGAGTCTGTCCTTTAAAAAATGTTTCCCCAGTGCTACTTGAAAACATATGGGTTGGGAACTGAAGAGAAAAACTGATGTTTTACTAACTCTCTTGGCAAGATGGAGGCTTAGAAAATGATGTGCCTAATACTGGGGATGCATTTTTAACAGTAAATGAAACCAGACTGCATAAAATTTAAAAGTACTAGACTGATCAATGTAGATGAGAAAACAAGAAAAAGGGACTGGTTAAAGAACCAAATGAGAAAAGGTGGACCAGACCTAGAGTTGGGGTGAATTGGAGCAGCTCCACTAGCTTTAGTGGGTCTATCCTGAGCTGCATGAACTCATAGAAGATCTAGACATATACTAGCAGTTTGTATACAGGGTTGGAGTAAACCAGGTCATTTTCAAGTGCAGCAACATCCTGAGTGCTTTATCAAGTAATAGGATAGGCAAGCAGTCTGGAAGGTAACAAATCTGAGGGGAAAAGAGCAGAGAGATGGAGCCAGTGCTAGTGTATTTTCCTAACTCCGGTTACTGCACCAGCAATGCCTGGCTTCAAAGGACGCACATCTCCATGGGTTACTGAAAGCAATCAGGAAGGGAAAAAAGGGAAGAAAGAGGAAAGAGGAAGGCTCCATGTCCTAGCTTACCAGGCTTTTTCGGTCTAGTATCTTGGGAAATTGGCATATAGTTACATTATTCAAAACAGAAAATATCACCTGTAGTGAAATTCATGCTCTCATTCCAGTGGCTCTTCTCTGGACAACTTAAATTTCTTTCCAAACAACATGCACTAACCTCCAGAAGATGTTTTATACCAGAACAAGTGTGTTCTGTGCTTTTGTTGGATTATGCTACTTTTGCTGGTTTAGCAGGGTATTTTAAAAAAATAAAATTAAAAAGTGTTACTCTGCTTCTGCTTCAGTGGATACATTAGGCAAACTGCTGGCCTTAAACAAGGTAGAAAACTTCACCCCTTCAGCCTCACAACCTATGAAAAAATTAATATATTTTGATTGCTGTAGAAGAGCTTTCGAGAAAAAAACTGCTTTGGTAAAGTGTAGAATCTCTTGACTGGGCATGTGGCTTTGAGCTCCCTCCAGCAATTACTGATTTTGTAAATCTACTGAAATAAAAAAGCATCCCCTTTCAGTGCCTTTCCCCTCTACTTCTCTGTCTCTTTTAGTCATCACACACATAACCACAGGAAAAGTCAGATGACCAGCAGATTTTTTGCCAGACAGGTGCTACAAAATTCCTGGTGAACTTCAGGAGGTTTTGGTGTGCTCTTAAGAAAAAAGTAAACTCTGCTGAGGATGGCATCCTTCCGCACCAGTACAGGCAAGATGCCATCGGCTGCTTTTCTGTAAATAGGTCCAATATTTTGACCCCTGGAAAAGATTTTTTAAATGGCAGAACTTATATTTTTGCTGTATGGTGGCTACGGTATCTGTTGAAGCTGTAAGGTTCTGCAGCACCCTAAAGAAATGTTAGATCCTAAAGACAGCTTTCATCCTTAGCCACAATCAGTTAACATAATTTATTTTTCAATTTTCCCGGGCCCTCTTTACACTCTCTAGTAGGTAGCTTAACCTCTTTTCCAAAAACCAACATAGCTAAAAAACACTTAATATCACTCTCAGTTCTTATAGAAATAAGAATAGGTTTTGCATTTGTCTACACAAAGAAGTTTTATTTCAGTGACTTGAGGTGCTAGGGTTTTTCCGGATGTGACTCAAGCCATGATTTCCCATTGAAATAAGCTTTTATCCTTTTTCCAAGAGATAGATTGTGTTATGAGAAAATTCAAATTATTTTATTCTAGAAGCTGTCTAATTAAATTGAACAATAAAAATTGTTATCCTTTATGACCGCCAAGCAATTAAGCGACCCGGTGATAGGGAATTAAGTCAGTCTTCTTCCTTTGAAATGACAGCTGAAATAGGAGAGGCGCTGTTCTTTGTCTACCGTGTGCGTGCTGGAGAGGAGGCAGAGGGGGAAGGATGGAAATGGAATAATACACAGTCAGAAAAATCCTGTCCCTGTTATAACTGCTGAATTGTTTCCCATTAACTCTCCTAAGGGCAGAATTTTCCTCATTGTGTCGCATCTTCTAGGATAGCTTCATAAACAAACAAACGGGAAAAAAAACCCAACAAACCACCTTGCTTCTACTATGATTTATATTATTCCCCAAACTTAATCTAAAAAGCTCAATGAGTATATTGTGGTGCCTTTCTCTTTCTTTTTATTTGACACCACTCAGTGTAAATGACAGTATAGCAGGAAGAGTGCATGCTAGCCTATTGAAGGTGTGTGCCAATTAATTTGTAATTTCAAAATGACACAGCGCGAAGTGGACTGGGGACACTGGGTTTAAAAGAAGAAGCATCTAAAGTGCCAGAGCTGTGGCAAGTTCACCAGCATTATAGACCACAGCCTCTCCATCAAAGACGGGAGATACAGGCTTGGGGCCTGCTGACAACGTGGCTGCATAGAAAGTTTTCCCCTTTGCAACACTACAGTTATCTTAATTATAGGAACTTAATTCAATTGGCATACAGTTGCTTTCATTCAGTGATAAAAGCATCCAAGGTGACACAATCCAAGACGAAAAAGGGACATGCATAGGGAAATCAGTGACTCTGTTTGGGACATTATGTTGGCATGACTAATTTTTTAGAAAAATCGTGCCCCATCTAATGCTTTTCCCAGGCCATCCAGTCTTTGGGTGGCTGTTGATCATACAGCGCTGTGTGATAGGACCATTGTGTACTAAGCATCAGTGAGTGCTTGCCTATCCGATAAAAGTATATACAAAAATCAATTCTATACAAATTACCTCAATAAATTGGCTGAAATCTTGTAAGACAGTAACAAATGGATTAAAAAAATGCATGTATTTTGGTGTCACTTACCAGTTAGAGTAAGCTATTTGTCACAAAACATCTCATTGCATGGATGAATGGTGGTTTTGTTTCCTTTTCCCCAAACTGCCATAACTGCGATCTTTCACTGGATGCCCTTTGGAAAGGAAAAAATTTACTATCAACTGCCCCTCATTACATGGCAGAGTCCATCTGGAACAACGTTTCTGTTAGCCTGCATAAATTTGGTCTAACTTTTAGTTATTGTAATTAATTAACCTCTATGAGTGGAAAAATATGAAAACAAGCTAAAGAACAAGACAGTTTCATGCCAAAGATGTTTCTACAGCAGCTGAATACCGTGCTTTCATAACACAGTTGTAAAAGTTCCCGGGTTTTTAGTTTTCCTTGTTGACGGTGGCATTAATAATTTCCAACAGTGACAGATTTCAGAGTGTCAAAAGAATTAGGGCTGTAGTGTCAGAAAATAGGAACATAAGCCATGCAGCGCAAATGCAGAGCTTTTTTAATGTGTTTAGATTTTAAATCCTTTTAAGGGATAGCATTGCAGGCTTCAAGTGCCCTAGCAAATCATTAATGAAAATATGAAATCCCAGCAGAATTATAGCAGCTATTTCACCACGAACTTGGACATCCAACCATGTAAAAAGAGTCCTTTCCACCTCTGAGTCATTACTCATTACAAAAAAAGCCCATCAGCTTTCCACCAATCTAGCAGGATAGTTGGAGAGACTAAAACTAGAAGAGTGACCCATATTGGCTGTATATCTTAACTAAAAGAAAGACTGGACAAATTCATGCCAGAAAAATTCTTCAAGTACTATTAAATGTCTCAAGAAGTTGGTGAGATGCAAGTAGCTGCAATTTGGAAAAGTCCTTGGAGGGAGCATCTCTACATGCTTGTCCTGTTCTCATGCGTGTTTCATTCACTGTTGGCTGCTCTCAGCTTCTTCTGGACTTGTGTTCAGGACAGCAACTTTGGGGGAAAATTGTAATTACTGGTCTATTATTAGATACTGTAATTTTGCCAGAAGGCAAAAGTTGCAATAAATCAGCTTTAGTACTATCTGTTGTCTCCAAACATGGAAAAGGGCCATGAATTCAGTAGAGGGACAGATAATGTAGTTATATTAGAATACATTATTATCCAAAGTGTTGCCTATTGACAGTTTAATTTTTATTGCATGGTAAAGGTTAACATCTTTAGGTAGTTCAAAGGACCCAAAGGGTAAAAAATTACCAAGAATTCATCTGTTCAGCATAGACATGAAGCTATGAAAAAAGACAGTCGGTACGGTGCTAGCACCCTCTGATCTAGATGATAGATTTGATTTGGCAAAGATTTGGCTGTCATCAGTGGTGGACAGACACTGAGGGCTGAAAAAAGGTGCCAGCTTATTATTCTGCAGCTGAAATGTAGCTCTTGGTAACAAGATTCATGAGTCTCAGATTCCTACTGGAAACCGAGCTGTGATTCTTTTTGGGAAACTGCAAGAATATTTTTATTTCGGGATATCTTACTGTTTTACCTAGAAATAATCCACCCAGACTACTTATTTTCAATTAAAAAGAAGAAGAAAATTGAATGAAAATAGCAATCAGTACGGAGAAAAAAATGGGACGTTCTTCCACAGCTTTTTCTTACGGCCACGGATTGCACTTATGGGCATCAGACTTGACAGCCTATGCTGGATCCTTCAGGACAACTTAATCTCAGAGGAGATGGTACCTACCCACTTAGTGATGCTTAAGTGAGCCAACTATTTTTAGTACTGCAGTACACTTGCTTTTGATTGGTCTTCAGGCTTAATTAAAGCACTTTGAGTATGTTTTAGACCACCTTCCTGTTCTAGATCCTAGATAATCTTGGTGTCTGCCACATGATGGGAAAACAGGAAAAGATACACCACAGCAGACAAGGAGTTCCAATACTGTGAGTTTTCAGATAATGGTGCTCTGTCATTTTGGCCCTGAAGTTTTATTCTGACTAGGCTGATGTTCTATCATGTCATTGTATTATCTCACATTACACCACCTCATCACTGTTGAGTGTTTTATTCTTCATAAGGTTCAGTGGTATCCTGTCACAGCCCATTCCCAAGCTTGGTTCTCCACTCTGCAGAAGAGTGTTTAAAGTCCACCACCGTTTAAATATATTGACGTTTCCTCTTCCTGTGGGATGAGAAGTGGTGGCTAGAAATGTCCAGCTGACCTTCTCTTTTGCCTCTCTCACTTCTCATCTAATTCATTTTCTGCATTGGTCTGACAGAGCTCGAGATAGTGGCACTTCGGGCCACATTGCAAGACCCATCTATTATTATGTCTTTTACCAAAGAGGCTGATTTGAAGGGGTGTGAAGTTTTGTGAGGCTTCAGAAGTGTTGAATTGACTTTTCTGTCACTTTTGCTACATTTTAGTTTCCGTGGGTTACAGCACTGATGGAAATATCCTTATAGTCTATGATAGGCAGATTCTATAAATAGCATGTTAAAGAAATTGAAATGTTTTAAAAAATTAAGAATCATTCAAAAGTTTTAAAAAACAGACAACGTATGTAATAAACAAAAAAAAAAAACCCTACTGCAGTTTTATTTTTGGCAAAAGATATGTAGAAAGAAGGGAAACTATGCAGTTTAATTTCCTCCTTGGTATTAGCTCTCATAGTATTTGCCAGTAATGGCAACATTATAATTTGTAGAATTAATTAATGATCTGGCATCTGATTTTGATTCATTAATGCTTAAGCCAGCTAAGTCTCAATTATCCTCTGGACTATTTATTCCTTAACAAGCTTTTAGCTAATGTGATTTTAAAAATATGAAAATAGGTTTTAACTTGCCTTTAAGACGTGGCAATATTTTAACACTCCTCTATAATATAAAGTAACCTTCATATTTCTTATTGTATTATAGTTACATTCAAAATTAGACTAGGGGATTTGCAATGTATTCACTAAATATATATTATATTTATATGTACCTGGAACCCGACTTCAATTTAGTCTTGATTAAAAAATGTACTGAATTGGAAACTGTGTAATAAAGGATGCCTAAATCATACTGACCCAGAATATCTCACTGAGTCAGACAGTTAGCAAATAAGTGCACAAGCAAGCAGATGATACAAGAATTCAAAATTAATTCTATTCTCAGAGGATGCATAGACTAGGAGATAGCATCTGATTCTATCTGCAGAAGTGTAAATCCAGAGTAACACCTTGCTAAAGTCTCCTTACCCTGAACTTGATTGCTTATCCTGCAAATGATCAGAATTGGACTCTCCTGTGCCCAAGGCTAGGTTAAAGTAGCTGAAATATCCAGTTCTACTTCATGACATTTGTGTGATGCAACTAAAAGTATCTACCAATTTCCAGGTATTTATTATTTATAACTAATCCATTTACCAAATGTAAGGACTCCTAATATTTTCTGCAAATGACTGGTATTTTTAAAAGTTCAATCACCACATCATTTAGGAAAGTCTGCCCAATGCAGTTGTGACTTGCATAGCAATTGTATGATGATAGGAGGCATTCAGAAACTGCATACCTTTGATTCGGGATTGTCAGGCACCAGTTCCAGAGCCGAGTTGAACTGATCTTGTGAAGATGCATCTATTGCTGGGCTCTAACGTCATGGTCCTGCCTGTCATCATTGCATCTTGTCCTTGCTCACATCAAAGCTGAAATGCATAATTACAAAGATGAGTAAATAAATGAATTATGGGTGTTTTAACCAAATAATCATAGTTAATTACTTTAGTTACTGAGATTTGTTTTGAAAGTAACTTCTGAAAAATTTCAGGCATTATGCAAATAGTAGAAAATACCATTTTCTAAGCTATCAGTGTCACAGTACATGAAAAAACCCATCTTCTCCTGAAACTGTGCTTCCTTCTCCTAAGAAGTCATTCAGTGGCTTCCCAATACCTGCATGCCAATGTAATACCATCGGTGTCAATGTGTTTTTTCTTAGTTCATACTAAGCTACAGCCTTCCCCACTCTTCTCACCAAAAAAAGCCTGAGATAAACATCCAAGAGTATCTTCCTTCCCATTTTCAGATCAGTAAGTCTGGCTCCTCTCAGTCCAAGCTGGGAAGTCGGTCCCAACTTTTAATGCATGAACAGTACAGCCAGCTTCCCTTGAAACCCAAGCAGCCCTTAGCTCAGCCGGTTCCTACATGGCTATGCCAAAACTACTGAGTAGGGGGACTGCTGTCTGTGGGTTTAAAAAGCAAAACCCATTTGCTGAGTCAGATCCTCTGGCCCACTGAATCCATGCTGCGGTGCTCCAGGGACACAAGGCAGCTTATAAAAAAATAAATCCAGCTTATGTGGCCAGCGCAGAACTCCTGGGTGGTCACAAAACCAGCTACCAGAGACATACCAGAGGTAACAAACAAAGGAATCAATCTCCAGTTACAGCCACACGAGGAAAGTCCAAGGTACCTGTGTTGTTACGGCAAGAGTTGATTTGGGCTAAGAGGAAAACACAGACAGCTAAGCTTGATCTCTAAAGCTGGGGCTGGGTGGCTGGAAGCACCAGCTTTCGCAACTGCCTAGTGCAAAGGATTGAGTTGATAAATCAGAGCAGCCCTGATCGCTTTTAATCAACTGAATGAGGAGGAAGGAGGGGAGGTGGAGGCTCGGGAAGAAAAATATGTAAAGCTTAAAAAGTTCCAGCTGCTGTTCTCTAATGGAGTCTCGTTCCTCATGAACGGTGGAATGGTTAGGCCACCTGGTGGCAAACAGCAAACCAACAACCTTTGCAATTTCCAAGCTACAATAAATGTCCAAAGGATCAGAGAGCTCTGGGAACTGTCAAAGGCTGGGAGCTTTTCACACCCAGGTGGCTGCTGTGCAGCCACCGCTGGGAGACAGCAGCCAGCAAAGGCTGCCACCAGCCACTCCACAGGTGCAACGCGGAACAGCTGACCTGGTGTCTGGCCAATTTCTGCCAGACAGCTGCCTCCATCACCAAATCTTCCACCACAGCCAGCCTCTCCCTCACCTCAGGACAGAGGCAAAGGAGAAAGCAGTCCAGGAGAAAGGAGCTGAACTTAGGTTGTAGCTTGTGAAGAAGTAGTCAATGGCTCAGTGTTCCAGTGACATTGGTGAAAAGTGGTGTCCTTCAAGGGTCCGCACTGGGACCAGTACTGTTCAATAGCTTCATCAGCAACACAGACCGCGGGATCGAGTGCACCCTCAGCAAATTTGCAGATGACACCACACTGAGTGCTGTGGTTGACACACCTGACGGCAAGATACCATCCATGCAGATCTGGACAAGTTTGAGAAGTGGACGCATGGGAATCTCATGTGATTTAGCAAGACCAAGTGCAAGGTGCTGCACTTGGATCAGGGCAACTCCTGGTATCAACACAGGGTGAAGGATGAACAGATCGAGAGCAGCCCTGCTGAGAAGGACTTTGTGCTGTTGGATGAAAAGCTGAACTTAACCCAGCAATGTGCACTCAAAGCCAAGAGAGCCAAATGTGTCCTGGGCTGCATCCAAAGCAGTGTGGTCAGCAGGGCGAGGGAGGAGATTCTGCCCCTCTGTTCTGCTGTGCTGAGACCCCACCTGGAATGGTATTCTCTGGAGCAGAGAAAAGACATGGACCTGTTGGAGTGAGTCCAGCAGAGGGACACAAAAATTATCAGAACGCTGGAACACCTCTCATATGAGGAAAGGCTGAGAGTTGGGGTTGTTCAGCCTGGAGAAGAGAAGGCTCTGGGGAGACCCTGTTGTGGCCCTTCAGTACTTAAAGGGGCCCTATAAAAGGCTGGGGATAAACTTCTTACCAAGGTCTGTTGTGATAGGATAAGGGGTAACGGTTTTAAACTAAAAGAGGGTAGATTTATACTAGCTATAAGGAAGAAGTGTTTTATAATTAGGGTGGTAAAACACTGGAACAGGCTGCCCAGAGAGGTGGTGGACACCCCTTTTCTGGAAACACTTAAGGTCAGGTTGGACCAGGCTCTGAGCAGCCTGATGTAGAAGAACATGTCCCTACTCATTGCAAGAGAGTTGGACTAGATGACCTTTGAAGATGACCTTCCAACCCAAACCATTCAATGATTCTATAATTCTAAGTAGGAGCTTGACATGATGTTTAAGTGTCTGAATGAGGAGCTCTGTCCCTATGAGTAAAATCAGGTCTATGCAGGTAAATCAACTGAGGCTCATGTGAAAGGCTGCAATTATACATCTCAGAGGGCTGTGCAGCCCTTCAGAAAGACCTTGACAACTTGGAGAGATGGGCAGAGAAGAAGCATCTGAAATTCAACAAAGGCAAATGCAGGGTCCTGCACTAGGAAAAGAATAACCTCATGCACCAGAACAGGCTGGGGGTTGATCTGCTGGAAAGCAGCTCAGCAGAGAAAGACCTGGGTATCCTGGTGTCCATGAGCCAGCAGTGTGTCCTTGTGGCCAAGAAGGCCGATGGTATCCTGGAGTGCAGTAGGAAGAACATTGCCAGCAGGCCAAGGGATGTGATCCTGCCCGTCTACTCAGCCCTGGTGAGGCACATCTGGAGTGCTGTGTCCAGTTCTGGGCTCCTCAGCACAAGAGAGACATGGAGCTCCTGGAATAGGTCAGTGGGGGCCACACGGGTGATGAGGGGACTGGAGCATCTCTTACGAGGAAAGGCTGAGGGAGCTGGGCCTGTTCAGCCTCAAGAGGACACAACAGAGAGGGGACCTCAGTGTTTATAGGCATCTGAAGGGAGGGTGTCAAGGGGATGGAGCCCGGCTCTGCTGAGTGGTGCCAAGCAATAGGACAAGAGGCAACAGGCAGAAACTGATGCACAGCACGTTCCACCTAAACATGAGGAAGAACTTCTTCACTGTGCAGGTGACCGAGCACTGGAACAGATTGCCCAGAGAGGTTGTGGAGTCTCCCTCACTGGAAATATTCAAGAACTGTCTGGATGTAATCCTGTGATGATTGCTCTAGGATGACCCTGCTTGAGCAGGGAGGTTGGACCAAATGAACAACTGCGGTCTCTTCCAACCTGTGATTCTGTGATTTGGAATTCCTATTTTAACAAATATGCTACAATATAGTTTTCAGTTCTGTGTCTGCAAATTGTTTCTTCCAGCAAATCTATACTCACCAGAAGTATTGCAAAGTATCAAACATAAAAAGGGAGTACATGGAAGATGCCAAACCTGTTGTTGAAGGTTTCTTCTCCAGAAGCACTTTTAAGTACTCATCTTTAATATCCAAGAAATTAGCTTAGCTGGACAGTGGTTTACTGCCAGAGGGCATTCACAGATGGCTTCAGTACGGGCAAATAAATAGAAATGAAAATCTGTTTGAAAATGTAATAATTCTTAAATAAAGAACTGTAAGTTGTTTTCTCCAGTTTTGTCCACTGGACCTTTAGTCTAAGCCTAGTGAAAACAAGTATGCAAGTCCAGCAGCTGCTGTTCTACTGAGCATTGCTTCTAGCTGCTCTCTCTTTGCTGTTCTTGCCTCATTCCTTCACTGCACTCCCTGACAGTTGAAAACTCACCAGACTTGTGACTCACATTTTAATCTTATCCAAGTCACAATGTTTATTTCACAGGATGCCCAATTAAACGTCAATTCAATCTGCTCTAGAGTTGTTTCCTTCCCCTCTGGTGATTAGTATAACCTGAATAATGTAGGAAATACAGAAAAAAAAGGGCAGTAAACAATTTCAGTGACATAAAGAGACCAAGCTGAAACTTTTCCCACAGAAGATAAAGGAGGAAGGTCATGCACAAAAATGTTAACATGGGTCATGCTTTCTAATGTTCTGACTGCGAAGAATGGAAGGGGAAATTATGCTACCTTAGGGTGAGTTATGGACCCCCTTTAAGCCTGGGGAAACATGAGTAGGTGTGGGGCTGTGCAAGCCACACAAAGTGAGAGAAAATCTCTGTCCTCATTTTCCCTGTACTTTGAAGTGCCCACTGCTGCCCTTCATTGAAGCCCGTGTGAGTACACAACTTCCTTGCATCCTGCCTCCAATGCAGGTGCTGGAGCTCTGCAGTCTAAAAGTCAAGGAGCAGATCCCCTATCAGGTGCTGCACTATCAGGTGCTGCACACTACTGTCCAGAAGCCCTAAAAAACTACCATCCATCATCTTGCTGATTGACTGAAGGGGAATCTTATCATGACAGAGGCTTGCATGCTTTCTTGAGGCTTTCTTTTCATCTTCATTCAGGCATGTCAAGTGCCATGTAATGCACATAAATGTAATTCTACTTGTTGTCTGCTCCAGAAGTAGCCTTCTGCAGCACACCAGGCTTACACTGGAGGCTTGGAAATGGAGCTAGGGTTCTGCACAAAACAAGGGGCTGCTTTTCAAAATAAGAAACGAAATTGAACTAAACTGCCAAATGTTACCTGGTCTTTAAAAAGCAGCCAATGGAAAATCTCTTGGGAAACACCAAGTTTTGATGAAGCTGTGCAAGAATAGAGCTTAGAGTCACCTTTCTTCCCAACTTGTACAGCTGCTAAATCAATGCCAGCTGGGAGGTGAATATCACCAGTTACTCCGCGGAAATACCCTGGTTTCAGGGTGAAACTTTGCTCACTGGAGGACACTCAACATTGATGCAAGTATGGGCAACTCTATTGGAGAGATCTCCTCTCAACATAAGTGTTTGAAACAAAATGTGCCACTTGTTTCTCACTCGGTAGAAACTTCACGTGTCAGTTACTGAGGACAGGCCATGCTGTGTCTCTGGCGGGACAAACTTGTCCCCCCTCTCTGGCAGGACAAACTGTGAGCAGAGACTCACGGGGATAGCTGAGGGGTGCTGGGGGTCCTGCAGAGCCAAGCAAAACTGTGCCAAGGACCCCAAGTCCACAGGCACATTGTGGGGCAGCTCTCTCGAGAAGCCAGATGTTCTCTCCTGTTTGCAAAGGGAGCAGTTTTGTGACTTAGGAGGAAATATTTCCATTTGAGCTCCTGCTGTGACAGTGCTCATTACTCTGAGCTGTGTCTAAGTGGCAATACAAGTTGCTTCTCGCAAAACATGCCCCGTGCCTGCCCACATTTATTTTTGTTTTACCTATGAGAGGTTTGGCACTCGACTTTTTTTGGAAATAACATTGTAAAATTCTTTCCAAAGAAATTTTCAACATGCCTTGCTGGGACTTTCTAAAAAATATAGATTAATTGTGATAATTAAATTTCCCTCTGAGTGATTTCTTTGATAAATGGGTCTAGTTAGGACTTTCAATTAAGCACCAAGCCCTGCTGTGAAGTCAGACTGAGCTTCATGTTGCAGGCATTTATTGCCTCATTTACACAGAGGCGATCTGAATTATTTTACATTACACTGTTTTCTTTATCTGTCTTTTTTTACACAGGTGTTAGAATTCCTATTAACCCTTCTATCAGGGAGCCAATTAAAAAGGTATGGTCAAGCAATTTTTAATTATTTTGTTATGGTTTAAATAAGCCTCCTGGAAGCAAGGCACTTGAAAACTTTCTCTTGTCCATACTGCAATGCATAAACCCATTGGTTTGTTATTGTGCAGATTCTCACAGTCTCCAAGTGATAAAAAAACACCAAAATAATATAAAGTGAGGAAGAATAGACAACTACCACAATGTTTTGATGAATGGTGGTAATATGCAACAATCCTGGGAACAGAAGCTTTTATGTTTTTGCATTGTCTAAAATTGTGAGTAAATGGTAACCACAGCTTGGAGAATTTCAGTTATCAGGGGTGCACTCCACCTTTAAGGTCACTGTGTTTTAAGTTATATCCATGCACTCAAGCAGGGTTGCATGGTCATTTTGAAAGTGGATTGAAGTATTTAAGATACACAATTTCTACTTTTTATTATGCAGTTGGGACTATATGCTTGTTTTTCTAGTCACTGGTACTTACGGCTACAGAAAAACATCCATGTGACTGTCAATCACTGCTGTTAACCATGAAGAATGAAAGGTCCACTGATTTAACAAAATCAAACCCCAAAACTCAACCAAAAGAAGGTGTATTTTTTAAAAAATGCAAAATCCACACCTAGACACAGGATTCACTGTCATCGATAATAAAGAAGAAGTCTACCAGCCTTAGAAAATGGCTTTAAATTTTTATGAGTTTTCTGTAAAGCCATCCACAGCTGTGCTAGCTAAGGTGAAATTGCAAGGTTTAACAACTGGTGTGCTTTAAGATATAAATCAGAAACTAATTGTCTGACATTAGGAAAAATTATGTTTTTCTCTCCTCCCACAATACTCAACAAAATAATATTTCTGTCTCTTTTATACTGTGTAGCATGTTGGAATCTATGCAATGAGAGTATATACATTTCTGGTTATACTTCTGAGCCTGATTGTGATACAATCAGTGAAATTGGTATGCTTCCAAAATGACAGTTAGTCACAGGCATATTTTAATTCATATCAAACTGCACCTTTTCTGGGAGGCAGAAGGATTTCCAGGGAATCTCCACAATCTAAAGAAATCATTCTGCCTGTCCATATATGAATTTAATCACAGTCAGACCTCATATTCTCTACACAAAGCAATAGATGAGTTGTGACTACTCAGAGTCTAAATAATTGACAGAAATTTCAATGCAATTAATGTAAACAAAGGAAAAAACTCACTGATGAGAAATTAGGGTTTTTAGATTATTGAGGTGTGACAGTAAATCCAAACGTCAGCCCCACCCCCCTTCTTTTTTCTCCAACACAAACCAGCAAACCCCATGCTTCTAATGCAGATTTGTTATGCTCTGGCATATCTAATTTCTTAAACTGGGAAGACAAAGATGACTGATACCAAATAACATAAGTGTACATTTTAAAAATCCAAATGCTATTTTAAATGCAAGTTTAAATGAGAACACTGCGTGGTTAATATTTATCCAGCATCCTCTGTCTTTGAGGCACATTTCATCATATAAGACTGTGCTGTTAAAGCAGTTCATGGGAATGATGTGCATGACTCCTTTTGCTAATGGGAGCTGGTTGCACAGAACAATCTAGCTGTTAGTGCTCTGAGGAGAAGGGAACTTGAATAGCAGGGGCTTGGAGAGCAAAATAAAAAGAAAGCTGCTAAGGGCATTGGAAAATACACTCGCTATTCTTTTCCCTCCTAAGCATTGCTGCAGTAAACAACAGCTTCAAGACTCCTCTTTAAATAAGTGACATGAAAATGAAAAGAGCATGACTTTGTATCAACAGCCATTCAAAATGCACCCAGGATCCCAAACTAACCTTGGGGATAGGAAAGGCTTGCAGGGGGAGGGTGCTGCTAGGATGGTTGGCTGGGCTTGTTTCTTTCTTTACTGGCCAGTGGTTTTAATAAATTATCCCTGGTGGGAGCATTCTGCCCCAAAAAACAGGGATGCTGTGTTTCCTATGGGAGTGTATTTAGGCCCGGGTTTCAAAAATACAGCTGCCTAAAATTAGACTCTCAAATACATGTAAAGTGCTAAAGAAATGCCCTGGTTTTCGAAAGAATCAAACATCCACAGTCTCCAGGTCAAGGTCCTGACCCAGGAAAGCAGATGAATATTCTCCCCAACCCCCCCACCCTGAGGCAACATGATTGCTCGTGCATTTAAGGCTGAAGTGCTTAAGTGCTCCCTTAGGTAGGGGTTAGAGAACTTAAACATGGGGAGCAGAATCGACTGGGCACCATCCACCCTTTTAGATCTTGGCCGGAGGGAACTTTTTTCATTTGATTGGTTTTTTATCAGTTTGCCCGTGTAGAATTTTCCCAACCAAGCCATATGCAGCAAAGTGCTTTCTAAACACATTGCAAACCTGGGTCCCAAACCATGCCAAGACAATTTCCTTTGGGAGGTGGGCTACAAATACACAAATTGTTGTAGGGCTGTGTACAACACGTAAGGTCAGGGCAAATGTATACCACCCTGGAGAACAGCTTTTTTCAAAAGCTAAGCTAATAACAGACTCTTTTTTGATGATTAGTCAGGACTAGAAGGACCTGGGATATTAAAAAAGCCCAACAAGCATTATGCATCACACAGCCCTTTCCTAAATGCTGTGATGCAGATCTGTTAGTGGGTGAAAAGATGGCTCAAGGTACTGGACCATGACACAGAAAACCTGACTCAAGCCCCACTTCCAGAAGGAGAATTACATATGACCGTAGGCAAGTCCCTGACTATTCACTTCTTAAACTGTACAAGGGCAATGTACTTTTCTGCCTTTGGAACGAAGGGAGACTAAAATCCATTAGTGATTGTGAGGTGCTCAGATACTAAATTCTTAAGTGCTTAGAAACATCAGGAATTTTCCAAAGAGACATTATTGAACAGATCTGTGCACGCTTTTTGGTAATATTTGTCATAATATATTGTTGTATATCTTTATTCCTAATGTTTTATTTATCACAAAGTATTAAAGGTTGGGTTTCCTTACCATAGTGGATTGACTTGGAGGAGTTCCACAGGGAAAGGAAATGTTTTCCATGTTATAAGACTAATAACATAAGGGGAAAAAGAACAACCTTATGTTGCCATTTGATTGAGACAATAAATAAATGCTTTCACTTTGGCCCATAGCGTGCCATCTAACTACTATGTTCTTATGCCTGTTCAGTCTCATTAACTGCCTTGCTTTTCACCTATTGTGTTTCCTTCTACTTCTAGAACAGCTTTACTAGGTATTGGAAAAAACCAAACAAACCCAACCAACACAAAAAAATACCTTCCAAAAAATCATTCAGGCCAAAACAAAAACAATTTCATGCTTCCCAGACCGAATGCCTCTGTAAGATGGTCCTCATGATATCAACAGAAATGCCATATTACTGTTTAATTGTCAAGTCCTAACTAAGTCTGTCTGTAAGTGACAGTAATAAGGACAAAAAAAGGGGGCCAGCTTGCAGACACCAGGATCAGCTTAAAGCTGAGCAAAGATGGGCATGGGAAAGGAAAAAGAATTTTTAAAAAGAGCGACTCAAAGGAAGCTGAATGTTCTTCATCCAAGTCTGTATCTAAATGTAACACTTAAGATCCCACAGACAGATGATTCTTCTCTATTTTCTGTTTTCTCATGCTTTTGTGTTCCTTCAGGCATGTAACTTTTGATCATACTCTGGCAATCAACACAAACCTAATGATCCTCCTCAGCCTTAGTTCAGAGTAGGTGACAGAAGCTGCACTGCTTTAAGGTCTTTAATAATTCGGGTTCTGTTTCTCAGTGTGACACCTTCCTTGGACTGCTGGCTCTGCAGGGATCAGTGCCAATGAGTGAAGCATTCCCACTGAGGACGAGCATGACTTTACAATCCAGCATCTTGTGTGTTACAGCTGTCTATTGTGCCATGCTATATGTCCCATTACACAGGCTGGCCTCTCTTATGTTCATCAATGGTTGTTTCCTGCGGTCTTCTTTTGGGGCTCTTTTTGTCTACAATGAAATATCTTAATTTTCTCAATCAGTACCCTGAAAATGTATTCGGAACTTCCAGATTAAAAGACAGTAAACATCGGGCTCTACGGCCACCCTAAGTATAGCTCAGACTAAAATTTCACCCTTCTATGGGTTTCATACAGTTCCACTCGATACTTGTCCTTTTTATCCAATACTTTGATACAGAATTAACACTGAACTTTGATTTATTTCACCAAATAATTCTTTTTTGTCTGCTCTTGGCTGGTACTGTAAACCACACAGGCTGGGGTTCTGTGTTGTACTGGTATTGAGAAGGTACTTTAACTCACTTTCGCGCCATTTGGATTCAGATCTGATCCCAAAGATTGCTCACTCTATGAGTTGTATCAGCCTAAAGAGAGCTCTCTATGGATAACTTTGCAGTTCAGAGCCATAGAGAATTCTTTTAGAATGTTTTGCAATACAGCCATATCCCCTGCCCTCTCTAGCAATCCCTGGGCATTTCTAGAGGTTGGTCAGAGCAGGCAGTAGAATCAAATGGTGTTTAAACCCATTCTTCTAATAAAACCAAACTCAAGTTATCATAGAATAATAACAACTCATGACATCTCCCTGTTGATCATCAAAAGATTTACAAAAATAGGGTTATGGCCCGTATGTTAGTTAAAGCAAGAGATGCTCAATTTAAAGATTAGGAAACTCAGGCAAAAATACAGTTTACTACTGGTTATGAAAATAGCTGAGCATTGGAGTTTGAAAGTAGTTTTATACCAGCTAAAAAGGGCAAAAGGTGAGGTCTAAGGATCTTTAAATGTCTGGGGTTTTTTCTTCATCCTGCTGTTTATAGCCTTTCTGTTTTATTTTTCAGAAAGAAACAAAAGCCTGTAAATGTTTGCCTTCTTCCCCCCTGCCCTTTTCTAGAAAAAAATTACATGAAGCTAAATGGTTGTCCCTGGATCTGCTCTACGTTGCTGTACAAAAAAAACCAAAACAAAAATAAAATAAACAAAAACCCAAACAAAAAACAAAACAAAACAAAAAATGAGGGAGGGAAGGAATTTGATTAGAGGCATTTTGGCCAACATTTAGAATGGAACACACAGACCTGCTCTTCTGTTTCTGCCCTTTTCTCAGTTACCCACAAGACTCAAGCCACATTAGTGCAATTTGCTCAGCCCACAGCCTGAAATCAATGAAGTCTATGCAAGAAGAGAGCACCTGCCACAGGCTGTTACTGTTTTTATTTATTTTTTGTACTATTAGACCACACGGGAACCCCAACAACAAATATTGTCTGGAGTACTGTGTAAACATCGACCAAAATGATGGCCCTGTCCCAAAGTAGTTACAAACTAAACAGAGGACAAGAGACCACAGATGGATACAAACAGACAGAAGGAGAATAAAGGACATTAATGCTCAGTGACAGCAGCATTACCTTACTCACTAGCAGTCCAAGGGCCGTCAAAGCTTTTGTAGACCTCATGGCAAAGGAGAGCTTTAAGGAGATTCTAGAGACCTACCAATATAAATCTGAAAGCATTTATGCAGGGTACCCTCCAAGTATGACAGATACCACAGAGGAGAAAATTAGAATGGGCTTGCTTGGAGATGAACACAGCAGGACGGTAAGCCTGAACAAAAGGTGACTAACCATTCTAAGGTTTTAACAACACTTAAACATAGGAGTTGTCTTCATTCCTGACTGTCTTTAATAGTCATCCTCTCTTTTTGCTCCTGACCAATCGTATTCACCCACATCCTCCTCCAAAAAGGAATGTAAGGACCAAGTGTGGCAGAGCTGCAAGTCTGCTCAGGCAGGGCAGTTATTGCAGCTGCTCTGTTCCCTGTTCCTGCCTCCTGACAATGAGAGATGATAGGTGGGGTCCCAGGGGACCTTGGAAATGAAGACAGGCAGCTTATGTTGATGTGAGATAGGGGAGGGGGAAGGTAGCACAGTGATGCCAAGACAGAAGTGACATGTTCAAAGAGACAGGCCAGGGAAATGATCTTTGAAGCAAGAACAGCCACATGCAGTATGATTAGAGCAAAGGCAAACCTGCACATGTCAAGGCCAGAGAATAGAAAGTTGCACCAACTCAGCTGTTAAATAATGTGAACTTAAGAAAGAATTTTAGCTGCATGAAGAGTGAGAAAGATGCATCTTAAAAGCTAGAAGATTCAGGAATTAGAGGTGGGGTGGTAGAAGCAGCCGAAAGGCTTTACCTATATGTAAGAGAGTCAGAGGCGATGCTCCCACACAGCCGTGAGTGACAGACAGCACGCCACGCTCTGCACAAGTGCAACAAGTGGAGGGAAAGGTAGCAAGCAAGAAGTCGAGGCATTTCCTCCCTCTCATCTCCTGTTCCACTCTTTTCTCTGCAGCTATTAAATACAGGGAACTACAGAGTAGCTGCCTAGGATAAGCCAACGGTTCAGCAAATAATTTCAGTCGCATCAATAATTCTTTTCTCCTGTGGTCCAGATCCTGTTCAACATACCCATGAGGTTGTGTCTCTCATCTAACTCAGAAAAAATATGACTCCTTTCCTCCACGCTCAGTAATAACCTGCACAGACCCTGTGCAGTTTTCTGCTGTATTCCTGGAATAAGATTACCAGCAAGATTAAGGCCTCTGGTTGTGAGAAGAGAGATTTCACAGGATTAAATGTTATCCAGTCTACTTCTGAAACAGAGGATAAAATACAAGAAAGGACTATGAATGATATTACTGAAAATATCACAGATCATGGTGGTGGTAAAAGGGATAATTAAAGATCGAAAATTTAAATTATATTCAGAAATAAAAAGCAGCAGGGAGAAGTACTGCAGGGCCTACAGTTGTCATCTGTTGCCAGAAGAGGGCACTCCAGGCGCTATTTTTTTTTTTTTTTTATTATTACTTGAGAGATTTAAATCAAGATTTCCCTTGGTAGCATTTCCCAGGCATAAATCAAGCACAAATGAATAACCTTTGATTTATCATTCCTAATGGAGATGTACATCATATTGGCGTGTCATCACATTTCAACATTGGCCATTATGATGCCAATCATACAGTAATTTTCTTCCGTGTCATAATCAGTGATGAAGATGTACGTTTCCATTCAGTACAATTAGATTTTCATGTTTCTTAATGGTAGCTGAGGGCATTAGGCAGAATACCTGCTTTTGCTGTCTCCAACTCTTTTGCACTCATATTTTTCTGAATTTTTATCCAAACCATTACCCAATCACCATCCTTCTCTAGTTAAACCTCACCGCTGTTCATATGGGAAAAGGCGAGATAGATTTAAACTATTATTGCAAGCTGCAAAGGAACAGGCATTAAAATCCTGGGCAAATACATGGTGTTGAAAAATACCTAGCCTTAACTATTTGAGAGCTTCTTAGTATACTCCACGACATCAGCTTGGGCTTGTCACTAGCAACCTAATCCAGACCACAAACCACAGTGAAGGTGTTCGGCTGGGCCCGACGTCCAGCTGGCCAAGTCCAGGGGTATTGTTAGGAATAACCACCCTGGAAACACCCAAGCTACAGCTGCTGGCACTGAAACTCTTCTGTGAGCAGAGGCATTCTACCGGTTGGTTGGATGAATGGATAGATAGATGGATGGATAAGATGTGTTACTGTCATTTAGAACAACTCCTGGCTCTCCTGTTTGGGGCCAGTGTATGATGAGTTTGTACAACCTAAACAAGAGAAACAACAGTCACAGCATTTTCAAAAGCACCTGAGCCTGTCTGAAAAATCCCATCATGCATCTATAGTGGATATTTTGCCAGTCAAACATTTTACTAAAACGATGCCTTAGTTTCTTGTCACCTTTGCTCTGCCCAGATGCAGAGGGGTGACGCTTGATCGCGGGGCAGACCGATGCGCTGGCGCTGAGGAAGGGGAAACGGAGTGGCATCGCTCCAGCCTTGTCACTACATCCCGACATTCCCAAGCTCGCGAAGTGAGCAAGCCCAGCACGGCCCACGAGAAGGACGCCCGTGGCTCAGAGCCAGGCGCTCCCGGCGCCCCAGCGCGGAGCCTGGGCTGGACGTGGCACCGAGGCCCGCCGGCGGCCACGGAGCGCTCGGATCAGCAGCATCCCCAGGGAGGGCTCAGCGTCACCTGCCGCCGCCTCCTGCTCCAGGCTGTGAGCGCAGGGGGCCCCGCTCCCAGGCACACCCCGGGAACGCCGAATGGAGTGCCCGGGGAAGATGGCTTCGGCGGGCTGCGGGGGCACTGCGGCAGGGGACGAGCGCTCCGCGCAGCGCCGCCGGCAGGGGCAGGGATGAGGCGCCTCGGGAGACGACCCCGCCCGCGGCAGCGCCGTTCGGATGCCGGAGACGCGCCGCCCCCGCCTCTCGCGCCGCCTTCTCCCTCCCATTGGCAGCGCCCTCGGTTCCCCCCCGGCCCTCCCGCGGGGGCATTCGCGGCCGCCGGAGCTGCTCGGGGCGGAGTGATGAGCGCCGGGAGCCGCGGGATGAGCGCCGGGAGCCGCGGGATGAGCGCCGGGAGCGAGGGCTGAGCGCCGCGGGGCCTGGCGGGGCCGGTGCGCCCTCTTGCGGCCATGGCCGGGAGAGCCGCGGGGCCTGCCCGGGGAGCCCTCAGCAGGGAGGGGCTGAGAGGCCGCCGGGGTCAGGAACACGAACACACCCGCAGCGCCGAATCGCAACTTCTCATTTCTCCTCCAAATGAAAGCTCTGCCGCTGGCCCTCCAGCGCTAAGCACTCACTATACCAACAGGAATTCTGTGACAAACCTGACCTTGTACCTGGCTGAACGTGAGGCAGCGTGTGTTCAGGTGGCCAAGAAGGCCAATGGCATCCTGGCCTGGATCAGTGTGGCCAGCAGGACCAGGGCAGTGATCGTCCCCCTGTACTCGGCACTGGTGAGGCTACGCCTCGGGTGCTGTGCCCAGTGCTGGGCTACTCACTACAAGAAAGACACTGAGGTGCTGGAGCGTGTCCAGAGAAGGACAACGGAGCTGGGGAACGGTCTGGAGCACAAATCTTATGAGAAGCAGCTGAGGGAGCTGTTTATCCTGAAGAAAAGGAAGCTCACGGGAAACCTTATCACACCCTAAAACTACCTGAAAGGAGGTTGTAGCCAGGTGGAGCTCAGCCTCTTCTCCTAAGTAACAAGTAACAAGACAGGATGAGAGGACATAACCTAAAATTGCACCAGGGGAGTTTTATGTTGGATATTAGGAAAAATTTCCTTCCCAAAAGGATAGTCCAGCATTGAAAAAGGATGCTGAGGGAAGTGGTAGAATTACTATCCCTGTGGAAGCATTCAAAAAACGTGTACATGTGGTGCTTAGGGAGATGTTTTCATGGTGGACCTGGGAGTGTTAGGTTAATAGTTGCAATCAGTGGTCTTGGAGGTCTTCTCCCACCTTAATGATTCTATGATTGGGTTGTCTCACCTCTCTTGTGTGTAAGACAACTTCTTTGTCATAAAGGTTAAGGGCAAATAATTTTCTGGGATCAGAAAACTGGTCAAAAAAAGTATCTCACCTTTAAATGGGAGCTGTGGAAAGACCAAGCAGCCCCTTCTTGTGCACACCAAAGACAGTCCTTGCTCATAAGGGCAACTCACTGTTGCCAGGAGGCATCTAGAGCACATTGGCACTGTGAGGGCACCAAGCCTTTGTGCTGATAACAACGTTTTAAACACAGAAAGCCTGAATTCCTGTCAAGGAAATCAGTTTGCATCTTAGCAAAACAAAACATGAGTTTCCTGCTTGGTGTGGGAAAAGTTCCCAATTTTGCTGCTGTCAGGCAAGCCTGGAGGTTTTATATAGGTACAAAGTCAGAGAACTGCTTTCTTCCCAGGTATAGCAGAACTAAAGTGTAAACTCATGTTGAACTGAAAAGTTACTGGTTTGTGCCTGGGTTTAAATTACTGTTTTTAAATGTATCTGTTGATGTGATGCAATATGGTTTTTAAATGTATGTGTTTATGTTGATATGGCAAACATCTCAACCTTTTCTACCTCTCTGTCCATAAGCTGTGGAGAACAGGGTAGCCTGCCCTCACAGCAGACCAACCCAGGCACCCCAGCTGTAAATCCACTTACCTGAGTCAGATGGCCTCGAGAATTGATGTGGCACTTCTAATTGCCCATGTGCTGTAGATGGCTGCAGAGTCACATTTGACCGGTTCGTGGATGAAAGAAGCTTTATTTAGTGAACTTGAAAGTGTGCTCAATTGCAAACTGAATCAAGGCAATGTCTAAAAGTTCTGATGGTAATCCCATTTCATTTAATGTAGTAAAAAATGTTCTACAAAACCAGGATGCCTTATGATAGTAAATATAAACCAGAAAATGTACTCAGCAACCAAAAACTCGGTCCTCCTTGAGGATGACTTGGGCAAATAATTACTTTAGGATAAAGCTTGGGAAGAAATAAAAAGTACCTTTCTTTCAAAGAACAGAGAGCAAATGAAAATTAATGCTGCCTACATAAGGTTATGTTGGTTCCTGTTTTGAAGACGGGAAAAAAATGTTTTGAAGATGGAACCTTTTTCCACTTATATGAGGGTGAGTTAGGGATAACTCCACTGAAGTGAGTAGTCACAATAGTGCAGAAGCAGACTGAGGGAAAAATTAGGTTCTTTAAATGCCTACTTGATAGAAAATGTGTTACTAATGGATGGCAGTAGCTGCAAATGTCACTCTCAGCCTCCTATTTTCACTTTCAAATTTGTCCTGATTAAAATTGTACAGTTCTGTAGCTGAGGTTTGGATTAAGTTAAAATTATTAGGATTAGAAATGGTGCAAAACCAGAAACCCAGATCTGATCCTCTTTGAATTTCTATGGAAAGGAGTTTGGATTTAAATCCCCAGATGTGAACCCACTTGCATGTTTAATTCTGGGTCAGTAGGAGTCTAAATTCCTCATCTGGTTTTATGTGGGTGTAATCCTGCAGGAGCATTTGATTGTGGGATTTTGTGGGTTTTATGAATGAAAGTGAGAGAAAGGAGGCATTTCAGGACTGGTGATGAGACTAGTTTCCCATTCAAAGAGCATGTGGAAATAAAAGACAGTTACTACACTAGTTTTTATAAATTGTTGGGAATACAAGACATGGGAAGCAAAGCGGAATAAAGAATGTTTCCGTAAAGGCAGCACAATGGAATTTCACTTTTGGTTAGTTTTAGTCATTATTATAACAAACACGATTCATACTGAAAACAGAAGTCAGAGTTTTGAGGGTTGACTGCTTTAGTTGTCACCATTCGAACCTAAAAAAAAAATCAACAAAAATTAATTTCAATTCTTTTACTTTACCTAAGTCCAGGATTTGGCCTAGAATGGAATGGTGGATTTAATTCAGCTGGAGAAGATGAAGAGTCCAGGCTCTTTCATTTTTTTACACTGGAAAAAGCATCTGGTCTGCAGTTACTGACCTAGGAGGAGTATTTTGGACACAAAAGTATTACCTTGCATAAGATACAGTTACTATGCTCAGCATGTCAGCTGGTCCTAAATTATTAAATCCTTATTCAGCTTTTTCTTTGTGCATGTAGAATTGCTTTTTCAAGAAATGAAGTTGGAGATTGCTTAGTCGATACTGTAATTAATTTGTGTGATTCTGCAAGAACATCTCTGTTGTGTGGTGGGTAAAATTATTGTGCATTCTCATTTTCATTTTCACAATTTTGGAAATGTGCGTTTTCTCCTTGGTGGGCTAAAGCACATCTAGAAACATTCCTTTCCCTCACTACATCTCCCATCACTGACTAAAAACATTGCCATTATCCTGGAGCAGGAGGAATATTGGGTTGGATCAGCCATTTCACTGCCTGTGTGTGTCTGTGAGATAAGGACACAGCATTCAGTCTTTGAAAAGATGTTCTACCAAGTAGCTTCTGTCTGTGTCTCTGTGCCTTTCATTTATTAACTCTCACATGTGACACGTATGTCTAAAAGCCAATATGCTGTATTAGGGCTCAATCCCACACCACTGACGTCAGTGAGAGTTTTATCAATTACTTTAATGAGCATAGGATTAGGCCTTTGTGATTACATGAAGAACCAATTATTGGATTTTTCTATGAACCTACATTAAAACCTCCTTACAAATATGACTTGGAGGGTGGGAATCAGAGAAAACATTGCTTTTCTGTTTCAGTTTAAGCTCTACTTCAGTACTAAGCATATAGTATTTAGGTTTGAAATGCAGTGCATTGGCAGAAACAGACACATCTTGCCCTCTACTCCATCTGCCAGTAATAAGCCATTGCATGGTTTAATCTCTTCCTAGGCATGTCTTGCTTAAGGACCCAGTAGTTTCACAGTCTCTATATTAAAAAAGACTTCTAGCATCTTGCAGTGTGAGACACTCCTCCCAGTATATTTAGTTTGACAGACGATCTTTCCATAATTCCACTGTCAAACAAGCAAGCAAGCAAATAAGCAATGAAAAAAACAACAACAAAACAAAACAAAAAAACCAAAACTAAAACCAAACAAAAAATGAACCAAATCTAAGCTAGAAAAAGGCCTGAGCCTGTAATTTATCGGTCTTGGTTTTATTCACAGTCTTGCAAGTATGCCAGCTGTGATGTAATGACCTGGCCTACATATTGCCCAACACAATGCTGCAGATCTTTTTATTTTCCTTTTGTTCCTAATCATTATTTATTATCTGAAATTATTATCAATCACTTCTTGTACTACTCCGAAGAGAGCAAGCACATCCTCCAAGCTTCATGATCTTTTATATCTGAAGCTCGAAGAGTGCCTGACTTCATTTTAACTTTCTGAAATCCATTAATCCACAGTGCAGATGAATGTAATTTTCACATAACTACGGTCTCTGCGTCAGTAATTTATGCTTAGAATCAGAAACACTGAAAGTGAACGGCTGCCTCTCAGGCATGACTTGTGATGGAGTTGATACAGAGCTAATGTTTTATCCTTTACTCCACCATAAATTCACCCTGGCATTTCACTATGTTCCTGCACATCCACATAAGAAGATGGTTATAATAATTATTACTTTTGTCTTGTCTTTGAAAGTACTCTGCAGAAGGTGGATAGAAGCTGCATCATGTTTTGTCTTGGACTAAAAGTTTATAGTGTTATTATGCTGGAGTGATTGGAACTGTACCTTCCTAGGGCAGGTTATGTTTTTATTTATTGGCATGATAAGAAAATACTATTTACAAGTTATAAAAATCACTAAAAGATGTAGTAACAGAATCTTACTGTATGACACATACAAACTAGAAATAGTGTTGGCAAAATACTGTTTCCTAGACCAGCCATTCTGTGCTTGTGCAGGAACATATAGATCTTATTTTAAGCTGAGGAAACATTAAGTAAAAGGGCTTTATATTTTGGGTCATTAGGATTCAGTGTAAAGCTCTAGAGTAATCTCATGAAAGTAGTGGTATGATCTAGGGGAGAGACACTGGCTTAGGAATCAGGGAGCTTGTGTTTCATTCCTAGCTGTCTCGCTTGATAGTTCTGGCCTCTTTATCTCAGCTCTTAGTAATGCCATTTTTCACTTGTTGTCTGTCTTCACTAGTTAAACTGTAAAATTGTTGTGACTGGCATTATTCTTTGGTGGGCATTTTTAAGGCGCTTACTGCAGTGGAGCTCTGTGGAGTAGATCAGGCATTTTTAGATCTGTTCTACCATAAAAATAAAAGAGTCTCCTCTTTAACTGGACAAAAGGAACAACATGATGATGTCAGAAAAATACAGGAAGGAAACTCATACCTGAATTTCTGATACAAATCTTATATAGAACAAAGTTTTCTTTATTAAACTACTTGGTTCAAATAGAGAAATTAGAAATTATTCATGAAGTGAATGAAGCAAATTTATCATAGCTCAGAATATCCATAAGTCTATTTGTGCTTTTCTCTAGCTGCTGAAATATGTTACTTAATTTCACACCAGTCATTCATCTATGGGTTAATGACAAATAAGCCCAAATGACAAATAAGCCCAAATAATTTGGTTTGTCAGCAAGAGATCGGACAGGATTCCTGATACCGCCTCAGCTCTTTTCTCCAGCAAGCCCACCAGCCCCTCTGGTGGCAGTATGCTGTCCTTCACAAACAAAATCTGGTGCCCTGAAACACCCCAAGTTGCAATTGAAGAATTGCTTTGGTATTTCTTTTCCAAAAGTACTTTAGTGTAGCAAATAGTTTTGATCATATACATAAGTGAGGCAGAAATGTAGCTGAAGGTGATCGACTTGAGATTGTAACTATTCAAATGAAAGCATTCTTCATTGTTTTGATACCTCTAGATTTAAGTTAACGATTTCACAAAATGTTGGCTGAAGAACTTGTTCTATTGACAGAGTTATTTGTGTCCTACTGTGCATTAGCCTTAATGATTTCTTCTTCCTTCTCTTTAGTTTTCAACTTTTTGTTTATTTGTTTGTTTTCTTTTTTCCTTTGATTATCTCAGATTATTTTTATTTTGGTATTCTTGCAATTTCCCTCATAACATCTATTTGTGCATTTATAAATTTTAGCATTAATCTCTGTTCTTAAGACATCATTCTTTTTTAGAAGGAGGGCTAGATCTACTTGTGCTTTTAGCTACTTTGTGCTGTTTAGCTGATACAAAGCATCCATAAAGCCATCTTAATCAGTTAAGCCTGATTTATGATAATGAGAACTTGGCCTCTATGCTTCTTTTCTTGTTTCCCTTCTTTTTTAGTATTCTTTTTTCTGGTTTTTTTGAGAAGATTCTCTTATTCTTCCATAAAATGTAGCCAAGTGATTAAAGAGTATTCATGAGTTGGAAATAATTTCTACAGTTAATCAATAATGTATTCAATTAATATTTCTCTTCATCGCTCAAACAGCCCAATTACTACTGTATTCTTTTCTCTAAGGTTCTCGTGTCATATTCCACAAATTATTTTCTTACCTTCTTTCACAACAATCTTCTTACTCTTTAAAACCACTAATGTAGAAGCAAAAACTATCACAATAATCATAATCCGAGTAAGTCAGTATAGATACTCTATTTGCCAAATTAGCAACAGATTTCTTACTCTTTGCAGTATAAAAATACTTATGCCAGAAATCTTCACTTCCTATTTAAAAGCCAGCGCTAGCTAAATCCAGATCTTCAGAGCCTGAAGAGCTCACACAAAATCTTGGAAGTGCCTGAACTTGGTCTCAGATTTTTGTCAGTGAGATCCTGCTGGCATGAGTGTCTGTGTGCGCATTCTGTGGGCACTCAAGCCAGCAGGCACTCTCAAAGTCCTGCTGGATGCTGTGCAGTGCACCTCTGGAGATGCCACCACCAGCAGTTGATGCCACCTCAGTGATGCCTTCATTCCCAGCCCACAGAGTGTTTAACCAACACTTGGGATACCTCCATGCAGTGCTCTTCAGGGGATCTCTGATGACAGTAAAATCCTAATGGATTGAACATGTTACTGCGAGAAGGCAACGTGGGCTTCTAGCTCTGCTCCACTGCATATTTTTTATATTAGATTTTCAGCAGAGCAAGGAAAACCAAACCTTTCCTCTTCAGCCAAACACTCCAACCTTTCACTATATCATAGCTCTTGTTCTACATTTATACTCAGCCCATGAGAGGTGGAATACCTTCAAAAGCCATGTTAAAAATAGTTCTTTTCTAAACCTGGAAAAACACACAATCTTATTCCTGTGCAAACCATAGGATTCAGCATTCATCTAGTGAATCTAGCCTTAATTCTCTTAATTCTCAGTGGTACTTGGTTTTAAGAACCACCGAGTTTAAAGAAGAAAGGAACCTAGCTCTAGACTATTCTCTGGGGTTAGGAACATCAAGAAGGAATCACCTTCACAGATCATGAAGACTACTGGTGTCCTTATCTTGGGACCAGTACAATGAACATTAGTGGTTCCTGAATTACTACTTCAAGGATGTTTTCCTTAGTGGGCAAGGTTGGATTCAGTAAAAATTTATTTCTCGGTGACTTTTTGAAATTGGGAATCTTTTCCATAGTGCACTGATAAACATTCTTCTTTGTATGGATAACGGATACCGTTATACGGACAATAATTCCATCATACTCATTTTTCTGCAACACTATCAGCTCTGATATCTTTTTTCAGACACAGTCTATCAGCCTCTTAATTCCAAGTCAGTGATCTATATCTGGAGCTATCTGTATGTTTCTTTTTATATTGTTTCTTTCTCATCATGACTCATAAAAATCACTATTACCATTTCTTTCACTATCCACCTGTGCTGTGCAGCTTGCACATAAGATTTTGATGTACAGTGAAACATTTTCCAATTTTTTATCTTTGTCCTTTCTGCACAGATTACATCCATCACTATTAACATTTCAGATCTCTGATTTATCTCATTACAGTTCTACATTACCAGCTAAGTCATAATTTCCTTCCCGTAATGTCACTTCGAGCTCATTTCCTATACACTCTGCATGTGTATATAGACAATTATGGGGTTTATTGCTTCCTTCCTACTGGCTTTGGCTTTTCTCTTTTGTCTTCATCTTCCAGCATTCAATATTTATAGAAAGAGCTCTGCACTTAATTGTAACATCCCAGTCTAAGTTCACAGCTGCCTGAAATAGCATGGTAGCACTAGTGTCCTGTATTTTCTTGTTCTCAGGTAGATGTTTTTCAAATATGAACTGAACTGCCCACCCTGTCCACAAAGCTCAGGATGTGGCCATGCTTCCAGTCCCACTGGAGTCATGTATGTGAGTGAAACTATGGCCCACCAGTTAAGGCTTTTTCATTTTGCAAAGCAAGAACAAGGGCGTTTGCACTGACTTCACACTGACAGTTCGTGAGAAGAAACTCCTCATAAACAGTGACTTCCTGGTGGTTTGAAAGGAAACGGGTTCCAAGAAGGACTCCTTTTTTCCAGGATAGCAAACCTTGGTCTTTCAAAAACCACATGCACCACTGAGGCTTCCCGTTAGAAAACCACCCTCAGCACCTTGTGACTAGAAGGGCAAATGTGGCCCAACTGCAGCTGGAGGCAGTGCCTAAGGGAAGGAACAACTCTCTCATGCCTGGAGGCCTGACATATATGGACACACACAAGGCAGACCAGATTATACTGGAGGACTCCATTTCTCTCCTGCCTGGAGGAAATTCCAACCATGCAGCTGGAGTAACGCCCATGTGTCTGGGCTGCCCTGAGAAGGATAGCCTTTTAAACCTTGGCTCTATACTTTGTCTCAGTGCTCATATAAAACTTTGGGCCTTCACATAGTCCCTATCCTCAGCTGAACTGCCCCCCAAAACTTCACTGCCGTAGCTCCACTCAATGAAAATAAAGGCTGAAAATTCTTTTGCAGACCAACTCTTTTCCAAAAAATGGAGGTGCTTGTATGTATTTCTTTGTGCACTAGAGGGCAACATTGGCTTAAAAAAAAAGTGGTTTTCTCGGCTACATGGAAAGGTGAGTGAGGTGACAGACACACACAGAGAAAACGCACAAATGCCCAAGATGTTGCTTCATGGGCAGAAGAAATAAAGTGTCTACTGCAATGCTAAGGAAGTATCTCAGACTGCAACAGAAATCAGTGACTATGGAATGGAGATGACAGGAGAAAAAATTTCCTAGAAACGGTCTCTCTCTAGAAACTCATTCACAGACGGATTTAAATGTGCTTTATTAATCTGAAGCAGGGCATTAGCTCTGTTGTTCTCAATCAGTCTATATTATATAGACAGTATTTTAGATATATAGTATAAAAGCTTTGCTGAAAGCTAAGGACTCAGAAATAGTTCCTGCGCTGGGACAAGCCATTCAAATCAAAGGGAAACTGTAGATGGGCTGCTTCTATTCTTGGGAGGACCAAGAGGGAAAGGAGGGATGTGTGGCAGGCCCTGAAGAAGCAGACTCTTGGGATAGGAACCTTAGAAATGGAAAAGAGAGACTGTAGCAAATCTGGTGGCAAGAAGAGCTAAGCAAGAGCTTCTTGCTAAGAAGAAGTTTTCAGGCGTGATTAGAGCCAGCACTGGTCAAGAGTCCTCCTTGGACTGATGCAAGAACTAGCACAGAAGGGAATTTCTTCTGCTTTTGTCTGTCAGTTTTTTCTTATCTTTTATGCCTGCTGAGGGAGACGGCTGCTCTCGTTTATTACCTCTGCTGCCACAGTAGGATTGTTATCCCTCTCCCTCCTGACGCTGATGTAATTATGTCCCCAGAGAGCCGTGCCTGCAGGCAGCACTGCGAGCCTGCTGAGCCTCTCCCGGTCGGGCTGTGCACTCCAGTGGCTGCAAACTGTGCTGCTGCCCACTCAGTACCTATTTCAGATATTCCTGCTGGGGCCCACAGGGGAAACAACAGGCTGCATGCCCACTTAGCAGCTGCATGCTGGTAAATGAATTGGTGTTAGAAGTACCTGAAGACTTTTGCTAACAATAACATGGCTTGTCAGAGGTTTATAATACAGTTTTATAATTGGATTTGAAAAAAGAGGCTAGATTCACACTGTGCTCTGTGGGGAGCGTCCCTTTGTGCTAGTCTGGGTGGCTGAAGCGGAGTGGGATGTGTATGCACCCTAGTTCAGGTGGCATTGGTTAGATAAGCAGCAGTTGTGCCTCATCTACAGCCTCACTGATCCTGCTGCAGGGCTGCGGTGGCTGTGACGAGCACTGCTCAGGTGCCCAGAGACAAGGTATGTCACGTCTCACAGATCCTGTGTGAAAATCCATACTCGGCCTCTGCCTCCCTGTGCCTCATCTCGCACCAGTTCTCTCGCCTGCTAAAAGCTGCAAGGCTGGCTGCAGCTGCTCAGAGCCTTCCCAGAGGTGGTGGTGCTGTGCCTGCTCTGCGAGGGCTGTGCATGCAGGGACCTGCTGGTGCTCCCTGACTGCTGCCTCCCTGCTACACGGCCCCGTGCATGCCTCGTCTGCAGCGCTGCATCGCCAAACGCCTCAAACACCTCTCTGCACATCCCCCGGCCCTCAGAAATGCAAATTTCTGAGTGTGATGCTGGCTTAGCTGCTAAGGTAACATTCCCATTCACTTTGTCTAAAGAGTCCCTAATATCAGAAGTGCCAAAACCTTCCAAATCTGGAAAAGCCACTGTCTCCCCTTAAGAATATCTAACCATGTATCCTTCCACAAACAGCTCAGAAATTCTGTGTTGGCAAGTGTTTTGCACAGTCAAAGCATGCCTTGTCCATGTAGAAACCAGAAAAGCCTCCCGAGATAATACGAATAGATTTATCAAAATCTGACTATACCCTGTATTGACTCTCTACTCCATCTGTACTCCCTTGCATTCTCTATCTTTCATTTTGTGGACTGGAGAATGTAGAAATATATATCTTAAAGCTAAAAGCTCATGGTTTTCCCACCGATGAGAAAAGATCAATGCACAAATCTGCAACTACCCTGCTGTGCTTGTTGTTCTGGAAATGCAAAGTGAGTGCATTGCTCCATTCTGCCAAGAGAGGTGTCAGAACTCAAGCCTGTGGGAACTGTAACATCCAGGAGCAGCAAATTTGATAGTAAAATGTAGCAAAGAAACTGCTTTTGGGACAAACAGATTTGGTTCTTGAAAGGCTGAGTCCCCATTTGCTTGCCTGTTGGCAATTCACAACCTGTGTAGGATTTTGAATGCTAAGTACCTGCTTATCATCTCAGGACTTCCAGCAAGATATTCAGTCAATAAACACATCTGAATGCAGACTGTCAGGACAGAGTTCCCAGGGCAGCAAGTGGGAGGCTGCTGCTTGCTACAGATGCCCACAGCTTTGTGCTCTGCAGAAATGTCATCCAAAGGGGCATCCTCAAAGGCAGGTTTGGCTTCTCCCACTGCCACCAGGGACTGAAGGTACAAATGGTGCTGCCACAGAAAAAGTGTGACTGCTGTTGCACCTCATTAAAAGCCCAGAGTTTGAGTGGCCAGTAACACTGCTTTGAAAGGAACCCTGAGAAAAATAACACTTGCTCTGAGGCTTTTAAAAAGGAGGCAGTAGTGAAGCAACCCTAGAAGTTCCCCGTGTCCTGCTTGTAAGCAGTGTGGGAATTGCTCAACATACACAGCTGATTTATGTTATCTGCTGCCAGACTGTTGTGGTTAATATCAAGCACTTCCAGAGTATAATTTATGGGTCAGATAGCCTGTTTAATAGCCTTTAATAATTTGGTGATGTCATCACTGCTTAGAGAGACTAATGCATAGGGATTTTGCTTCTGGAGCCAATACATTGGGCTCTTCAGATCTGCATGCATAATAATTCTCTGGGCTAATAGCTGCCAACATACATTTATTCCAATAATACTGCCTGCTTACTGTTCTGCAATTCCATAGCAATACAAAGATTGATCTGTTCAACTACTGTGGCGATTTCTTCAAAAATCAGAAGCCTAAAAACATAAATGTTATCATAAACAGAGGCAGGATCTTTAGTCGATAGCAGATTACCATGAAATAGCACCTTAATTTATTATACTTCTCTTCCATTTCTTCTTGTTCATGCTCTTTTGCTTACGGCTGAAGTAAAACCGTACCATCAGGAGCCTGAAATCTGCCCTTTCGCTCCCCTCAAAGGCCAGTGCACATCAGGTAGTGCAAGGGCCCATGAAGAGTTCCCAGAAGCTAACTGAAAATGAGATCCAGGGGTGTCAGGGCCAGGAGTCATCTGGGGAGGAGGGAGCAGCTGGTGAGAAGCTCCCTCCACATCCCTCTTCCTCCCCACCTCCATCATCACTCTTCTCTCCAGCATAGCCTTTTTGTTGTCTGCCTTGGATGTGACAAAGCTTTGTAGTTTCAGTCAACACTTTCAAGGGGGCTCAGGGGGACAGAAACCATTGAAGCCAGAAGGGGGGCATAACCTATGGCAACCAAAGTGACAGCTGCCACAGCCTTTCATGTCATGGTTTTAGACTCCAGAGGGGAAACATCTCATAAAAGATAACCATGTATGTATATGTCCGGAAGGTTTGGGGGTGTTTGTGTTCCAGGCAAGATATTCTCATCTTCTTTATTAACAGAATGAATGTACAGAAGCTGTAACAAACAGAAAGTCATCTCATGCTTTGCTTTGCTGCCAAAATGTGTGACAAGGCCAGTAAGGGACAGAGACACACCCCCCCGTTCCTGAAGAAAGTCAGTTTCAATTAATACTGGTTCTTATTTCAGGTCTGCACAGATGCCTCATGAAATTATATGCAATTCCTTTGAAATGTAGAACTTATGCCGCATGTGATCAAAAAAGTAATTTAAAAATGCTATGTGTACTCTGGGAGGAATTCCTTACTTTCAATTTGAAACTTACTTCTGCCCAGTTCAGATATGGTAGATGCAAGTCACTCACAGAACGAAACCTTTTTCATTTTTATTTTTCACTGGAAAAATGACAAGGTTTTTTAAGAGGACATGAAGCTATTTTTTGTATTAATTTTACACAGAATAAATCTGTTTTCCATAATGCCTGCTTCTTTTTCATATCATTCATTACACAGTGGGACAACAATGATTGAAGTGTCCCCTACCTCAGGCAGAGATTGACAAATCATATATGTGCTGAAGCCAAGCAAAGAGTGATCCTCAAAAGTCCTCACTAGTATAAACACTGGTATTTTTCGCAATATAATCAATTACTGTACTTAAAACTAAACGCATACATTTTGTCAAATACCACACTGGAGATCTCTTTAGCTGTTTTATCTGTAAGGCTCAGTTTCTAAGTGTACCTTAGTCTGGTGGTCCATTTAAGCTTTTTTTTTTTTCTTTTAACCAGGTGTTAAGTATTCAAGGCAAGAGTTATTAAGAGGATAAACTGATTGTATCTTTCCTAACATCCTGTGACTGTCACCAGTGACCGCAATGCTGAACCAGAGGGCTTTGAGCCAATTCTGCACAAAAGACCACTGTGTGCCAGACACCCACAGTAAGGGTACCTAAGTGGGGATATGATATAGATTGAAATATCTTTACATTTCCAAGTACACTGTCTTTTACAGAAAGTTTAACATAAAGGCTGACTTCTTTTTCTAAAACTTCATTTTGCTGCGAAAGCCTCTATTTAAAAAGTCAGTGCTAGGCTACGCTCACGTAGCAGGGAGGAGAATATGAGCACACTGTTTTCTGCTCCCTCTAACAGATTATTTTTCTGTGATATAATGAGTAGGGTGATGGGTTTACAGAAAGTTTCTAGCCACTCCTGCGCTCTCCTCTGTCTGAGCCTTCCTTGGAGGCACCCCAACTGTGCCCCATGTGGCCTTTCAGGCCCTACGCTCTCACAGCCACCCTGGGTTTGGCACAGTCTGAAAAACACAACCCTCCCCAGCCACCATGGGGGTGTCCTCGAGCCTCCACCTCGCTCAGGGTGCTACCTCTCCCACGGCCCGTGGGGCAGGATAGCAGGGGCACCCAGAGGTAAAGGAGTGGCATTCATTGCCCCAGAGGGCATTACTGAGGGGGGGATGACATTTAGGAGTCAGGTGGATTGGTTCAGCTTGAGCTGGACACCCCATCACCACCACAGGCATGTATTTTGCCTCTGTGGCAGCAGGAACTGCTCCCCTAAAGGGGGTTGCGTGCCTGTGCTGGAGGACGCTGGCAGCATATAGAGTTTAATGTGGATTTTTTGTGCTACACTTCATTTCCAAGAGCCACACCCAAAATAAGCAGTTGTAACACAAGAATAACATGGTTTTCCATTTCTTTTGTCTCTCTGCAAGTGATATGAGTATCTCTAGATGGTGAAAATGCAAAAAAAAAAAAAAAAATTTACTCTGCTTACCCATAACTGGCCTGGAAAGCCTTCACAACCATTTCTTTTCATTCTTATAAACAAAGATGCACAATGACATCTGTGATTCATTCAGTGAGCCAGCTATCTGGTGGAGATAAAGTCACTACAGCTGACATTGTGAGCATGGGCCACTGGTAACTATTACTATTATCAGGATCTTGTCCTGCAAGGACCTCAGCACCAATTAAACTCACATTTCCCCCACCTTACGGGAGCAGTTCAGTGTAAACACTGAAAATTTACCCATCACTCTCAGCAGCAAAAGGTTTCTTAGCCTTTGAGTTTATGCTACGTAATTAAACACAAGACAGAAGAGCTGCTGTCCCATGGTTTTGGCAAGGGAAAGCAGAAAGATACATTGTGATGGCTTTCACAGAAAATTAACAGACCTGATACATTTTGAAGCATGGGGTTACTGGGACCTCTGATCGTTACAACATACCTTTTAAAACGCATCAGGGGATCTAAAATCTATAGGACAAAATCAGGAGTTTCCTTGATGTTTGCTTTCCCAGGCAAACACAGGCTGTTGAACCTCCCTTTCAACAGTGGCTTTAGTGGAGCAATGACTGGACTGTGATGGATTATCACAGAGTAATGGGATTGTACTGCTCCTGCAGAGAGCTCCATCTCACCTTTGCTGCTGATTTGGAACAAGTGGAACAAGATTTGCCTGGGCTGTAACTCACTCAGCAGGAAATCACCCACCAAGTTCAACAAGCAGCAGCCAGCAAGACACGCTACACCCTCATCAAATCTCTTTCTGGCTCTTCATTGTCCAACAGCTTCTCCATGTAGAATACAGTTAGTGGGTTTCTTTTTTTAACTAACTTTTATGAATTTAAGCACACTTACAAAATATATTCATATTACAGAACAAAACCCACCACACTGACCTATGCCAATTTACAATGCCTACTTTGTACAAAGAAAAAACCAAAAGATAGATGCTTTCCTCTTTGTCTCATTATTTATCTATGCAAATATTTAGTTAGAATAAAAATAAACATTTAAAAAATGAATTAAATATAGTTTGGGGAAATACACTGATGTTTATCACTACTAAGAGCTTTCTGGATGCTGTGTGGAGAGTTTGTATGAAATTACCATTATCTTCACCTCCCGAGACTAAAATTTTGAGAGACTTGTTTTATGGTACCCAGAGGAATGAAGGACACTCAGGCAGAAGTAGCCACAAAGCAGACTAATTCTATTCCTTCCATGAGTAATATACTCAACTTTGAAACGAATGCTAATATTTTGTATTTCAGACGTTTTTGTTTCCCTCCCAAATGAGATCATTACTAGATTTAACACCAACAGAAATATATTTTCCTAAATGTTCAGCTATCATTGTAGCAACTTTTTAAAAAAAGTGGCACTTAGTCATCAGCTGAATTCAGTTAGCAATATTAATTGAAAGTGTCACTGATTTTTCTCACTTACACAGTCAAATGACTGGAGTGAAAAAAACACCTAGGAGGCATCACAAGACCAAAGGTTAAAACAGATCAGAAATGATGGAAACACATCATTGGGATTTGAGTTTCACTTTGCAAGTGTTTGATGTACACTACAATCTTGCTCAAAGCTAGACATCTAAGAGAAATAGTGGTAATAACTAAAGCAAAATATCTTCTGCAAATGCTTGTGTCAAAGTTTTGCACTGACTCTCGGAGCTGGTCTACCAAAGGTACAGAGTGAGTCAGTCTTGGTTTGATGGTTCCAGTTCACTGTGGGAGCCAACTACAGGATGCAGAGCAGAACCCAAAAGGAGCTCCCTGAAGTGGGGAGGGCTCCATGATGCCAAACACGCTCTCCTGTTCTGTCAGCATGAGAGATCCCCTTCCCCACACCAGGCTGGCTCCCCCTCGCTCCTGCTGGTCCCTGCTCAGGAACTGAGCCAGCACACCCTTAGCTAATGACAGAGCCACAAGTTTCCCCTGTGTGCAGAGATGCTGGAATAAATGCCTGAGGTCCAAGGGAACACAAACTCGGCAGTTTCCTTGCTGACTGTAATAACTGCCGTGACTGTTCCTGATGGGCAGCAGGCTGCCAGTTCTGCAGAGCCCCTGAGCAGCCTGGCCTGAGCCCACATCTGCCAGGCAGCGTCTGCCTCACGGCCATGGCCATGCAGCCCAAAACACAGGCCATTTCCTAAACCCTATTTTCCCTGCTGCTGTGTGAGTGGGCTCAGGGTAAGCACAGGCAGCAATGCCTCTGTCTTCTCCTGCCCACAGTGGTGGGGAGGAGGCCCTGCTAGATGGGAACAACCAGTGCCAGTGTCCTCCAGCTTACAGGGCTGGGGTTTTTAAAATCAGAGACAGTGAAGGCAAAGCAGGGTTCTAAATCAAAGTGTTTGCTCTCTGTTTACAGATTCCAGAAATAATTTAGAGCAATAAACATGGCCACAGAAGTTGCAATTTTTGAGTATCATTTTTAAAAAATATTCACAGCTCTATTCACAATGTATTCATGCACCCACAGGTCTTGAGCTGTACCAAAACAGGATTTTACTTTGCCTGTCACGTTGATGCAGACATGCAAGCAGTTAAAAAGGAGACTGAGCTGTCAGTAAATGACCAACTCTGTTTATCTTTGTCCCTTACTCAGAATTATAGGGAAATATTTCGCATTTAGAATATTTTCACTACTTTTAGTTAGCAGAAAACAAAGGTAGGAGACTTGAACTGCTTTGAAAGGCAAAAAGCAAGCCTTTAAGCACTGTGCTATATTTGCCAGGAAACTGTGTTGCCTGATATGAAATTATATACTCCTCCACCATTTTCTTCGTTGTAGTCATAACATCAAGAAACATTTTTCCCAGATCGTATTAAATACATGTTAGTAAGTCCCTGCACATATTTGACAAGCATATTGGAAGATTAAATTTACAGGACTTCACTATGGCTGTACTTACATGTCTCTTACTCCACTCCTAACACTGGGTGCACAGTGTATTCCTCAGGCATTTATTTCCTTAGGGCTCAGGCAGTACACACAGGACAGCAATTCCTTCAGCAAGTGCTGGGATAAGGGTAGATGTCTTGTGCAAATGCCCAGTTGCGCTGGGCTGCAAAGTCCTTGTGCTAAAGGAATTGCAGTCACTTAGTTCAGCTTGAACCATGCAAGCAAGTGTATGCTCAGTCCCTGCACTGTGGTGGCCCTTGCTCTGACCCAGCAGCTTTGTCTCTGCTGAGCTACAGAAGCAGATCCCATCCCACAGAATCAATGGTTAAAGTCCCAATAGAGGATTTTCAGTAAGAGCCATCCCTACTCCATGCCAACTCTATTTATACCACAACTACTTCCACTGACCACCTGCATCCAGGTGAGTGAGAACAGAACCAGACCCTTTAACAGCTTTTGTTACCATCAACAAAGCAAGTAAGCAAGGAGTGTTTCGCCAAATCACTCTTCCTATCTTAATGTCACCCGAGAGTAATTAAATTAGAACTACCCCTCTTCTACTGAAGCTCCTAAAGACAAAAAATACTTGATTTGTTCCTGCTGTGTTGACTGTGAAGGAAGGAAAAACTTCAAGAGAGTTAAATGCAAGGTATGGAGCAGTGACCCATTGTTATGATAGATGAGATCTGTAATGTGGTTATAAACAGGTTAAAATAACATATGCATTATAGAAATGGAATGTACAAAATAAGCCAACTTGTATGCTTGACTGTCTTTACTCTTTGAAACAGTACTAGTTTTTGGTTTTGGAGTGTTTTTCTTCATTTACCTTCATCTGGTTCTGTTTTACAAATTCAGTTCTTGAAAGTTTGAAAACAGTGAGAAACCTGTTAAAGGCCATACTGAACCACCCAGGAGGCTGAAGGACAAAAAAGAAAGGAAAGGCTTCCAAGGTATATAATCAAAATATATAGTTTTAAGCATTTAGTTAATTCCAACAAATAATAGACAACAGAAAGAGAATAAAACTTCAGTACATCAGTTAGGAGATCATAATGCACATGCTCAGCAGTATCCAAATGGTCTTCCAGAAAGAAACTGGAAACAACCAGCAGTGATATTTTAATGTCCAATGAGACAATTCAGGGGCAACAAATCCCTTTTTTAAGGTACTTTTTACACACTGTGAAGCAACTAATACGGTGAGCGGTTCAACTAATCAGAAGTCTTTGCAAATCAACTCACATTATACTTTTGCATCCATGCTATTTGATCAATCACAGCACAAAACAATTAGGACGAGTAGAACAAAAGAGGTCCAGGTTTAGCCTCCTTTAGTACACCTTATGTATTTTGAATCTTCCTTGGCAGGGAAAAAGTAAAATTGAATTGATGGGCTTAAAAAATATCAGAAAGAAGCATATAGATATAAAGTGACCAGAAATACATTTAAACTGGGAATTCGATGATTTCTAACTACAAGAACTGTGGAGTTATGGAATAGTGTTCCAAGACAAATAGAGAGGGTAAAGAGCCAAATTGTCTTAAGGTGGTGTTTAGCTGGTTTTTGAAAAGGATGATGTGTCAGGCTTGCCTGCTAGGGACAGGGACAGGACTTGATAATTCAGGAGATTCCTACAGTGAGTGATTATTGTCTTTCTGTCTCCCAGCCAGCTGTTCAGTCTGCTATCACCACATGACAACTACTGCTAGAAACAGCCAGCTTCCTTTGGTGAGCAGAGGGGTGGGAAACATGGCAAAAGAGAGGATTTCAGATGCTAGCCAGGTCCAGAAGAGCCCTGCTGAGCTTTGCCATGAGAAACAATGTAAGGCTTGTCACGGACTAAAGTGGCCAACACCAGGGAAGAAATGGGAAAACACTCCCTACTTAATTTGGCCACATAACACTCCAAGACACCCAGAAAGGTTTGGAAAGTGCTCAGTGTCAGAGCTCTTGTTCCAATAAACAGACTTTTCTTTCTGTAGGCCTGATATTTTCAGCTTTCTTTATACTGAATAGCTCCTTCAGGTCAGCTCTTGACCTTTTTACTGTATCTGAAGATTATTTTCCTGCAGAAGCAGCTTTACCATGTCACTGAGCCTGCTTCTGCCCCATGCAGAGAGACCTAAGGAACACACACGTACTCATGTCCTACTCAAAGGCAAGTGTCAGAACGACCCTCTAATACTTATTCTGTTTGACCAAGGACCAAAATCTGCCAAAGTAAATGCAGCTGTACCAGTTTGCCTCAGAGGGAACAGAGTCGAGCGAGCCTCTGAACCACAACAAAATAATCTCAGAGTACTATGGTAAGAGAAGCAGCAAGAGATAACACCGAAATATATTCCATATACTGTGAAGTGCTTCAGGATCAAATACTAAACAGTCTACTGAACTAGAATACACTATGATTTTGCTTGAGACTGATTCATTTTCTAGTTGCATTAGATTGTGAAAGTCTGGTTTACCTCACAACCAGTCCTGAAGAGGTATTCAGCCATGAAAGCAGTGATTAAAAAAAAGAGTCAGATAATATAAACATGAAATTGTCAGGCCAGAAACAATAATATACACAACTTCCTTAATATCACTTAGTTAGGGCCTTAGTTTCCCTGATTCCCAAAGAAGTTCATGTAATTACTTCAGTCCAAGATTATGTCCCGGGATCCTCATTTGCCAAAGATGATGCAAAGGGACGATCAATCCTGATGGCTTGGGCCTGGCTAATTTACAAGCTTGGCTTCTGATCACGAGGCTCTGTTTATAAGGTCTGGATGCTAAAATGTCATTTTTCCTCTCCTGCCTCCTTATTTCATGGTCAAATTTGAATACTTGAGAACTCAAGTTAGGAAAAGCTAATGACAAAGCTTGAGTACCCAACCTTATTTAGAGTTTGGTATGGATCATAGTCCACATGTACACTTCTCCAAAGGCACATTTTATATTCTAGTTCTGTAACTTATAGAGTTTAGAGCTAGAAAGTTTCTTTAGTATTACCCAGTTAGGCTTTATGTCTAATGATGCCTTATGGATATTTGCCATAACATCCCACACTTCTATTCCAGCTCTTTTTAATTAGAAACCGATTATTTCTTCCAGTGGAGCTACTGAGAGAAATCTGTTTTCACTTAGCACTTACGTCAGAAATGTTACTACCACTCCTGCTGTAATTGTCTGCTAGCCTTTATTAGTTTGTATCGATCTGACAATCCACATTTTTGGATGCTTTCTAAATCTTTCTGTTTGAATTCAGCCTAAAGTGAAGTAAATGAAGTAGATTTTACCCCATCTATTTTTCCTCCAGTACACTCCTGAACCATATAAAAATAGCTTCAGCTCTTTTACAGTTCAGATTTCTCACTTTGACAGACTTAATATTATTTCACTGCCACACACCTCCAGAGCCAAGCCCCTGCAGCACAGCTCAACAGAATAATAAATACTGGGGGAATGAAAAATAATCATAGTACAGCTACAACTGCTCATTACAAATTTATCTCTGGTGCTGTTTATCTACTGGTTCCAGCCTTCTGCTCCATCCCAGCCAAACCTTCTGCATGCATAGCAACAGAAATCACCCCAAACTCTTGGCTGCTGTGACTGCTGTGATGAGCTCTGAACCACACACTCCTACATCACACCTCAGAAGTCAGTGGCTGCCTTGCTCTATGGACTGCTTGCTTTCCTCCCCATTAGTCTTCAAGGGGCTAAACAGGCAACTGGCTAACTGCAGGGCAGATAGAGGCTATCCTTGGTTATCCTAAACTCCCTTAGGCTTTTGACTACTGCTGCTTTGCCATCCCTTTCAGAGATGTCCAGTGGCATACATCAGCAGGCACAGCACAAGGCTGGAAATAAGGAGACATCAGCTTTGCCAGCAGTCTGCTGCACGACCTTGGGGAGCCACTTCAGCTTCTTTGACTTTGATTTCTACTTCTGCCCTTTTTTGATTCTGTTTTTGATGAGAATGTAAATCTGAGACAGACATAGTCTCTTACTATACTGATAAACAGCATCAAGTAAAACATGACCAACTATTTTGTGTGTTTCTAGATGTTAATGTAATATTAAAAAGGAGCAACTAAATTAATCTTCTGTCCTATCAGTACCATTAGCTCCCTTAAATCAAGTAATGCCTAATAATGTTGAGGTGTGTGATATCCAGCCTAAGGTCATTATCCTCAGAATAGCCTAAACTGCACAGAATCATCTGAACTCAGAAGTAATTTTAACTTCTGGGGGCTTGAGCCAACAGAACTGGAAACCTCTTAGTGCTTCTCAAGAGACCTTCCAATGCTATGCGATGACTGGTTCTCTCAAGAAGCATTACTGGAGAAGAAGAAAATGACTTATGGCCTACTAGGAGAGAGGTATAGTTGAGCTTTCTGGAGCCATTTCTTAGCACAATATCTCACACCCATGTGGGCTTTGACAGTGACAGATCTAACATGACTGTGCTGCCTTGCACAGCATTTCCTTTCTCAGTTCCTTGCAGGGACCATGGATTGCCAAGCCCATCTGAGGCAAGCTGGCTTCTTTGGCTGACCTGGAAAACAAGGGCACTGCATAAATTCTTGGCTGCATTTATTTTTATGGAAAGCATCTCATAATTTGTCTCTCTTAACCCTCTAAGCCCCGAATGCTGATGCCATCCACTCTGTAGGACTCAGTGGGTAACCCTGGGCAAACTGAAGACTGTTAAATCATTTCCAGCTGAAAGACCTTTTCCAGCCAGCCAGGAAAGAAGCAGTACATGCTAATTTCTACCACCAGGCTCCTGGTATCTGACCACCTGTGCGTTTGCCCAGGGCTCACACATGCTGTGCTGTCTATATGATTTCATATACGGGCTTGGTTTTGTGCATATATGAGATTGACAATTATGTTATTATTTGTTTTTGGAGGTTTGGGGTTTTTTTCCCCCTGAAGACCTACTTGTTTTCTTTCATACTTGTTTCTGTTCAATCTAAACTGCCTTTGCTAATTGCAAGTGCACAATATGCATTATATTTGGGCTCATTTAGTTATAGGCTTAACTCTGATTCTTCCATTCAGCAGCTTGTCCCAGATTCTATGTATTTATGAAGGGGGGCAAAGACCACTGGCACACCACTGTCGGTGCCCAAATTGCCTAAAAAATATATTTTTAGAAAGAAAAATCTTCCTAAGTGCTAACATTTAAGGATGTGTATTATCAAGTGTAACAGCTCATTCCTTCTACAGAAAGGCCACTCAGTCCACAAGCACATCAATGACAAAAATGCTTTATGAAGCTGTTTCCCAGAAAAACTGGCTCATAAAGCCTCTGTGCCAGTCTCCTGCCATCAGCAGGTTCCCCAGCCTGCGTAGGGTTGATTTGCTCATTTTATGTGAGTTCTCCCTCTGGCCTCTCACATCCTGTTTCAATGCTGGTGCACGAAGGCAAAGCAGAAGGCAGTGCTCCCTGGTGGTTTCTTCCAGCCTAATAGCAGTGAGCTGCTGGACACAGCTGTGAGAGTGGACCTGGGAGTTCACTCTGTACCTGGGAGCTGGCAGATACTCCAGCCAAGCTTTAATCCAAAAGCAGCTGGGTACATATTTCACTGAAAGAAAGTTATTCTAAGAAAAAGCATCAGAGGTAATACCGAAGTGAGCTTCCTTAATCAGTTTTAAGTTTTGCATTTGCCTGGGGGCCTTTTGTGTCAGAGAAGCACAATTCTTCATAAAAGCAACAATATATATAGAAGGTATTTTCAACTATTACGGCTTTACCATTGCAAAGGTGTCTTAGCAACATGCAACAAGTTCCGAGCAAAAATGTTGTGCTGATCTCTCTCTGCTTTCTTTTGCTGCTGTATTTGCAGCTTAGTGGCTGAACTGCAGTGTCCAGGCTCAGAAACAAGGGTGCTTTAGTTTTTCTGTCTGTTGAATGTGGGTAGAGACACGAGCTTTTTCTGTGCATGTTTTCTCCACATAGTGTTATGTAAAAATATTGGCATCATTTGTGTCACGTATGTAATAAATTAGAAAGGTTGATTAGAAAGGACACAGTGCAAGAGCACATAGTTGCTTGGTGTATTTTAACTTGACAGTATCAGGAACTGACTCTGGGGGCCAATTAGCCCTCATTGACCTGACACAAAAAACGTTACTAGTGCACACTTCCACCTCTGAACTATGCTGGTCTCAGTAGCAAAAACACGAGCACTTCATGTTCAAGTCAACCAAAGCTGAGACAGAGGTTTTGCTAAATGAACTTACAGGGCACAGCAGAGAATGGAAACTGGCCGTGAGCTAGGAGCAGAGACAGACACCAAAAATGAGGGGAGAAAATTAAGAGTGGACAACAGAGCTGGATGTAGTCCTCAGAGCTCTGCATGTGTAATTGCTTGTGTGCCATTTGGACCACCCCACCCTCATTTAAAGAGGTCTTGTGTACACTGTAAACACATTATCCTAGAGTACGTGCTGGGTCATCTCTCAGGCCAATGGCGAAAAGAGCTATCTGCCAAATGTCTTTCTGCTTGACAAAGGAGAGATTTGTTTCTGCTACAGGTGGTAACACACTACCCACAGTATTATTCCACAGTAATCAGGAATCCAGAAACAGCAGCTGAGATGGAGCCCTATTGTGCTAGCTGTTTTCCAAAGCACAAACCGAGAGAAAGTGACACTTTTGATGACTTTACATTAGTAAGTGCATCCTTGTGTTTGAAAAAAAACCCACAAAACAAAAACAAACAAACAAACAAAAGCACCACCAAAAAAAACCAAAACCCCTCAAAGTAAGAGAGGTTCAGGCTAGATTTGAAAAAAAAAACCACCTCAGATAGCAAACCATCTAATTAACTTGTTCAGATGTGTCCAGGTGAAGCAGTTAGAAACTGAAGACGGTCCCAGTGCAGTTCTTAACCCAAGGTCATATTTCCACACTTCTTTTGATAAACATTTGACTTAATTTGTACAAAGGAAACCTTTTACTGCCTCAGCTCTATGGAGAAGGCCGTATACAATCATATGCTCTCTGCTGCTGTGCCTTCTATTTGCTGTCAGGAGCAGAGCTGGCACCTTGCTCTAGATTTTTACCCTCTGTGAGTATCACAGCAATTAAGTACTGCCTGCAGAACAAGCACACAAACTGCAACCTCTGTTTCAAGCTACTGTCCTTTAATTTAACTTGAATTGTGTATCTGGAGCTTCAGAAAAGGTTTCCAATAAGGCAGCTAGCAAAATCCACTTTGCAAATCCTGTCCAAAGTTGCATGTGCACTGTGGTGGCACTTGCATTGTTTTGCCTTTGGCTTCTTGTTTTGCCTCTGCATTCTCATTCTTTATTTTCTGTACTCACTATCTGAAATATACTTCCAAATCACTCCTTACTCCAGCTCACCCACAGTTACAGGAATTATGTATCACAACAAACCAAAGGTACATTTAGTCTGATGTTCAATCTCCAGTGATGATCAGTATCAGACACCTGTGACCGCATGCCAGAAGGTGGACAACAGACAGCGGTATTGATATACTCTGCCAGTCTTCAATGATTTCTGGACCAAAATTTCTCAGCCAGACATAATGTCTTTATACATCATAGCCCACACTCATATCTGGTGCTAGGAATTGCAAATAGAGGGAGAGCTTAATTTCACAGCTTCCACTTGTGGGGAGGAGGTATTGACATTTTTTGTGACAAACCTTATCAGAAATAATATGATTCTAAATTTTTCAGTGGGCTGGTATTAAATGTTATTTACTGATTTGCCCATCAGCATTGGTTGCAGGTAGTAGGATTTTGATCCATAGTTTATGGTGACTCTAACAAATACCTACCACTTTGCCGAAATCAGATGTTTCTTCTGTATTTTTAGTTTACACAAATGCTGAACTCCTTACAGTTTACTTGTAAACCCATGTTTTCATTAATCATCTGTTAGGAATAACAGTCTCACATAACCATTTCTACTCATATTCTTAAAGTAGATGTCAAAATTATTGATCATTTTATGATTATTTGATTAAAAGGTTTTGCCTTTCAAAACTCTTGAATTTTTGTGTGGTACGGGTGATCTACATTTGAAAGCTGAAATAGAATAACATAGGGTGCAAGTGTAAAATACAACAGCTATTCCTAAACTAATCCACTTGGATTTTCCAGTTTGGAAATTTTACTGCAGGATATCTTATTCTGGTATAACTAGGAAGCCAGTTGAACTAAATCAAATTGGCATAGAGAGCAAAAATTATGAAATAGAAGTGTGTATACATGACGTGAGTTATTCAGGAATTTCTGCACAGCAATTCCAAACTACTTCCAATGCCCCTAGCTCGTGTCTAAATGAGCTCGCTCACCCGAGGCCAAACAACAGAGCTAATTAACCCACCTGAGCATCAGAGCACTGTATTAACAGATCAGTGTTGCTTTTAGAACCAAAGCAAACTCAGGTATTTCTGTTTCCAGACATTACTCCATGAAAGGAAACGTTTCATAGACTGTGAACAAAGATAAACCTGAGCATCAAAGCAGTAAAAAGCCTTGGGGCGTGTCTCAGCTGGGACGTTACTGTATCCGCGGGTGAGGCATCAGAAGTGGCTTTACCTGCACCTCTGATCTGTTACAGGGCTAAGTTAGACAGGTGAGGATAACCACCATCACTCCAAAGAAAAGCTGTCTCCCAGCTGTTTGTGTGGGCCACCTTACATAAAGTTCCAGATGTCAAGCATCCTGCACCAGATTTTCCTCACATGGCTTTTGCAAATCATCTTCTACCACAGCCAGTGGTCGATCGTGTGAATCCGTTCTATTTTGCATTGCAACAGATTAAGGTTGTGCTCACACAGAGTCAGCTAACTTCCTGAGAGGGATCTACAGCAGGATAATGAATTGCTAAATTACCACAAAGAACTCCCTAGTGCTTAATAATCCTGGCATATATGTGCTATCTGTCATATCTGTGGATCCAAATACTTGGCAGAGGTTTTATATCAGAAATGAACAACTTAAATGGCTTCTAAAGAAAGGCATTTCTAGGTGATTTTTCAAGGCGAATTTTAAACACCTGCCAGTTTCTGGTGCTAATTGTCCTGCTCAAATCTTCCTAATTAGCAGGTAGTTGCAAAATATCAGACTGGGTGATAGAATTATTTAGTGCTTAGATTCTGAACACTGACTAAGCAGTACTAGAATAAAATCTACTGATTTCTTTTGAATGATAAATCCATAAACCTTTCATGCATCCATAACTTTCTGTTTAATATTTATTTTCCTGATTGTTCCATCAGCACAAACACTCTATCACTTTATCTATTTTTAGAAATAAGGAACTGACAATTGCCACTTCGTGTTCCTTTCACCTCTAAAAAGACTTGCTTGTGATACAAAAGAACAAGAGGAGGAGTTTGAGAATGGGCAGGGGGTGTGGTGTATTAACCAGAACCCAGAAGAACCAAACTTTTAGTGACTGGTTCTCAATGGTTACTGAACAACATCCATCTCAGATTCGATTCTGTGAACTTTGCCTTGTGAAGCCCAGAAGCTCTAACCCACAAACAACAGTGGAAGAAAGATAGGAAACAAAATATATCCCATCTAAATTTTAGTATCAGTAACAGCTCATTGGATAAAAAGGATGAGCTGTGAGAGTCACAACACATCATCTCCAATCAATGCTAACTCCGCTGCTTTCTGCAACATCAGTTGTTAACAGACCAATCTAATTTTGTCCCTGAGCTGACCAAAATTTGGAACATTGACTAGTGTTTTGAAGTATGAAAAATGCTTTACTACTCAATAGTTAGTGCTAGCAGTAATTTGTTCCAGTACAAAAGCTTAAAATTATTTGAGCCCAGTATTTCCAGCTACTGGAAGGTTCAAGCACAGCTTAAATTCCTGCTAAAAAAATTTATTAACAGCTGCTCTTTAATTATATTTATTTCCTTCTGGAATTAACAGACTGTAGGCTTTGATGAATTGGTATTAATTAATCATACCTCATGAAAATCCCACGCAGCATAGAATTTCCTCCTGATATTTGGTTGGTAATAAATTAAACCAAGGTTGCCATCAATAAATTAATTTTGTGTCATCATCCAAACTTCACAACAGCAAATAAGTACTCTATGAGTTGCAATTCAGTAGCTTTGGAGCAAAACTCATGAATAGAAGTGCTAATTTAGAAATTAGCCTTTTATAAATTAACCTTCTTTATTAGCACAGAAAAGGGTTTGTTGGTGGAAAAAGTGCCTATGCTATAACACTATATACAAAAAGTAAAGGACCTTACGGACACAACTAATTTTTTCTCAGATTCACAATTAATTCAATAGATTCTTGGTAAACAGACTGCTGGCTACTCATACATTCAAAAGGCTTTAATGGGGCCCAGAAATAAAGATTAAGTTTATTTAACAAAGCAAACTAAAATTTTTGGCTAAGCAGCTTGCCTTTCTTGTAGTATAAACCCCTCTGAAATGCAGTAGCTAATACAACTTTGAAAACTCTTTTCCTCAAATCATGACAAAAAATAAACTGCAAATTTCCAGTGGTCTTAGACAGACAGAAATGCTAGCAATTTAGCATCCCAAAACACACAAACACTGGGTTGGGCTCACAAAGCACAGATGATCTGATGTCACATACAACACACCCTGCACTGCCTCCTCAGCTGTTACAGTGCTTTGCAAAGGCTCTGGGAAAACAGCCCAGGCAAGGCAGAAAAACACCGCTCACACTGTAGTTACAGACTATCCACTTGTACAAAGGATGAACAGCAGGTAGATGTATTTTCATACTTCCATATGCTGGCTAAAGAAAAAAGGGTTTGCATTCTCACAAAACAAAACTATTCAGCTGATTAGAAAGTAATGGCACAACTGGAGCTTTTAGTGTAGGCATGTATTTCCTCACTGACTTTCCTAGGCCCTCACAATGTGGTGTTTTCCTCTTCAAGTCCCATTTTGTCTTGCAGAAGGAAAGGCCATTTCTATAAACCTTGTAATTGTGATGACAAAAAAAACCACTTTGATGTTTTCTCCCTGATTGTAGATGACTTATGCACACTACCAAGGGCTGCTTGTCCTCCGTCTTCTGAAGCTGTAAATCAGCTGCAGAGATAACCCAGAAAACCTACCTGAAAGGTTTAAGTAGGACAATAAATTTGCTCAGCTGCATTATTACAGAACATTCACTGAACCCAAGTGTCTTATTTAGGGCAGTGTTCTGCCTTTAAGAGCGGAATTACACTAGACACACACATAATTGCATTGACAATTGATAATTACAGTGTAATTACTCTTTTGGCTTTTCAAATTACATTCAATTCTCATCAAGTGAGAAAATATTAGCAACCTAGTCCAATCTGATCTGTTTTTTTACTGACATAAAATTCACCTCAGCATTGTGTCTGTCGTGGTTTAACCCCAACCCTCAACTAAACACTACACGGCCACTCCCTCACTCCTCACTGCCAGTGGCTGGGCAGAAGAAGCAGATAAAAGGTGAAACCTGTGGGTTGAGATGAGAAAAAATTAATAATTGAAACAAAGTAATAAATAAGTAATAAGGGGAAAAAAAGAGGAACAAAACCCAAGAAACACTAGCGATGCCCAATACAGTTGCTCACCACCCACTGACCGATGCCCAGCTTGTTCTGGGTCACAATCAGCACCTCCTGGTCAACTCCCCCCAGTTTATACACCAACCATGATGCCCCATGGCATGGAATATCCCTTTGGCCAGTTCAGGCCAGCTGTCCTGGTCATGCTCCCTCCCAGCTTCTTGGGTAGCTGCTCACTGCCAGAGCATTGGAAACTCGTAAGTCCTTGACCTAGGATAAACACTACTGAGCAACAGCCAAAACATCAGTGTGGTATCTACATTACTCTCATACTAAACTCAAAACACAGCACTGTGCCAGCTACAGGAAGGAAATTAATTCTATCCCAGGTGAAACCAGGACGGTGACTGACCAAAAGAAAGGCCCATCTCATCAAAAAATACAGCATCATTCAGACCTAATTTTCCCACTTAGTAGTCTCTTCCACCTATTGACATAGAATATGAAACAAACAAACAGTGTTCTAATGTATTCAAAAGAACTGGGTACATAAAATAATACAAAAGAAATCATATTGCTAAGTGTCTCCAAAAAAACCCGCATCTGGTCTTGCACAGCATTTTTTCAGTAGAGTTTACACATCTACATGTAACTTCCTAGGCATTTCTACCTCCATGATTGCATGTACTTCAGGATTTGGCAAGCTCTAGGACTGGTAGATCTTATAAGCTCTCAGTCTTGTTAGCAAGGAAAACAGTTTTCCATATGATGAATTTAGGATTTATGCAATTTCATTTATGCCTGAAGATGCCTCTCCTGCTCATCTGTCTCACCCAACTCAGGCTCCTTTCCAACTTTCTCCTGTTAAAGCTTTACTCTGTGCATTTGAAATTGGTTCTTTTGGGTCTCTGACACGTTTATCAATCTTCAAGGCAGACAAGTACCTTCTTCACTGGTCCCTGAGCTCACAGTTTCAGGTGGACAGTCAGCTCTTGGCCACTACCAGGGTTGCACGAACTGTCATTCAGGCAGCCACTGGCAGCAAGCGGGAGCACTTTGGATGCTGTGGCCTGGGACAGCATAGGAAAAACAAAAAGGCAAGGCCAAGCAAAAATACCTTTGAAGATACCATGCATGTACATAGGCAAAGAGAAGCTGGCAGAGGGCAGCCAACTCTTTGCTACTGCAATTAATTCCACCAGGAAATCCAGGTCTGCCTCTGTTCTAAACCTACTGCAAATCATTGCTGTACTGACCTTGGGCATCAAATTGAACTGCTTTAATGTGAGAAGATGGCTTCTGACTAAGTGTAGCCAATTTATGCACATTTGTTGTTGTGACAGTATTATCTTTAATATACAGTGTTGTTCTTGCACTCCAGCAGTCATACAGGTCTCCTTTCAGCCACAGGGACAGACTTCTACATCATTTCCAACAGATGGCACTTTTTAACCTCTTCATGTGCGCAGGTGAGTGCGTGTGTACAAACATGTTTCCATAGTAACAGGAAACTGCTTTTACAGAGCACCGCCTACCATAAAGCAGAGAAATTGTAGTCTGGTTGAAATTACATCATCTTATATTTTAAAGACACCTTTTTTTTTTAAGCCACAGGGAAAATAACATGATCATTTCCTTTTCTTTATTACCTTGTGGTTAAAATTGCATCCTCGTGCAGGAAGAAAAACATTTAAGGGTAAATATAAAATCCATCAAGTATAGGGGGTTTCATGGAGAAAAAAATCAATACGACCTTTCTGATACAATTCTATAGGAAGCCTTTATCATAGATGAATATAGCCTTCATACAAGTACAAATTGAAGTTATCAAAAGTTAATTCCTGGTTTCTTGGAAGGTACTCTAAAGGGCATGTAGCTAGAATTCTCAGGGGACAGGCAGGGCAATGCAGCAAGGCTGTGCAATCCCTCCTCACAGCCTCCAAGATGAAAAGACTGAGACCTTTGCTTCTCTAATAAAGCTTCTGGAATGGAAAGGCTATAAATTCAAGCCACTGAGTAATCAAGGTCTAAAATACTCCTCCTGCATCTGGGTTCCAGAATGTTTACTTCAGTTTCTTTTTCTGTCATGGAATTGCTGTCTCATCTTTGTGGATAATTTTGGGGTGTTTTTTTCCAGTCCTTTTGTATTTATATTAAGCTTATTTTTCTTCTAAGGAAATTATCTGCTATGTAATTAGAGTATTTTGGTTGCTGTTTGTTATTCAGTAGTCCCCTTTAATTCATCAGGCCACTATAGATTTCTCCAAGTCATCTCCATGCACTAGGCATCAATTTTATGGCAGTTCCAATTAGGTAGGCATAAAAAGGGACAGAATGTAATTTCTCTGTTATTTTTGTTCACATTTTCTTCTGATGATATTCCCCAGCTACCCCTACCTCAACTTTGTCATTATGCTTGGTTTCTCCCTCTCACTCAGATCCAAGCCAACGTATCTTGTCTTCTAGTTTTCCTGCTCTTGCTTTATTCCCTCTCTCACCCTGTCATTGTCGAGATTTCCTTGGGGGAAATTAGAGAGTGCTAAGAACATAAAGAAAATATGAATTGGTATTAATTTCTAATGTCATGGCAACAGCAATGGCTATTCCTCAGGTAGTCTTTTCTCCCTGATTTCAAGGAGGAAATACTGAAAGTGGAGAGGTTGCCTTTTAAATATGTGAGCAGTATGCAGTGCGGGCTGTGCTAGGGGAATTAATATTCAGTCATCAGAACCCCGGTATTTTAGATTTGCAGAGTCAGCAACTTCTGAGTTGCTTCACCTGAAGCGATGCACTGTACTTGGAGTTGATAGAACGAACTGCATCTGCTGCCAACTATAAAACATCTCCGCTCCTAATGAAAAAAGCAAACCCTGGGGAGAGGCGGTTTTATTGTTCACTCAGCAGAGCTCAGTCTGACCTGCTGCAGGGGGACCAGCTTGGCCCTGTGCAAGACTGGGGAAGCTACTCAGGTGCAGGGAAAGGGAGGAGCACACAGTGTTCTGCTACGGACTGCCCATAGCACAATCCTGAAATGCTGGAATGCAGCGACACAAAAATAAGATCTATGAAAATCAACATGTCTTCACTGCTTCTGTATTCTCTGCTGGAAATTTTGGTTGGCAGGTTTTGTCAGAGGATAACCTCCACGTCTCTTATCTGTGTTATTTCAGCACGCATGCCAAGATAACCCAGACCTTGGTGTCTTGGCAAAAATACATCACAACATAATGCTTGCCAATGTGTTTTAAATTGTATGCTGTACAATGAGCAAAGAAAGGAGCAGCCAGATTTGTTAAACAACTGTTAAACTGTTGATCAGCTACTTATTTAGGGTCCTCATGACTCAACTCTCCACCATATGGGCAACTTCTAGAACATTTTACAATCAGTGTTTTCTCAAATGTGAGATTAAAGGATCAAAAAGAAAATGGTCAAGTAATCAAACTGAGGAACACAGCGCAAGCTTCAATTTCTGAACCCGAAATGAAACAGTCTTGAAGATGAGAAATAAGATGGACTCAGAATGGTTTGGGTTGGAAGGGACCTTAAAGATCATCTAGTTTCAACCCTCCACCATGGGCAGGGACACCTTCCATTAGACCAGGTTGCTCAAAGCCCCATCCAACCTGGCCTTGAACACTGCCAGAGATGGGGCAGCCAGAGCTTCTCTGGGCAACCTGTTCCAGTGCCTCACCACCCTCACAGCAAAGAATTTCATCCTAGTATCTGATCTAAACCTGTGCTCTTTCAATTTAAAGCCATTCTCCCTGGTCCTGTCACTACATGCCCTTGTAAAAAAATCCCTCTCCAGCTTCCTTGTCGGCCCCCTTCAGGTACTGGAAGGCTGCCAGCATGACCCTAATACGACTCTGTTTAAATGGGAAAGTCAGGTATTAACAGGAGGAGGTCAAAAGAGGAGATGCCAGACTAAGCGCTGTACTTCCTATTGTCAAAAGAGTCAGCCTCATCTTTTCAGTGTTTCCTGCAGTTGTTAAGGAGGTATGTAAGTGGTTTTCCTTCTTAAACGTCATTAATTTCACATCCTTAGGACTCCTCTAATAATTTGGAAGCTTTTATCTAACCATTAGGTTAACCATAAGGTCTCATCCTTACATTTTCCAACTTTTTTCAGAGAAACTCCGAGATATCCCACCTCTTCAAATTTATTATTTTTTTCTTCAAACAAGTCTAACAAAGACAGCAGCTTGTCTCAGGCTGGTATTAGTAAAGTGTCTAATGGAAGTTATTTCCAAGGGATTAAGGTGCACCACCACACCTCCACAAAATAATGGTTCATAGAAAATTAATTCATAAATACAGACATTTACATAAATATATATAAACATTCAATGTAAACATTACATGCTGTTCAGAATTTATTTTCGTACATTTATAACTTCTGTTTAGACTTACACGTTAAAAAGTCCCCAGTGGTCAGGTAATATTTTCCTATGTGTAGGACAACACAGTATTTTGGTCTCTCCCAGCCCAAATTACCCCATACAACTGCAGCTAAGGACTCTTTTTGGAGAATCTCCATTGCATCCAATTTGCTAAAATACCTCCAACCCTTTTTACAACAGACCAGAGGAATACCTAGGCACTACACTGTCATCACTCTTAAGGTAAACGAAGCTCCTTCCTTCTCTCCTGCTTATTAAAAACCCACTTAGAGTCAGAAATTCCATGTGGTCCTAAAGAAAACTGCCTGGAGACTCTTGACCTCTGAACAGCAGCGTAGGTGCTTGCAATAGCATCCCAAAATCTCTCAACACAATTTAAATGAACATTTAAATGCATTTTAAATGAACAAGAAACACTCAGAAAACAAGATCATTTCAAGAATGCTTGGTGAGTGAAACCAGGTGCTATCCAAAATAATGCCATCCCTGAAGTCCTGAAACCTTTTTGGAATAAGTGTCCAAGCTCTGGCTGGCTCCCAAAAGGCAAATGCCCTTGTGCCTGGGCAGTACTCACAGTTTAGCTATGGTTGTTGCCTTCAGAGAAGTTGTGCTGTCAGCAAAGAAGAATCAAATGTTTGAACACTTCATGCAGTCATAAGATCTGCCATCTTCACACAAGACTTACACACAGTATCATATTCCCAAAATACATTATTCATATTTAAACTCACTGATTTTGGCTTTGCCACTTTCTCAGCCTAACAAACTCTGAAAACATGATTACAGTTTTTTCCTCCGTAATTAGAAATCTCAAGTTCTAAGCATGACCTGTCTGTATTATTGTATTTAGAAGGAAATACACCAGGTCTATCTATCTACATGCCTTCTTGAATGTAGAAATCCTATAATCTTCTTCCTGAAACAGTACTTCTCTTCAATGAGAAGTAGTTTCAGAGAGAAGTACTGTTTCCTTAAATATTAAAGGAAGTACTTTCTTTTTCTTACTGTCTAAAGGTGCCATGTATCTTTTCACTATTCCCAAGGAATGTGAGAGAGAAAAAGAGTATGCAAGGCAAAACCATGAAGTGAACACTGCCAGTTCAACATTCAAAGAGGAGTTGCCAGGAGCATTAATAGCCATCTCTACTAAGTGCTGTCCGAAATGGGAGTGATTGAAGCGGGGAAATTAAAGGCCCTGAAAAAAACCCACTGACCAACCCGAACACCAGAAGTTCTGCATTACAGAACTCTAAATTAATATTGGCAAGGTGTTGGGTAAATCATTAGCATAAATGTTAAATCTGTTTGAACACAACTTTTTTTTTTTTTTAATTGACCATATTACGAATTTCTATGATAGATTTCCACAAAACATAGGATCAAGCTCTAAAAAGTTACTACAGATGTCACTTCAGCAGTAAGATATTACATATCAGCTCTGTTGTACTAGTGTGCAAGCAAGTTCATAAATCCACCAACAGTTTTTTTAAAAATTTTTTTTCTTGATTTTAATGACAGCACCGCTTCATTCCTTGCTATAGGGAGGTGGCTGCTAGATTGAGTGTGAAGAGGACAATAACACTATGATTTCCAGCATATCTCTAGCATCTGTTATGTCACAAGCTGCCTTACAGTATTTCATAGGAGTATCTATTGGCTTTATACATCACCAAAAAAAAAAAAAAAAGAAAAGGTGATCCTTCACCTAGCAATCTTTCAGACTATATAAGGATGTCCTTGTCAGTGGTGCCAACACAGGAAACATGATGGACCCCAGGTTTAAGAGACCTATCTGTAAAAAAAGCATAGACAGGCAGATAAAAGCCAGGCACCTTTCTATGCCAATCCAGGTGCAGAGACAAAAAATTGGAAGGGTCAAAACACTTTGTCAACAGCTTTTGAATGACAACAAAGGAGTTGTATCCCCAGTAAAAGGGCTGTGGAAAGTCCACAGGATGAGCTGCCAAGTTCCAGCTGTCCTGAGAGGGAGGAAGGCAACAGCAGTGCTGGAATGGAACTCTCCTGGCAGGAACCTGAGCCAGTTTCTGCCTCTGCAGGCTATGAGTTTTTTGGTTCAGTAGCAGTGCAGCTCTACCTGTGCAGCTTTGAGTTTTCCTGCAATTCCAATGGCGTGATACAAAGGGCAAATGTTTCCAGCTACCAATTATTTCCCTGAATTTGCCAAGCAGAAGAGTACATCAAATTGTAATTGTGGCACTGAGGAGAAATAAATCCTAGGAAGGTGTGACGGATTCACTCAACCCCCTTATCCAAACTAGCAATGGTGTGGAACAGGCTCCAAATGAGATAAACCTTGAGCTGTAGCTGGGCCAAGAACTCCTCCAGGAAATTCACAAACGGGCAGAGTAACCCAGTGAGCATCAATGCATATGAGCTTGGAACACGAATCATGTGATTAATACATGAATAGCGTGTGTTTTTTCCAGGACTGTTTTTCATGGACCTGAATGTGGTCAGGATGGAAATTTATGGATGAATAAACTCCATCATCCTGTGATGCTATAAACAATGGTCCTAAGTGAGGCCCTTTGAGCTCTCCTGGACTGCAGAGGGCTGTGCCAGCACCTCCCTCTGAGCAGGATGTCTCTCACCATTCGTGCTCTATATCCAAAACCTCACAAATTCTCACTTTTACGAAGTTAAAAGGACTATTGCCAAAATCTGACAATGGAGCCTGGGCTGTGATTTTTAGTCATTAGACTCTGGATATTTCAAGTTTAAAAGAGTGAGTTTTGGGACAATTCCCCTTCAGCCACTCATCTCAAGTTAGATGCACTGCCTTGCCCTTTGGTGCAGAGTCTCATAAGGAATTGAGAGTTACAGCATCTTCCAAGAGCCCTGGTAATACAAGTGGCAAGGAGCATTAACTATCTGGTGAATGTCTTCTGGTGAAATTATGGAAATGTTAATACTTGTCTAGTTCTTCCTACATGGAAGCTTCATATTTTTTGGAAGCCTTCTTTTGGCTCAAAAGCCATCCCCAGTGAGCATATTCCCTGTGGAACTGCTGCAAATTTTTGTTCAAATATAGACTGCTCATCACTACTGCTGTTTCAATGCTTTATCTCTGGGTTGGACTAGAGAAGTAATTTTACATCAAAAAAGATCTGCAGGAAAAGCAGATAGTGGAAGGAAAATACCACTTAGCCCTCATTCCTCAGGGAATCCAAGTACATACAGTACAATGGAAAATTATAATTTTTTAGATCACTCTGCTTGAGAAGGAACTGGAGAGATCATTAAAATCACCTCTGTAGTTCTTTGATCACTGGTCTTATTTGCATTTCAAAAGAGCAAGTTTGACAGAGTTAATGGCAATTCTCTACTCCTAACTTGTAGCAGTCTGGTTCCCAGTTATCACATTCTCCTTCCTGACCCTTCCCAAAGCCACAGATTTCTCCTTTTGGACAATAAAAATTATCCTCCAAAAGTGAAGCACGTTTATAATTCAGGACTGCTTAAGAGCAAGCTGGCATAAGTTGGCTCAGTAAAAAGACACCTCAGTATCAGGCCCTTGTACCCCATACTCCATTTCAGTGCTGTCATTGCGCTCCCCTAGATTGAGCTGACCACCACTAAATACAGAGTTCAAAGCGAGATCACGACATGTAACTTGATATTCCATGTGCATCTTCCCCTCTCCCATACACACCAGAATTTATTCCTACGGCAGGAAGCAAGAGTTTAAATTGATCTGCTCACACTTGTACCTCTCTGGGCCTCCTGTTCTATTATTAAAAAAAAAAAAAAAAAAAATCCAACAATCTGGTACTTTGCCTGCAAGTTCAAACGATTCTTGCATTTATTCCACTGAATTTCATCAACAGAGGGGCAGCTTGTCAATAGCAATACATGTCCTCCTCATTCCTCTTGTCTCTCCTCCAGTGTCTTAATGAAGCAATGCTGATGGCACACTGTGAAAGAGGTCTTAGCACAGGAATCAGACAGAAAGAAGACGCTTACACAAAGGTTCGTGGTGGCTGTGGTTCTCTCAGTCTCTCTGCTTCAGGATGCAAAAATTCCTAGTAAAGGAGTCAAGAGGGCTGACCTAGGCTAGAGAGACAGGCTGAAAGCCACTGTTAGCTGGACTCTGACAAGGAGATCACATGAGTGGGAGGGGAAGGAGTTTTGAATTATGAGTTAAACTGTGACCTGGAGCAGACAGATCTGGACTATCTGAGAGCTGCAACCAACATGGTCCTTTCCCAAAACCAGGCAGAACTTGGCTCTGCTCCTAGAGGCCAAGAAGGCTGCACCTTCAGCCAGTATGCTACAGGAGTAGCTGACATGCCCTGCTTTGTTTTCTTTCCTTACTATGGATATTGATTCCTGCCCAGGACACCCTCCCCACTCCATCCAGAGGTGTGCCCTAGAGGTACCAAGACATTTAACTCCAGAAAAACCTGGGCTTTGCTCTAAGGTAGATGAACGCCAGACAGCAAGACCCACTGGGTTATAATACTGGCTAAACTCTATCCCAAGAATGTTTAATCTGATTAATTGCTTTCTGAAGAGAGTAGCAAGGAGTGGGAGTGACAGCATGAAGGAATACTTTCATACCGATACAAGAGATAGCAACTAATGTTCTCAAGAGCAATTTTTTGAAGGTATCTTTTCCAAACCATGACTTTATTAATCAGATAATACATTGACAGATATATGAGAGAGCTCAAAGAATCACAGGTGTTACATGAAAGGTTCATCTCCAACAGCTTTCCTAGCTACAAGAGTAATTGAATCATTCATCTTATTACATATAAGACCCTTGGTTTTTTAGTCCTGCTGTAGGTAGGTGGGAGAGAGAGAAAAAAAGCTGTAGCAAGCTGGTTAAGCTTAAATCCAAGTAAAAGGGTGGAATTAAAAATTATGTTCACTGTGTAGCTCAATTCTTTTATTAATAAAACTGCATATTTTCTTTAAATCTGCTACTCAATGCCCTTAACTTTCAGCACTGTATTTCCATGGGGGTTCCTCACATATAGCTTGACATTTAAAAGGACCTCAGTAGTAAACTGTCTTTTGTTGCTAATTTCTGACTGGGTGTTTACATCAAGCTGTCAGTGCCCTTCTGTACAATTAAATCTCACCCCAGGCAGTCCTGTAGATTCATTCCTAGTGATTCTGCAGAGCGCTGAGGTGCCCAGATTAAGCTCTCCAATCCGACCACAGCAGAATTTTCAAGACACACATGTATTTCAGCCTACTTGATAGCAGCACTTTAAGACATGTAACACATTTTACTAGAAGGATGTGAATGGAGAAGTGTCAGAAGGTTGAGAGATTTGCCCAAGGTCAGAGGACAACCTGGGCACAGAGTCGATCTGCAGACTGCCCACACACGTTAAGCCCTGGCAGGGCTGTATTCACAGGTAAAGGAGTGCTTCCCAAAGTGACACTGCTCACACATATGAGGCCTCTCTGTACTTAGACTGGAGAGGCAGAAATGCTGGTGGCAAGATATTAAACTGTTTGGGTCCTGGCCTGCCACAACGCTAAGCTGTGATTACCCCCAGCAGCGTAAGCAGAGCCAGCCAGGCCTCTTTCCTGAGGCTACAGAGAAAAAGGAGCAGCCCTCCTAGTGCCAGCCTGGCCAAGAAGACAGATGCCCCTGTGTCTGGGGAAGGAGCTTGCCAGGCTGTTGCAAGGGACCCCTCTTCAGAGAAAATCCTGGCATCCTGGAAGGTGTTTCCTCTTCACCTTATAGAACAGACCAAACCAGCTTTTTTTAAAATGCCAACTCCCCTTCTATAATAAATTCCCATCCAGAAGCCAAGTTCTTCTTCCTAAGTGCCTCATTCATAGTGAGCAACAGCATAGCAGCAGACAGAGGCCATTAGAGAGCTATTATATTTTACTGCTAGGCAATCACTGATTGCACACAGGAAAAACTAGTGTCAAAAAAGTTCCTACCAACAGCTGTTGGAAGGAAACGTCACAGTGTCTAGACATTGTCAGGATGCCCTAAATCAGATTGCAAATGCAGATCAGCACTATACTAACAAAGTCTTATCAAAGTGGCTAAAATGTTGGCTTGCCATTAAAGGGACTTCAGCAACAGCCAGTCTGCCATCACTCTAAGCACAGCTCAAGTCGCATGGTTTTGGGGATTGCCACCAGAAAGGCAGATTGAAAAATTCAAGAGCAGACCAAGAGCCCCACGGCTTCAGTGGTAGGCATCTTAGTCTGGCCTTGGCATGGGCACAAAGAGGATAATCCAAAAGGCCAAGAGTTTGCCTCCTTCTTGTCCCTGTGAAACAAGAGCCTCCTCTGCAAGGGATCCTTGTGAAGGGGAACTTCTTCCATCACTGTACCTCCGAGCAGGTTTCCACCCTTCCTCCCCCATAGGCCCTCTAAAGCCAACCAAGGCATGCTCTGTTCAAAGGAGGGGACAGCCCCGGCAACAGGTGATGCTGAGTGTGGGTAAGATCCACCAAGCTGTTACCACGCCTGGTTACAGCAGGAGTCATCCTGACACACAGCTCCCCTTCATTAAATCTGACAAAGGGTATTGGAAAGAGGCGAGGTGGCACTAGGACAACACAAGTGAGAACAAGCTGCTGTAACAGGCGTGGATAAAGACAGAGGTTTAAAAGGATTCCTGAGCTGATAACAGTGCACACAACTCCCTTCCTCTCCTGCTATGCCACCAGTGGGGGGGGCCAGGAGCAAAGCACAGTGCAGCATGAGGATGTTGGCACCACATGGCTCAGCAGAGACCAGACATCTGAATACAGCAAGGCAGCAACTGGAAGTTTGTAATAGCTACCTGCAGGGAGGGATTTTCCTCCAGGGAATTTGTCTTGCAGTCTGCTTTACAAAACTTACCTGCAGTAGCAAGTAAACATACTGAAAGATTGCAGACAGCTGTGGAGAATTAATAGATGTCAGAGTTTGCCAAGTCTTTGCTTATTACAGGACCAGCAGCAAGCTCCTCCCCCTCCCAGCTGAAAGCATAGAGATGCTGAGCACTAGTGGTGCTCAAAAAGCACACCCACACATCAGCCCAGGGCCACACAAAGCCCTTTCACAGGGTTTGGAGGTTCAACAGGACCTATGGACTCGCTGCTTAACTCATTATTCAACCACCATAACCATGTAAAACTGCACCTCAGTGCATAGCAAAAGTCATCCTGTGCAGAGTATGCCTTTTCTAAAATACAGCGCTTGAGCACCATCCTGTTGTGCTTGATGGACTACATAAACACAGACTAGAAGAAGCCAAAGGAGAACAGCGACCTTTGCCAGAGAAGCTTTATGACGTATAAGCTCCTTTGCACATATTACACAAATGATATAAAGAAAAGGACAACACTTCTAATACCAGTGATCTTTAATCTAAGCCAAGAACCTACTTGCAGGCCTCTAATACCTGGTTTCATAGTGCTATGAACAATAACTGCAGATGAATGAAATCACTGTATGACACTTCATATTAACAAATCTAAAGGAATTTTTGGTGTGCCGCTAAATAGTTGTTCCCATTCCACCACCCCAATCTTAACACCTTTTCAGTTTTCCTTCTGTTATTTAAATAAATAAATAACCCTCCTAAATTGTATGGGGTCAATTCAAAAGAGGCTGTATCCAAACTCAACTAACAAGTTACTTTGGCAGCCTGAGTTTCAACGGCAACAACAATACATAAAAGACTGTTCCTGCCAGGTAAAACTTCTACAGTAGCTATGAAAACCATCAGCTGCTGCAGCTGCATTTCCAGAAGACCGAGTTCCACAACTTCATCATAAATGAAATGCCACCAAATAGTGAAAGTCATTATAATAAACTTTGCTGGGCCTGTTGCTTATTTACTGTGCTTTAGCTGCTCACAACACATAATAAGCTTATTTTCTCTGCTATGGACACACATAATTTCTGTCCATAAGTCAACGTTCCAGCATTAGCATGGACTCCTGTTTTCTACACCTACGGAATCAGCCATTAAGAATTTCATTTATTTGGTCTCCTGGCACATCAACATGACTTCCTTCAATAACTTCTCTATGAAAGTACCACCCACAGCCATTATTAAAACCTACTGAACACAGAAGTTTTGGGAAACCTGGGTTCCAGGAAGAAGATACCAAGGACCATTGCATTTTATTACCATTCAGCGAAGGGAAGGAAAAAATTTTTTTGACAGGAATAAATAGAATTGCAAGAGGATGTTACAGGCCATGACAATTGAAAAACAGTTTGCCTCCCATCCCCATCGAGTCACCTGAATATCTGCCTTTTTTTTGCAATACAAACTTCTGTTAGGGGGATGTTGCTGTTCTGGGAAGTCAGTCTCATGCACAGCTATGCCAGAAAGTCTGACAATAGTTATTTGTGACAGACAGAGTTGATGACCACTTGAAAAGAAAGTAGTGTTTGGGGTCTTTTCCTATTTCTGAAAAGTAGCAAAACTGAACAGTTCAAGGACCTTTCTGATGTTTTGTTATCTTCTTCTGGTGAGGAAATTACCTAATTTCCTGGAATGACATTTTAATAAGAAGAAATGCAGTCAAGTGTCAGACGGAGTAGTGAACTGTGCTCTCTCTAAAGACATGCTGGCATCTGAAACTATTTCTAAATACTTTGAAAATAGAGCTACTTTAGTTTTACCATTAGATTGCCAGGTCAGGTGAGGAAATTTAAGCCCTTACTAATAAAATAGAATGAAAAGTATTTAATGCTGTTTGATTAAATAAAACTCACTAATCCAGATGCTACCTGGTTACTTTTTAATACTCAGTCATACATAATTGTAATTAAAGACTATACACAAGTGGGATTGATTAAGGTCAAGGATCATTAGCATTTCCACATTAGCACAAGTGATTTTGTACATTTAGTCATCTTTTATTCTGGGACGTTTACATATGTATATATGTATATATATACACAGACATATCATTATTTCCTCACAGCTTTCTTGTAGTTTACCTATGTGAACAACAACAAAAAAACCTTTAGAAAGCCAGAGCAAGTAATAGGTTAATAATAGTGTCTCCCTCCTTTTCTAAGCATCTTGTTCCATCCACTATGCTCTCCCATACTCTTTCCTTATATTCATGGTTCTTTTCTGTTCAAATTTTTATCTTCTTCTTCCCTCTTGCTTTCTAACAATGGCTTCTCATTTCTGTTTCTATATATCCTATTTTCCTTTCCTCATTCAGTCAAGATTTCACACCCCTCTTCTCAAACATGCAGACTTCACCTTTTCCACCATGCCAGGCACCCACATTTAGACACCAATTTAAGATTGTTCAAAACACGATTTCTGTCTGATGGTACCACTGGACATCAGACTGTATTGTGTGCCTATCATATGCACAGTGAACTCTATAAATTCAGACTCCATTTAATCTGTGGCATGCATTGCTAAGGTCACTTGTACAGCCACAACATTGACAGTATCAGGTTATTAAGATTGAGATATTTACACAAAGAGAATCCCAGTAAAAAAAAAAAAAGTGTTTCTGCAGTAATATGTGATTATAACTGATGCAAAACACATATCCATTAATTAGAGTATTAGTTAGGCTGCACAATGAAAGACAAGTTATTTCTTTTTTAGCTGTACCTCCTGCAGTGACTGCAAGGTCCTCTACAAAGATCATTTCAGCAGAAGTGGGAATTACACTTGAACATGAAGGCTCCAAAGCAGTAAACTTTGATCACTCACATACACAGACTGTTAAATTAGCCATGGAATTTTGAAAAATTTCTACTCCATCTTATTCATTAAATTAATGCCAAAGAAGCTAGGCTGTGCAAGAGGTGACTACACAGTGGAAGACACAATGCACAACACTCATTACAACACCAATAGGTTGAAACAACAGTACAGACAGAAATTCATGATGTCTTGACACAGTTTAACCATAAAGTCATTTCTTATACCAGAGGAAAATGACTAGCATTACGCTACTTGAATTTAAAAAAAAAAAAAAAACCACTTTTACTTCCAAAACCCAGTCCATCATAAGATTCAGAAAGATTTTGTGAAATAGAGAGCCAACCTGAGACTTGCACTTAGTAAAAGCATGAATCATTTAACACGTGTGTTTGAGTTCAGACTTTAAAAATAGTTGTCGAACAAAAAGACTTGGGGGAGATCAACTGCAAAGACCTTGTCTCAATTAGCTTTTTTTCCCCCACTAGATACAGGGACTTGAAATGAGAATAAAGTTGGGGAACCAAGCAAGCAGTCTCACTGAGCAAAGTTGCTTCTGAAAATAGATGGTGCATTTTTATTTACTTATTTTTAAAAGGATTGCTCAGTGTCTTGGTATTCATAACTGCATTTTCACCACATCATCCCTGTGTAACAAGACATCTGAGCACAGTCCTGGGAACAAAGTCCTGATCAATAATCTCAGTTCTGTGCTGATCTCCCCCGCAGGAAGACATTTCTTCTGCAATGATTTTTTTATCCACTGAAAGCAGACACAAATCATAGATCTATGGGTAGGCAAAGCCTTTTCCAGTGGTTCTTTAATTAGTATTTGTGAAGTGCTCCAACGGCAAGCTCTCATAGAGAAAACCACAATCAGCAGCAGCAGCATCTTTCACTTGACATGCTCATTTCACTCACCAGAAATTACAGAACAGCACCGTTGCAGCTGACCCCAAAGGCAGGTCTGAAAGTGGATGCTCCTCACTCAGCCCACCTATCTTTCTCTCAGTATAATTAACTGCCATCTGGTCTGATCTCAGTCAAGAGCCAGCAATGAGCTACTTGCACTAATCACAGTTAATATAATCACACGTGCATGATTAGAAAGTTAAAACAAGTACAAAGAAAAACAAGATTTACCTTGTAAAGAGGCTTTACAGTGCATATTAAGTGTCAAGCAGCCTAATCAGAAACAATGCAATGCCCACAGTGAGTCAATAGTGTACATATCAGCCAAGCACAGGACTGGCCAGTGTTCATTGCTCAGGAGCTCTGTGTAGTCTGTGTACATGTTTGTTTACAGTGCAGAGAGGTGGCAGCGGCAGCAGTTAACAGCTTGCCAGGAGCAATGCTTCACACCTTTCACATTTGTATCTTGGGCTGCTGAGGAGGCACTAAGAGCTAAACACCACAAGGAACTGGGATACCCCAACACCCCGTGGAACACTGTGAATAAAACCTGAAAGTGCAGCGTGGTGTGATGACTGGTATCTTCTGCCAAGAAGCCTAGAAACTTGCTTATCAGTTGGTACTATTGAGCCAAATATGTGAGTAACATGAATTCAGATGTGTACGACTCTCCTCCCCCATCCCTTCTTGCTTCTGCATTGAAACAGAGACCTTATGCAGGTTGTACTTTCCCAACTTTTCTTTGTCCATGCTCAGACAACGGGTACTTTGTTAAAACACTTCCTGAAGTTTGTTCTCGTTAAGTTACCAGCAGAAGCACCAACCAAAATGTAGCACTACAAGCTAACACCTCTAAGAACACTCTACAGATTATGAAAGAAGTGAAACAAGTATGTAGAGAAGTTTAAAAAACACTTTAATACTTTTCCCCCACACTTTGGCAGCATCCCTTGCATGATCAAAAATACTTTGAGCCTGAAGAAGTCTATGATGCAGCTCTGAAACCTCCTATATATGATTTCCTGTGATCATAATTTCATCTAGGTATACAAAGGCAACTTAACATTAATAAATTACATGTAAGAATTTCTGTTAATTACTATACAACCCTTGGGTAAATAAAAAGAACAACACCAAAAATAAAACAAACAAAGTTTGTGAACTTAATCATCACATAAGCTCATAGCTACAGTAATAATTTGTACAACTAAAGAGTAAACCAATTGATAGTTGTTGGTACCATCTTTGTAATTAAAGTTAGCCAGAAAAAGAAAAAAAAGTCTTAAACTCTGCTATTTTCTAGTCATACAGTGACTGCTTCAAAGCCAAAACACACTCACTACTACAAAACAATTTCTATTGCCTGGTGAGCAGTTAAGGCAGGTAGATACATGGTGTTTGCATGAGACACAAAACTCCATAGCAACAGTAGGAAAACTTGAAAGTTTTAACGTGTAGAAGACAGCACAGTTGGGCACCAAACCTCTGTGATCAAGATTCCATAGCATAATTTGTAAGTCATCAGTCCACTGGGACACCACTACAGCACTGGCATTATTCAAGGGAGCAGCAGAATTTAGCTGCAGGTGGTTTAACTTGTGCATTTCTAGACCTGACTGCAACCACACTCTGAGCTACAAAGACCTTTCAGCAAAGAACTTTCTTAAACTCTCTAGTTACCACCGATAGTTGATTAGTATCAAACTGAAGTAGTTTAGCCAGAAAAAGTAAACTTTAAAAAAAAGAAGCTTTAGTAAGAGCATAATACTGGAACAGTTAAATTTCCTGTGCTTTTACAGTTTTCCCCATATTGTTTTCTCTTTGGATTACATTTACTCATAAATACAAAAGCCTAGGACAAAGTTTACTGCAAGTTCTCATTGTTTTTAACAAGCTTCTTTCCTACTTACTAAGAATATTTCAAATACAGTTAGTTATGCAGAGGGTAAAGTTAGTTTTACTTGTACATGTAAAACATAACCAGTATTTTCCAACAACATATGTGGTACAATTTAAACAGATATGAATTACACAGGATGTGCAAAGAGTCTGTTCTAAATGTCAGAAGTGTGCTAACTTCAAAGAAAATGTTTCTGATCTCTCTCCATTCTGAAGCTATGCTTCCACTACTGAATAACATGCTTTAGGAACCCTATTTTTTTCAAAGCTACTTTAAAAGCTCTTGTTAGCCAGAACATCAGGAAGAGCAGACTATCCCAACTTCAGTTATTTGTACCCTCTAAATGCTTTATAAGGTATGCTGCTTCAAAGGCCACACTTACCACTGATAGGAAGAAAACTGTTCAAAGCTGCCACAGTCCTTCACAGTGGTCGGAAGAAATAATGAAAATAAAAAGGTTTTATTGACTCAGAACCTTTAGTGCCAGGTAGGAACATGACTCTTTTCTCCATATGCCTCTTGCATAGAGCATTTAAAGCATTTTCTTTGCACGGTATTCCTGCTTCTTCAAGCTTTTTAGTACTGGTTTACTGTCCTGCTGGCAACCCAAGGCAGGTTACTTGAACTATACACCCTGCACCTTTGCCCCTCTCACGGCCATCCCACCTGACCCCAGCTGCAGTCCCTCCAGGTGCACCTTGAAACCTCCACCCACACAGCCCAGATTGCTATTAACACCCTACTCTCCACCCACTGCCTGGAATCATCATCAGCCAGCCCAGTGTGTTATACTGAAGTCCACAGTAAGCAAAATATAAAGAGGGAGAGAATGCTTTTTGGTTTTTTTTAAAATAAAGCTCCTGCTTTTAGCCACTCAGAGCTGCCAATACTCAGGTCAGATTCCCTGCTCCTTGCAAAATTTTCATTACTCTGAATGCTATTCCTTTTCTTTTAAGATTGCATTGAGGAAGTACATTTTGTCGTAAAGAGAGAAAAGGGAAATTCAACTGAATTGGCTTCATTCATTAATCTCATTATTAAACTACTAGCAAATGAATTTGCAGTGTTTCAATTAATATAGTCTAAAGACTTGCTTCTAGCCCAGCTGTAAAACCTATCACATAATCACGGAATGGATCGGGTTGGAAGGGGCCACAGTGGCCCAACCTCCCCGCGCAAGCAGAGTCATCCTAGAGCACAAGGCACAGGATTGTGTCCAGACTGTTCTTGAATATCTCCAGAGATAGAGAGGAGATCCCTAGGTATGCCAGAGTTATCCTCTCTGGTTTGGTTACTCATATCCAGGTGGCACTTCCTGTGTATCAGTATCTGCCTGTTGCCTCTTGTCCTATTGCTTGGCACCACCAAGAAGAGCCAGTGAGGGAGACTCCACAACCTCTCCGAGTGATCTGTTCCAGTGCTCAGTCACCCACAACAGTCAGTGAGAAACTTGTATAAAAAATCAAACCCAGGAGATTAAGTTTGAAACTGATGATCTTAAAAGTGTTCTTTCCACGTTCTTTCTCTCTTAATCTCCTCTCTTCTCCAGCACACTCCTATCCAGATGTGTCTAGATTTTCTGTGCTTCTGTTTCACATGATATAAGACGGCCTTGGTTAAACAGAAACTTCAAGCAAAACAGTAGTTTGTATTTTGTACTATGCCTCTCTTCCCTTCTCCACACTGACACTGGACCAAAGCAAGTCATCTAGTTTTGGGTCATTTTCAAAAGCAAGACAGGTCTTTCTCCTTCTTTACTGATATCCTTCTCAAGTATTGTTTACTCGTCCCCCAGATTTAACTGTCACTTCCACATCATCCCCTCCGTCCTCTCACACTCCCAGTGTGCCATTATTGTAGAGGGTCACCATGGAAACAGCTTGCAGGGAGATCCCTGTCCTAATTGTTGAATATATCCTGACTTTTATTAATCTCATACAATCATTTGGCACTTCAAAATTTATCAACAACACACTACCCTACAGCAAGAACTCCAGTACTCTGTCCCACTCCGGTTTGTACTCCCACAGCTCCAACATCCTCAGGACATAAGCTGATTTGGTTTTGAAGGACTAGGGGACACTTTGGCAGTTGAGGAGCCACCACCAGTGGGAGAAATGATGAGATAAATGAGCTGACAGGAGCTCTGTATGGCTGCCTGTCTCCCAGACAGCAAATTAACTCTGGGCTGGGACAAACCAGGTCTCAACACTGAGAAAGCAGTACTTTGTGTTTGAGCTACTTCTTCAGCAGAGAAGCTTAAACCACCTTGTTATACCTTACTCTTGATATAGCAATTTGATATACACTAAATTTTTAGTCATATATTTCCCCTTAACAAAGTTAGAGAAAAAAATAGACATTTACATAATGTTAGATATAGAGAACAAAATGAGAGCAAAATTCAGTATTTTTCTACCTATAATTCCAGTTTACCTTTCCACATTCACTCATTTCATACCAGTAGCTGACAAATACACAACAATGCAATGGTGACTGCTTTATATTTATTGTAGACTTTCACAGTGATGGACAGCCACACCATGTACATGGGGGAGAAAAATGACAGCCTAGGGATCTCTAATACTGCACTGAAAACAATGTGTAAAAGTTATCTTACACCTACTACTTATTCCATATTTGCTTCCACATACAATCAGTGGTTCCCAAGAATTTTTAATTTCACATAAAAGCAACTTATCAGCTAACGATATCATCTTTAAACGACAGCTCCGTGCTTCCAGATGCTCTGGCCACGTGACAAGAAAAGCTCTGGGTGCCAGAAGGCCATGTTCTGATTGCAGACCTACACACCACATGTGAGTGTATTCCAATCATTCAAATCTGTGCCAATTTGTTTTTCCTCAGACATAATGGAAATCCTAACTGATCACTTATCATTGCAAAACCATTCTATGTATTATGTATGATCTAGGTTTTGAATAAATGTGAATTAAATGTCATAAGATCAATTGTTACTCCTCATCTAGAAACCAGTAAAAATTCATTTTGTCCTTTTCTGAAATTAAAAATAACTTCCCTCCAACTAATCACCATTCTGCAGTTTTCAAAATCTGTTACTCTTCTTATTGTTTTTGACTTGTTATTATGTACTGATGGTGGCACTAAGAGATGTTGCAGGCAGAAAGTCCATTGTCATTTATCTTGTGCACTGCTTGGAGACAGCTACATTTCTTACTAAACTAGTGAATATAAATGGAATTATAAATAGACAGCAAATCCTTTAAATATTTTACTGCTTTGGGGCAGTCTAATAGACAGGAAGCCAAATGCTTTTGTTCTTTTTGTCACTTCATTGTTGATTTAGGAAGCTTTTCCATCAGATCATGCAGTAACTGTCACAGAGGGGAAATATTGCCTTCAAAGTTTTTAATCCCAACTATATTAAAAGAATGGTGATAATGACCTGCAATCCCTACATAAATCTTTATCCAAAGAAATGGGAATATTACATATTTATTTTCTGTAAAGAGGAAGTCAAATCTAGGGTTTTGTCCCATTTTTCTCACAAATATGAGCACAGCAGTATGTCTGACTACTTGGTGAAGCAGTTTGCACTTGATTTATGGTCACAGGAAGCTGAAGATGGATTTATTCAACTTCTGTAACTGCTTGTTGTCAGACCTAGATTTCCATCTGGGAGGACAGACCTGCTCAGCATCTATAGCCTTCTTCTAGATCCACTCCCAGTGGCAGGAGAAGGGGCAGTTAGTTTTAACATGTCTAGGTTCTGTCATGCATGAATCTGTCCTTCCAGCATTCACCCTAGGAAGCAGGAAATTTTGCTGCTGTCATCAGATTTGTTCCACACCAGCTGCTCTCACCTCTGTGCACAGTCCATATGAAACACGGCTCTCGGTGGAGCTGTAGCCTGCAGGGTCAATCTGATTTGCCCCTTGCCCAGTGCTCCTGCAACATCTCGCTCCACTCTCTTCCCATCCCTCTGGCCACCTTCCCCCATCCTTCCACTGCCCAGAAGCTGGAGAGCACTTTGTAACTCTCAATTGACAGGAGGGAGAAACTTTTCCTGAGAAAGACAGGCAGATGAGAGGTTGTCTGCAGGAAATAAGAGGTGCAACACACTAATCGAGTGAATGGAATTGCAAATAGAAGGGATGGCAGAGGAGACCATTCAAGTGAAGATTACCAGGAAACAATGACAGGCCTTGCCTGGCTGATAAGTACTTAAATTATTTGCATATACACTGATGTTACTATTATTACACTACTACTACTACTGATATCTTCTTAATCAAAAAATACTAGAATTCTACTAGAATCAGGAATTCAGCAATTGAGAGAGTTCACGAGTTAGTTTTGAGAGCTCTTCTGTTAATATTGTAATAATCCTAACAATGTAACTTTTACACATTTTATAGGTTCTAACAATGCTGGTTATTATCCTTATTTGATAAAATATATGAACTGAAATAATAAAATTGAAGCATGGGATTTAGCTTCTGTTTAAAGTAAAGGCTCCAGGAGACTGCAAATGAAGCAAGAAACAGAAGTGTTCCACTACGGTTTACAGCAAAACAAGGAAAAAACTCCAGACCCTTGAGATAAGCTCCCTCCCCTCTTGTGCTGTTATTTTAGACTGGTAAATTCTCACTCAAGCTCTCTGTGGTCTCTTAAGTTGGCCACAAACACTCACCAAGTTTAGTGGTAGTAGAATCCATTTCAGCTTCCCAGTCAAACAGGTGACCCTTTTTACAGTGTCCTGTGCTTGGGACATGCAGGTGCTATTGGAAAACACACTGAAAAAATAGGTGAATATATTGTCATCTATAATGGGGGGCCAAGACATAAAAGAAGCTAACAAAGAACACAATACATCTTTAACTGGGACACCAGTCAGCAACAAGGACAGCTTTTCAAAACTCCTGTGAGTCAGTGGTCCATTTTCCCTCATAGTTACATAAATCATAGTGATTTAATCCCATGCAATCAAGTAGAAACCTCTTTATATTTTAATTTTTCTCCCTAAAGTGGTTAAAATTAAGCTGTTTTGGTGGATGTCAAACAGTAACTAAAAAGTACACAATCTTATTTTTTCATAATCAAAACGTGATGATGGCTATGATTACTAACTGGCAATATTTCATATTTGTTATGAGATAAAAAAACTGTTTTATCACCACTATATTCCCATTTATATTCTGCAACTTTACATAAAAACCTTAACGTTCTCCAGCAATTTAAGCTCTCATTCTTGTACTTGGGGGAGCAATTCTTATAGGTTTCACTGGTTTTTGTCAGTATTTCTGAGGTTAAAGATGTTAAGCAAAATTCTATTTTTACATTCCTATGTTTTTATCCTTATGCAATTTTACTTTACGTAAAAAGCCAAGTTGTCTCTCTAGGAGGGGCTGTAAAGCTACTTCTTCTATTCACTACAAGTATGGTAAAAGCCTTTTTTTCTTTAGGAATGGTACATCTTGCTCTCACTAACATACGTGTTGAATAAGTAATTTTCAGCTCAAGGAGAACAAGTGAAAGCAATTTAAACTAAGGCAGCCACACTATGGTAAAATCCACTCCCGTGGCTAGACTATGATGAGAACTGCAATGATTACAGCTGTTTCTGAATAGTTAGGAGACTTGGATCTCAGTTTAGACTTGTCTGTCTGAGACATTTAGGGTATATTTGGGGTTTTTTTAATTGAATGGATAGTGCAGACACCAGCTGCAGAGGAGCCTCTTCTCTTGCTACTTGCAAATTAAACTTCTCTAGAAAAAACTGCAGGGCAGGATTGGACCTCAGAGAATTTGTAACAAAAAATAAATGGGAAAATCCTGAGGTGAATGTAACCTTACTTCTTTTCAGAACAGTTCAAACAGTTGTGTAGCTGGGGTCTGCTTTCACACACGCACAAAAACCCCACAAGAATTTCTGTGTTTGCCTTCCTCTTGTGTTTGCAATGGACAATTTAATATAACCCCTAAATACAAGCATGTGAGAGAGGGAAAAACTAGCTTACAACACCCTGATCATTATATATCAGAAATCTACTAGAGTACATATTTTAAAAGCATATTTACTTTAGACATTGAAAAAAGAAAATATAGAGGGGAACATATAACATATTGGTTAAAAAGGTTGACTGGTAAAGTTAACTAAATTTCAATTAAATAAGCATTGAAAATACAGCACTCCCCATATAAACAAAAAATACTGGAGTCAACAGGTGTTATCTCATCCACCTTTTTGTAAGCAGTACTTCTAAAAGCTGTTTTACCACATGTGGTGAGGAATGAAACAGGATTTGACAAGTATATTTATATTATGAGACAATATTATTGATAATAGAAAAGATTAGCACATTACATATCTTCACAAGAAAAGGACAAGGAAAAATAGTCAAAAGTTTAAGCAAGGGAAATTCTGCCTACATGAATGGAAAACCAAAATTCCTTCTGATGATGGTCAGGCTCTGGATTAGAGCCCAGAGAAACCACAGTCAAAACTCAACTAGACAAAGCCCTGGGCACTTCCCTTGCAATTTAAAGTTTGCCCTAGATTGCACAGGGGGCTAGACTAAATGCTTAAAAAAATTCTAATCTACCAAAGTATGTTCTAGTGCTAAATATTAATTTTTACATTCTGAAAAATAACTGAGTGTTTCTTACATGTACACCCACATCCACAGTTTCTCAGTCCTATCCCAGAGATTGAAAAGTTAAATTAAATTATAAATGCAAAGAATAACTTTTATATTCAGAAACATATCCATACCAATTTAAAAGCAGAGCAAAGATAAGTGGGGCAAAAACTACATAGGATAAATTAGTTCTGTCTTTACATAACTATATGGATTAAAACCAGTATTTTTCTTCCCAAATTAACAAAAATACAGACCTGAGGAAACATGAAACAGCACATTATATTTCAATATTTTTCTCTCTGCCTTTTCTAATTCACAATTATTATTACAAAAGTCACAGAAGAAGATATAACAACTACAGGCAAGAAAAATCATTTCTACCAGCTCTGAGTATTTTAAAGTAAAGCAAAACAAACCAGGAGAGAACACAAATAAGGCATTTGCAAATAAGTCAGTCACAGTGTCTTTTAGATCTTTCCACAGAAAGCTTTTAGCATGGGCTCCCTCTCTGAGTTAATGTCAGCTGTGCAGAAGCCCTCCTTTCTAGACAGCCTTACACGGAAATAAATTATTTCCTAAACCATCTAAAACAGTGAAACTAAACTTCTCCCTTCATTGGACATTGCTAAATCCTGCTGCCTAGATGTAAATAAGTTTTCATGAGAATAACAGATACTCTTGACTAAGGATGTGGCCGCGTTTAGCCCCTCATGTAAACCACAGTAAAGATTTATTGCTTTTGTAGCTATAGGTGTTTAAAAATCAGCACAAGCAGCAAAATCTAGTTTAGAAACTGCATGACATGTAAAAAAAAAATCCTCCCAGCGTAAAGAATAGTAGAAGGATTACATTATACAAGGCAGAATGGACCAACACAGGGGAAAGAGGAAAGAAAGAAGTAGCTGCAAATTAAAGCTACATCACACAGAAAATTTATCTTCCTTTTTTTGTAAGCAGCTTTCATGTTTACAGCTACAGATGCAAAATGAAAGAAGAGAATACTAAAGCAAACCATTTCTAGCAAATTAAATAGCCAACATGAAAACAGTCCACAAGTATTTATGAATGTTTACATAAATAATACATGAAAACAGCAAAGCAAGCAATAAGAATGATCAACTAATTTAAAAAAATCACCTGGAGTTTTGGTCCTCTCAGTTATTTTCATCATTAAAACAATTGAAATTATATTGCTTTCAAAAAATAATGCGAGAATATGGTCTGGTTATCACTGCATGAGGTATATTTTTTATTATTTTCAAAATTAAATCATGTACATGGTAAAAAAATCACTTGCGTTATTAGTAAAAAAATGGGAAGGTATTATACTTTTTCAATAAAGAATTGTTCTCACATTCTAGGCCTTCCTATATTGCTTAGAATGCATAATCTTGCTAATAGATGTTGCTACTGTTCATCTCTGCATTCAACATTTAAAGTTCCACAATAATAAAAAAAACCCAAACCCTTCGGTATTATTTAAATAAGTATTATGCACATGACTGACTTATTGCAAGACTAGGACAATACTACAAATTTGAGCAATGAGATAGAAGATTCCCTTCTGTCAGAGGAATACAAACAGTACTACATATTTGAGTTCAGTTCATTAAGTCCCCACCTGACTGTAGCTATTTCCAAAAATGCTCATCAAAATTCTGTGGAATCAGACTGCAGCAACAGGATCCTCCTGAGGATGATTCTGCTTCATTGAAGCACAGCAGCCTGGAGGTGCTAACTCCCCTGACTCGGCTGCACAGGGAGCTTAGACAACCGACTTAGACATAGAAATCCACCTTTCAGGTATCTGAAATCAAATGAGATAGTCTTTGCTGGCCACGGCTACCTAAATGAGCAGAGCATCTGTTTACACCTTATTCTATAACAGGCAACATATTTTTTACCCATGCATATGTAAGATTGCACATGAGTAAGGCACTTCCCCTCTCCTGTGCTACATGACCTGCATTAAGCAAGCACTCCTGAGAGACACTTCTGCTACCAGCTAGCCCTGTGATGATTCTATTTTTGATTGAAAATTGGCTATTGTTATTGATACTTGGCGCCACGTGGCTTATGCCTAATAGGTCACAGAGAAAATGTAAGGAAAGCATTAATATAAAGTTTAGCACCTGAATCACTGACAGCACTTAAGATACCGCTCTGTTAAAGTGTTAAGAACCAGCTAAGTGCAGCTTAAGCCTCTGATCATATCAGTTCTTTTACTCCCACCACACAGTCTTATCAGTCATTCCGTACTGTGCCCCATTTTCCAACCAGGCATAAAGGAAAAGCATAAAGAAACCACCAGAAGAAACAAAACCAGCCAGTATCAAATGTCTCCAATTTTTGCTTTCCTGCTAAACTCTCTTATCCCCCTCCCTAGGTTATCTGTTTGCTGTTGCATGGGTGAATTGCACTGCAGAGCTGATGAGGACAAAAAGTCTTAATATGGCATTCTGTACAGTTTCTCTCCTACAGTTTGCAAGCAGCTGGAAAGGACTGACCAGAGTGCTTATGCATGACTGGTAAAGTACTTTCACGTCAATACGTGTTACAATATTTGCATAAACATTTTACCTCTCAAAAGCATAAGAAGGTGAGCCTCTCTCCAGCAGGAACACAGCTGTATTTGCGAACGTATTTTCAGTTGTGTATTTCACAAGATCATCAGCAGGCACTGCACAGAAACAATTCATGAACTTTCTATGAAATTCAGTTTTAGTAACTAAATTCACAACTAGAAGTTTGTTTCTGTTTAGGAATTAGACGTATATCATTTCTGTTTGAATTGGATAAAGGCAAGGTTAGAACTGGACAATCTTTGAGGTCCCTTCCAAACCAAACCATTCTGTGATTCTATGAAATGTTTCAACTGCAGAAATATTTCACGGTATTTTCATTTTTTCCATTTAGGAAATAAAAATGCTATAAACATTTGAAATTAATTCCCCTCATTGGATGTGGAAAACAGGACATCATCTTCTAAGTTGTTAAAATAAAAGTTACTTTTCAGGGTAGATTATAGCACAATTATGCTCATTTCATGCTTTATAGAACAATGGTTCATATAATAGTATATGCAACTAAGAGATGACTTCTTTTTAGTATTCAGTTGATCTAGAGATACTGCAGATGGATTAAGTTGGTTTAGATTTATATCAAAATAATAAAGTAGCTTACATGAATGCAGTATTATAAAAGCTCCAGCTAAATCTTCTGGTGTTAATTAGACACAATCACTTAAATACATCTTTGTAATTACATCTAAAATTAACTTAGACTCTGCAGGGAGTCCTGTAAACTTGTCACTGTGTCAAGTTGAAAAGATTTACAGCATTCAAAATTTCACTCAAACCTGTGACTATTTTAGGAATGTAAGATTTGCGCACAAGAGCAGAATGGAATCAATCAGAACACCTGCCAAACTTCAGTTCTCAAGATCTTCATCGACATAAAAAATTGTTTTAAAAATAGTTCAGACTATCAAGCAGACAGGATATTTGCTGCTCCCAATAACTCTGCAATGGTCCCAATTCTAAGCTAAGGGATACGTACTGGAGACCGGTATACTGAAATAATACTACAATTCCATTTATCTGAAATGTTTGGAAGGTACACAGGCATTGTCAGAAATCACTGCAGACTACTTCTGTCAGCTGGCAGGAGAAGAGAGCACAATTTTGATTAGACCATGTTAAACTTTGTTCAATTCACCCTTAAACTCTGTTTTCCAGACTTGAAGTGCAGATGCTAGAGACCGCCAGCACAGTAAGAAAAAGCATCTAGAAAGGAGTTCTCTTACTTTTAGCAATAACTGCACAGTCATTCATACATGAATATACATGAGCAGGTAAATAGAATGTATTTGCAACAGCAGCTTCAACCTTAAGAAACAAATAAGAGATGTGTGCAGAAAGGAGAACTGCTAAGTGATTTTATTATTATTTATTCAAATTACAGTATGTTTTGCTTCATGCCTAATACCAAGGTTAATTGCATTATTGAAATGTATGCAGCATTCTAATAACTGTTTACATCTGTAGGTCCAAGATAGCCAGAGCATTCTCCTGGGACAAAATATGAACCTCACTTTAGTTAGACAACTTTCTCTCCCTGAGTACCCTTTCATTTTCATTCAACAGAGATGAATACTGATGAATAACCAAAATCTTCTTAACAACACTGTGGTATATTAAAGGAGGAAAAAAAATTTGAAATAATTTAATCTCAATTTTAACATTGATGTCCTAATGAAATTACAAAATTTGTATCTACATTATAAATGAAAAAAAGAGGGAGCAGTTACATAGATCCAGAAAATGGTTTCATGAAGTGCTCTGTACGTGCAAAGCACAAATGACCTCTGGCATTAGTGGAAACCAAGTGCAGAGATCTGGGTTTCTCTTCCCTTTTTCACTGTACCATCTACTTTTGTAGCAATCCAACCCTGCAGATGGGTTTCATTCTGCAGGCATGATTGCACAGAACTGTCAGAAATGGACTGTGACGTATATTTTACAGGAGGTAATAGGAAAAGGAGAGGGGTAAGATAAGCTATTTAGAGATCATAGACATGACTGAAATTTGTGTGACAAATCTTCACCTGAGTTATCTAATTCCCTCCACCATGTTCATTCAAGAAATGCATCTTTACTTGATATAAACATATGCAAGGCAGTTTGAAATTAAACAATTTCCTGCTCCTTTGCATAGAAGAGAAAACAGGAGGAAAAACTTCCTAATTCAAAGCTAGCAAGTGCTCCCCAAACCACAATGTAGTCAAGTTTAGAAGAAATGTAACACCTAGAGTATCAACAGTATTGCTAAGGCATAGGTGATAAGCAGCATTTCTAATAGGAAGAAAAGAAGCAATCCATACAGCAGAAATCAAAAACAGATTTCTCCAATAATTAGCTGAAAAGCTGGTAGGTGTCTGTATGTGGTTTATTTGCTACTTAGGACACTGCATGTCTAATAAATATACTGAATTTAAAGTTCATCAAAATATTTATCTATCTAAAAACAGAAGATGCCGACCTTGGAGGCTTTAGACAGAAATTTTACTGGCAGCTTTCTAGAATCTTGACACATGTGAATGAAGTCAAACCAGAGGAAAAAAGCAACAGCTGAGCTTTCTGTTTAAGCAGGAGCAAGCTTACTGACCTTGCAAAATGTCAGTAAGTGCAGAGATGACTCCATGCATTAGTAGTCCCATAATTTTGTTTTCACTCCCTCCTTGCAAAAGTTCACATCTCTCTTAATGCTCTCCCAAGATCCCAAATGCATGAGCTAAGGGGCTGCAGTCACAGACATGTCAAAACAGAACTACAGCAACAGCCACGTCAAAGATCATGGAAACTACAGCGAATATTCTCATTACATTCGTTACAGTTTAGAGATCTGAGTTCAACACATAAGAAATTTGTATCAGGGGAAGGGCTTAGCTTGCACAGTGACAGCCTTACCCAAAATCCAACTGTTCTGATAGCAGGCAACAGCAAATGCCTAAGAAAGATTATAAGAAAACAAAGGTATTTATTCTTCCCCATATAGTCATCTGGTCACATAAATTACTTGTGGTGCAAGAAAATCATACAGTCACAGAAAGATTTGGGTTGGAAGGGACTTGAAAGATCATCTAGTGAACTTCATTTATAAATTCTGGGGTTTGACGTAATATCTTCGTGATTTATCAGCCCTTGATAACAGGTCAACAGCTCTTTTCCATCTACAAAGCTTTCCAGTTGCTTTTCTGCATCCATGTAAACACTGGTCTTTACAACACATTACAGCAGAGCTCCCCAGTTTCTCTATACAAGGAAAAAAGAAATTTGTCTGCTTTTTTTAATCTATCTCTTTGTAGTTTCGTTTTATAACCCTGATTTCTTGGAAGCAAAACTAATACCTGAATGACAAACCCTAAAGTAATCATCTCCTCTTCATCTTTTCCATGCATTCTTATCTCCTTTCCCTTCTGTTTTCCCTTTTCCAGCCAGAAAATTCCTAGCCTTTTGCTCTTCCTTTCATTGCCATGGTACTTAAATGGTCTTTGTATCTCAGACACATGGAGTAAGGAGGTCCTATCCATATTGCAGCACAGGATCCTTAGTTAAGATGGTGAGCTCAGAGGAAATCAGGCACAATTTCACCAGCAACCTATGTCCTTCTGTTGCAAGTATCCCTAGGGTGTAACCCTTGATGGTTTGCTCAAATCGAAGTTTTCTGATTAAGCAAACACTGGGCCTGCAGTACCTTCAGGGCTGGACCGTGTCTCTACCTGCCATGCAGGGTAAATTGTAACTTTTCAGCACAGACAGAACAAACATTTATGAACAGCAGGTGACCATCCAACAACGATGCTGCTTGTTAACTTTCCATGATTGTTCATTTCATGGAGTTATCATCCTGAGTCCAGCGGTGAAGGAAAATGCATGGGATGACGTTTGTTCCTAAGCACAAAAGAACTAGGCAGTCTTCATTTTCCCTCTTGCATATTCAGCTTTTCCCTGTGCTCCGTCCTTTTGCAAATCAGTGCACAAGCTTCCCTGCAGGAGCAGGGCACAGTTCAGTCCACACTGAGGAATCCACTCCTCTGTACTCAGCAGGACCCTCCTGGGTCACTCACAGGGGGCATTCAAAAGCGGTTACCTTGGCAAGGGAGAGAGGATAGAGTCTGACAACGAATGGAAAGAATAATTTTCTCTAACAGCTCAGCTTTTGACAGCCTAAGTGTGTTTTCTTATCACTAGCAATTTTCTATGAAATATACAACTCACAGTGCATGTTCTCTACTGACTACTACAACTGACTAGATTGAAAGCTACAGACAGAATGCAGCCACAACGTTCAGGTGGATCTCTTGGTTGTCTGACCAGACTGGATCGTCCTTGAAAAATCAATTGGGTCTTTAGGGATTTTATTCAAATCTCCCCATGGGTCTCTAATGTACACTTGAGATCTCTTTAGGTATTCAGACTCCATTAGAGAAACATTTCTCCCCCTTTCCACTACACCCAATCTTTGTTTGAAATACCTGAACTGCAGAGACTTATTCTTGCAGTGTTTCAAAGGATTGGAATGTCACCATCTCTGCTCCAGTACACAGCAATAAGGAGGTGGGAGTGTGGAATGCCAGATCAGAAAATTGATCCCTCTAAACCTCTGCTCTTTCTCTGATTAACATCAGATTTTTGTTTGTCTGTATGAAAACTTCTCTACCTGGATAGAAACGGATTTTTTATCCACTAACTGGAAAGTGATGTATAGCCTAATCAAATGCTGCCTACAGTAAACAAATAATATTTTCAGCCTCAACTCTCTCAACCCTCTCACTTCTGGACTGATTTTTAAATACATATTCTTTTATGTTTGACACTAGTATTCATTAATTTTCTGTATGCATACTTTATTCTAGATTTCACTTAAATTTAACTGCAGAGTATAGTATAAAAGGAGAATACTATTTTTTCCTGACGATTCTGGAAGTAATCCTACCACTAGGCTATTAAAAATCAGTGAATCACCTATTCAGATAAAAGTTAACTTCATAATAGAAAACAGTAAAATTTATCTCTTAAACCAAAAGTATACTGAGGTAATCACTGTTTCAGGAACATACTTCTTTTCAGTAATTCAGTCTGATTATCAATGAAAATATAGCAGATCACAGCCCTTTTTATCCACCCCAATAAAGCCTTTTCATACTTTCCATTTCAGAAAGAAACAGAAGCTTTGAAAACACACAACAGTTTAGGCTAAGAAATTTGAGAAAACACACACGCAAAAAGACCTGAAATTTTAATACAGAACTTACAGTCCATCATTTGCACCACTGAGTGTGCCATTTCTATCGGTTGAGTCACCACTAACTGTTCAGTTCAGCTCACTTTAGCTCAGTTAATTTTTGCACATGAAGATCATACTATATTAAGAAACCAGGAAGGCAGGTCGCTGGTAAGAACACATACAATAATATTTCACATCATTTCAGGAAGGACCACCAGAGTTACCCTGAAGTTTTCTGGCTTTATTTTTTGTTTTGAAAGTCATGGGGACATAATGCCACAAGATCTTCTCACTGTAGCAATACAGATGGAATTGATGAAAAATAAGCTTATGAACTGCAATGAAGTAAGTACTGCCTGTGCAATACTTCTGCCAGAGATTAAAGGACACTTGTGCTGTACCACAGGACTAAAAAGAAATTCATTTTCCTAGGAAATTGTCTACATCAGATGCTTTTAAATTCATCCAGAAAGCAGAATGTTCTTTGCATGACAAGAATTCATAGGCATTCATCACAGCTATGCTATTTCATTCAAAATAAAGCATACTATTCCTCAAGCAATATTAAGGGCCTAAAACCCAGGAGCTTTTTTCTAATTATTTTTAATAATTCCTAGAACTAGTTCCAGTACATCACTTTATGTCAATTTTTAAGAGATCAGGAGCATATGAAAACAGAAACTTGCAAGGAAGAGATGCGTGACATATTAGAATAATATATTTTTGCCCAATTATTGCCAAAAAATGCATATTAAAGCAAGGCTATTTTTGGTTATTTACAGTCTCATTCCTCCCAGAAAAAGTCTTCCTTTTAAATGAGACAATGTAGTGAAAAACTGGTGTTTCATTGTTTTATGGACCACACGGGCTCAGTAACCGTATCTCTGAGCCCTGGGAGTTAAAGAGGAATATCTGCAATGTTGAGGATCACATATTGGGTTTAAATAAAGTACAGCTTTAGGTTTAAAAAGATTTAGTGAGAAAATGAGACCAACCATAAAATGTCAGATGAAAGTTCTGTCTAGGTCAGTATGCTGTACTCAGTAACACCAGTAGAGGATTCCTAGAGAAAAGTAGAAAGAAAATGAGAAATATATTTCCCAAGAATTGACATCTAGCATTTAGTACTTTATTCTAAAATTTCCTGACCACAGTTGACATCTTTCTTTTAATAGCCTAGATCATTTTTTCTTCTATTAATGTATCCAATCAGTTCTGAACACCAGAAAACTTTTAGTCTCTGCAATAGCCTGTGGCAAGGAATTACATAGCTTAGCTCTGTATATGGGGTTTTTTTTTCTTTGTTTACTTTCAACCTGCCATAAGCAATTACAACATATGCACATCAGGATTGAAGTAGCTATGGAGAACAGTCCTGACAACTTAATTTTTTCTTTTTTTGCCAAAATTCACCGCTTTTATGCACTCTTGAATTTACTAGCACAGAATGGAGTGTTACAGGATGGTTTCCAGAGTCCTTGAAATGCCTGTGTTTTGTTGCTTCTCTGATAATAAATCGTTCTGAGTCGTCACATCAGTGCCATACGAAGAAGAGTTTCCTACCTTAGATGCTGTTGGATGGCAAGTCAGCTTCGAGTGGGTTATCTTTAAAGCATCACTGTAAGTCATCATTGTTTTCTACCACATTTCTGTCACCTGAGATCTCCTTTGTTAAAACCACTTTTTATGCGAGTCTCTTCCCACTCGCATATGTGAGTTTTTGTAAGGCATTGCTGAGATCCTCCTCAGCTATATAAATTACCTCTTCTTTTGTTTGTTTTTGCCAACATTCACCTTTTTATTTTCTTATATTATAAATTTGTATTTTCCTAAAATTAAGATTTTATTATCTATTTATTATTTATTATTCAACTCCTGTGAGCACCTCTTTCATCATTTCAGTACTACCTTCAGATTTCATTAAACTATTATCAATACCCTCTCTGAGTGCTTACATAAGGAAACATTTAATAAAACTGTTCCTAATACTAATTTCCAGACAGACTGATGTTAATTGTTGCCTGTTGCATTAACTGTTCTGCCTAGCTTATTACTGTAGCCCTATTCAAGCTAGTTCATACTCAGTTTCAGCTAAGATTTTATAGGAAATTCAATAAAATTCCAAGCAGTAAATTATTTTTTTTGTCCCTACCTTCTCTCCATCTTTTATATTTTTATCAAGAAGCAATAGAATTTCTATTGGCAAGGTACAATCCTGTTTATAAAAAGATGCAAAACAATGGTTGTTTCTAGTTTACAGATGAACTATTAGACATATCCTGTGATATTTTTCACATGCTGAAACACACTGAAAATCAGTATCACAGAAAATTTTTTGGAGGGTAGGGTATCACTCCTGTCTAGATCTTGAAATGTCTTGCCTGATCCTAAACGTTAGACCAACTAAACCCAAATCAGCCTTAAGGCTGATTTAGTTGAATCAGCATATACTACTGACTAACAGCCTTAAGCATCAATTGCAAATGAATTGCAATTTCACATTTATCTCCTAACAAGTAGACTGATACAGAACAGAATTGAACCACTGTAGGTGACCCATATGGCTTTGAACCCACTTCATGACAGTACTTTAAAATTCTGTTGTAATTGTAATAATGTTATCAGCTACTCTTTCCCCTTTTCCATCTCTGTTGTACATAGATATCTAGTTCTTCCCTTCCTCTCCTAGGATCAACCATCTGATTCTTGCACTCTTGGATCAGGCACACACCAGCAGTCTGATGTCCATTCATCTGAGTTCTCTTCTTTCCTGGCAGACTGATTCAGTTAACCTGTTTAGTGGAAGGGAACCCACCGCCACTCATAAATCAACTAATTTTCTTGCCAGTTTTGATCCCATATACCAGATTCCTCTGTCTTCCAATACCCGGTTTCTTCATTTGTATATGGTCAGATAAAACCTCCTGCTACCTTCAGAGTGGACGTTCACACAGAGGAGAATTATCTACAGGGAATTTTGTGTAAAAAGATTCCACTCACTGTTGACAGCTCAGAAGTCCTCAGGTCCCTTCAGAGCATCAAATTGAAGAGTCAGTGTATGAGGAAAAGAAATCATGGAGATTTGAGTCATCATGGCAATAGGGTGAGATGGTGATTGCGGACCACTTCAGTTGGGCTTCAACCCTTATCTCTAACCCTACACTCTACACTAGTCCCTCAATCCAGTTCTTTTCACTAATCCCTGAAGCAAGCCCCCTACACCTTGAAACTCCCAAACCGTATTTCCGTGCACTAACCTCCTAGCTCTGAACCAGTTCTGTAGCTCTAACTCTAGCCTGGTTGGCCATTGGGAGGCAGAAGTGCAGGGATTTTGAGGGCACGGGGAAATCCCTGCTGCCCAATTAGCTTTTATGCAAAATGGCCTTATGCTATTTGGATGTGCGAACAACTGTGATGTAGGGTTCAGGTCACTTTTCTTACATTGCAGAAAAAGTGGGATCCCAACACTTAATTTCTCAAAATGAAGTGAATGTTTCCAGATCCCTTAGCTTTCAGTCTGTCACATTGGACTATATTATCTCTACTTATTCAGTGTTGATGGAAAAGAAGGCATGACTGAGTTCAGTGTTACAGAAAAAGCAATATGTTTGGGAAACAGCTGCTAATCCCACTGTAATACACTCATTTTGCAGTCAGTGATTAACACAGGTGTGGATGAAGTGATCTCTTACAATAATGTTATACATTACATTCATACAGCTTTTTTAAAAAATCTTTTTTACACCTACATATGGTCTGACTTGTGATGTGAAATTATTGTAAAGCACTAGTTGTTCCTTCCAAACCCCTGCATCTCCTTCAATGCCAAAAAATATTCTTTTCCCCTTCTAAGGGATTTGAACGTCAAAGCATACAACTTCAAAATATAACTAAGGTAATGGACAGTGGTCTTAAGATAGTGAGCTACCTGAGTCAAGAAGTAGCCCAGTCATGGGAGATTTGCCGAGAGAGCAGGTCAAGAGTCCTCCCAGAAAACTGATATTCTTGTTATTTAAAGTAATAAGCAAACTTTCCGTTGCTTTTTTTTTTAAATCCACTGGATCATTAATCCAAGCAGAATTTCTAATACTGCTCTTGTAACTCTACGTATATGTTCTTTCAGTGGCTACAACTTTAAAATTCAAGAAAAATCTGACAGGGCATATAGGAGATATGCAGATACAGTGCTTAGGGACATGGTTTAGTGGCAAACGTGGAAGGTCTGGTAAAGGGTTGGATTCGATGATCTTAGAGGTCTTTTCCAACCTAAACAATTCTATGTCCTCACTAGCAAAGTTAGATTATTTTCATAGTAACTTTCATATGGATTTTGAGAGTTGCAGGGCTCACAGGGGAAATTTTCAAATGTTCCACAGAAGATGGCTTTGGAAAATATGTCATTTTGCCTAAGCTGTTTACTGAAAATCTCTAGCATGTCATGATGCAGAACAATGCCTCGAAATTTGACGGCATTTGTGGCTTGCTATAGCTCCTCAGGGTCACAGGTCCCACATGCTCCTTAAACACTTGACTGAATTTGACAACAAACGTATCCAAATATTGTCCCAGAATTTTTCAGGTGTTACTCCTGGCTGCATCAAATTACTGAGACTGATGATACAAAATCTGAGAAGAAAGCTCTCATTTCTCATCTAGGAAACAACATAATGCAAATGTGCCATACAAGTAGAAGAGGCAACTGGACAGATGGAAATCAGGCTATGAGTCAGAGAAGAATCAAGGATTTCAGCCTAAACTAGTTTGAAAGGACTAAAGTCACTAAAATGTTTGAAAAACTGTGCGTAGGCTTTGAGAATGGTAATAAAAGAGGGAACTGTTTGATCAGGCAGGGAACAAAAGCAAGGACAAAAGGAGGGACATTAAGAGGGATGTTGTGGATTTAACAATCTCACAGATGACTGTTGGTAGAGGATGCTACAAACTGCAATCCTGACTGGAAGACAGGAACAGACTGTTTTGAGAGGCTATACCTAGGTAATGGGACCACCAACAGAAGTGGTCAAGGGAACAAATATTTGTAGTAGGTTACCAGAGGATGTAGTTGGACTTGGAGTTATTGGTGTGAAACTGAATATTTTTCAAAAACACGTGGTCCTGTCTGCTTGGAGGGAGCTCATCTCCTTTCTTGAATGAATTCCTGGGTAGAACTCATTGGTTTGAGATACTCTGAAAAAGAACAGACCAGTTAATCACAACTCTTCCATCTGGCCTACTGGTTATCAGGAAGAAGAAAAAAGGAAAAAAAAGAGTGAATAGTGCCAGTAAGAATTTAGGCGTTTTTTTTCAAATCATTACAAGGAACAACAAAAGGCTGAAGCATACTTAGAAAGCAAAAAAATCTTGTAAATGGCTCATTAGGAAACATCAGTTAACACCACCCTTTGAACATGCTTTTGGCTGTATTTATAAAAGTATCACCAATTAGATTTTAACAGCAATATGGAGTATTACCAAAATATTAACATCTAATAAATACTAATCACAGCAGGAATTTTCTATTTCCATAATTACTCAAGTAAAGACTATTAGCACTGCTTCCTCCCAGCTAAAACATCAAAGATTCTTTTACTTAATTTTATTTGCTTCAGACACTAGTAAGTGTCAGCATCTTAATTAATTTTAATTTATCCTTTTCTTTGTCCAATTTTAAATTGCTGTTTCTTTCCACAAATTAATGCCATATCATCCTAACTACATTTGTTGTTGTTAAATCTCAGAACAGCAATGCATGCAGCTATAGAGTGCTAAAGACACAAAGTGTGGGAGAATACTCAAAGAAAGTACCAACATCAAAATTTCATTCTTTCACAGTCTCTCTGGGCCACCTATCAAATACTCTGTCATTTCTCCCCCTTATATCAGGTCAGTTTTAGATCCAAAGATTGTTTTGCTTCTTGAAGTCTTAAAGGCACAAATATGCAGTTAGTATTAGTGTCATGGACCAATGATTGAATTGAAACTGTAGATTATTTGAACTCCAGGTGAGGCCAAAAATTTTTTTGTAAAAAACCTTTCTTTCACTCTGTTGAAGGTGGTGGTGTTAGTTTACTTCAGGAACAACCAAGTAAATATGTTTTGAACTCTTCAGCAAGTGACACCTTTGGAGGAATTATTCTGTGTATGAAATGTTTCAGTCTTGACACTTGCAAGGGTTCACTTGTACGCTTACTTAAAAGAAAGAAAAATCCCTAGTGCTGCTACAGACCAGGCCAGAAGCAGGGGGAAAAAAGGATTACTGAGTAATGGCACTCATTTTTTCCTTCCTATTCTAACACAAACTCATTTCTTTGAGAAAAAAAAGAAAAATTTGTTGTTTGTTAAAAATCTGTTATCAAACCTAAATACCTGGAAATGCATGAAATGTCAGAAATTGCTGCTAGTCTTTCAGGGGTTGTCAAGGGTGGTAAAGACTTACTCCTCTCAATGGTCATGTACAAAGAATTGCTGTCTGCAGTTGGGATTACACAGAATAAAACAAGACATAAGCTAACCTTGATTTGAAAGAAAGTCAGTTCTAACAACAAACTAGTTCTCACATGTAGGCAACATGGCAAATACAAGGTGAGCAGTGTCATTTATGAATGGGAATTTATGAATTCTTTAAAATCCTTTTTGTCTTCAAGGTAGTGATCATGCACAGTAATTCACTGAGAACACACATAAGGCACAAGAACAAGAAGGTGTCAGAAGAAACGAGGTGCATCTTTAAATAGAATAACAAGATATTATAAACTGAACAGAAAGGTCTTAGCACCAGCAAGCAGACACTTCTGGTGCAATATTTGCAGAAAAAAGTCTGTAGAATAAGAAAGGATACAGTTAATAAATTATATTTAAATTTCGCTTAGGTTTTCCCTTTAAGAGACAAAAATGCTAGCATTGTGTAGCCATCAGACAAAACCAGCTAGTGCACGTGAGCACTTAGTTCATGCAGAGAATGACTTTTGTCTGCAGCAGGCATGGGGGTACTGTGCACATCACACTCTATTCTAGGAACTGTTACAATAGAGCTTCCGTGCTCTCCTTTGAAAGGAAATCAAGACACATAAAGAGATGGTACTGATGTAACTCTTTTAACAGAATACATCAGGAATAATGTTTTGGTTTTTTGTAGTCCAGCTTTGATACTGAGCATAGACAAAGAAAAGTGTCAAAGAGAAGTAACTGTAAATGGCAAAGTTTTCAGTACTACACTGGGCTCTCAGCTCTGCTTAGTCAACAAATTTGGGGCTGCTCTACTCTTACATACTTGCTTAATGTGGATTGTTTACACTCTTGTCCCTCTTCTTGAACACCAAGCTGCTCAGTGGATGCCAATTTACTTTCCTGGCAGTTTTTACATTGCTCATGCTTTTTCATTGGAGTCATTACTATTTCTTACTTCCAGAGCAGAGCTAAGGACCTATCACGGTTTTAGCTGAAAAAAGGAGCAAAACTCATCCTGATCTTTGCCAGAATAAGAGCTGGATGCAAATTAACAGACAGTTATTCTGCTGTAGTTCATTCCAAAGGAACTACATGAAAAATGGTACTGAACAGAAAAGAAACTAGGCCTTATAATAACACTGTACTCTCAACATCTTAGTAGGGCACTCAGGAATCAGAAGACCACTGATTGCAGCTATTTTTCTTTTCACTTATCCCTCACAACCATCTTCTATCCATCTTTACAGCTGTTCACAAGGCTGTGGTGTAGAGTGTGGATTGGTGTCAAGGGTTAAGCAGGACGCATAAGGTAGCACCTCTGAATTATCCCCAGGCTGTGATTCTTTAACTCCGTAGCAGCACTGACAGCTGTCTTGTGCTGTGCTTCAAGTTCTCCTGCTTCTTTTTCAAGTTTTTATTTACCAGGAACTTCTCAGCCAATCAACTCAAGCAACGAAAGCTGTGAAAAGCCTGTCACTTCAGCTATAACAGCAACACACTGTGTTGTTTCCACTGGTCAACAATGACAGGGATGGAAATTACTTTAAATTCAGTTTATTTCTTAAACTATTAAAAGGTATTTTATTCTTGGTACCACTTTCATTCCAAGTTTCCAAATCTTGCCTCAGCATTTGTTGTTAGTTGTGTTTCTCTAAACAAGTCTTACGCAAATTTCTGCAAGTAGCTGTGTAAGTTGTGTTTGCACAGATCCCCACCCAACAAACTAAACACAAGCGATCATCTTTGGTGCTGAAATAAGGGCCAATTCTAGCAATGTATTTGATAACTTATAACCATCACATGGCAGAAACAAGGTGAACAGCTACCATCATTTCATCCCCTTGAAGAAAAAGAGCTTCATAAATCATTCTTCAACTCTATCTTCAAACCAGGAAATTTTATTAATAATTTATACAGCTATATATGGTTGCCATAGTTGGCAGTTCAGCATTACTTCATTTGCATTAGTTATCACATACTATTTTTTCTGTCCAATAGTTTGACTCATTGCTCTTCTGCACTGCCCTCTCTTCCTCCCTAATTATGTATCTGTGGAGACAGAAACGCAGCACCCATTTGATCCTGTGTTATCCTGTATTTGGTCTGTAACGTGCAGCTTCAAATGCAAGACACAAGGTCTTTTCTTTAAATACAAATGTATCTTCTGAAATTTTTTATCTTGAACATGAAAGGGAGCAAAACCACTGCCCAAGCAATCAATGACTGCTAAAAGTCTGAGGTCCTGTTATCTTGACTGGACACATATATGGATAGGTGCTATTCCAGAAAAGATACTTCTTTTCAGAAATGTTGAAAGATTCTGTATTCTAAAAAATCATAAGAATTCTTTAAATGTACAGTGACTTGCAAATAATACTTTTATACTTTTGTACGGTGATATATAGCAAACCTCAATACAAACTTGCTGCACAAAACAGACTGGTAAAGTCAGAGAGGCACTCTCCTAGCGTTGATAGAACAAACACGGGAGATGTCAGCGCAGCCAGAAAGCAACACCTTAAAAAGCCTTCTTTGAAACGGTGTTTTTTTATCAAACACTAAATGTGGGGTGATAAAAATTCTGAAACTAAGTGACTAAAACGAAATGGATTGGGATGAAACGAGGGGCAGTGAAATGGATCGAACCTTACCGAATTGATCCTTATTGAAATTGCAAGATTTCGTTTCCTTTCATGAAAGGAAGAATTTCCTTTCATGAAAGGAAACGAAATCTTGAAATCACAGAAGAAAGTGTAACAAACACTCTGGTGTTATGATGAAATAAAATGCAGTTGAAAAAAAAAAGAAAATTTGAAAATGGAGTGCCTACAACCAAATGGATTGCAATGAAATGAGGTTCAGTAAAAAGGACCCACACTTGCCAAAAATTGCCACTCATTGAAATCTTGAAATCAGGGAACAAATTCAAACGAAAAGACAGGAGAAGAAATTGATGAAAGGAAATTGCATAAAAAGAAACCCAAACAATCTATACAAGTAATATCCAACTGGGCTTACACTATCAATAGCTACTCCAGGCAGTGTGAGTAAAATGGATCACTGAAGAACTTAGTACTTTTCTCTTTGTTAATGTCAGTTTCCTTAAATATTTCTTCAGTGATCCGCTTCCTCTCTCTCACTTCCAGCATGTATTAAAATTTTCTTAAGTCATGATGCTTAACATGGTTCTGTGTTACTGTCTGTTCTGTACTATTATAACAGCTGGCAGAAGAGACAAGAAACAAAGCTCTGTTAGAGTGAGTTTCCATAGCAGTAGGTAATTCTCACAACAGGAACAGCTAAGAAATGGGGTGATGCAGCTACCCTTTAAGCAGAACTGAAAACAGAGATAGGTAAGAAACAGGTAAGAAATTGTAACCAAAAGTCCCAAATTGCAGGGACTTCTATTCAGTCTCTGTCAAGAATGCCATGCCAAGAAGCTATGGCTGTCAAAACTATTATTTCAGTACTCTGAAACAACAATGTGAACTGGCTGATGGATTTACCTTTGAGCAGACATTGTCACTCCCAAGCTATTCCTCTGTACTCGAAAGTCTGGGGTCTCAGCTGTTTTTCCAAGATGACAATATTATTTGTACCATTTGAACAATTAATACTTACGGGAACCGCTATTAGGCATAAAGAAAAAATTCGCAGGATTTTTATTAGAGTCTCTATATATAATGAAAACTTTGGGAAAAAGAATTGTTTTTCCTCCCTAAATGACGTGAAAAAGTCAACTACTTGGATCTCCTCATTAGCCTAGAGGAAATGCATCCTATCAAACCCAGTGTGAGATGGATTGGGTCCATGCCTGAGACAAGTCATTGCTGTTGTTAATACAATGATTCATGTGTACTAATAACAGTGAGCACTTGCACACTGTTTATATTCATATTTTCCAAAAAGCTTTGTAAACATTAGTCATTTACTTTACAAAACAAGCATCCAAAGGAAGTGATTATTAGATAAATGCCTGAAGAACACAACCTAGAGGTATTTTCTTTAACCTTTTTTCATGCTTTGACTTTCACATACTTCTAAAATAAATCTCTGCTGGAAAATCATTCAGATAATTACTGTGAATTACTGTTTACAAGTTTATTTTTCTACTTCAGCTGCAGAAGTGAACCATTTAAAAGACTTACCCCTTTTCAAAAAATCTTCCTGTAAACTAGGATCTTTGCATTTAAACAGCATCAAAGGACAAGCCATGTGTGACTTTGTGAAAGGTGGCTGCTCTTCATCTGGAATGCTGTTGCTGTCCTAGATGGCCTGTATATCTCCAAGTGCAGCCAATTACACACCATGGTAAACTTTATTAACAACAAAACAAGATGCTTCTGCTCTATGTTTCTCACTGCTCTCAGGCAGCTATTTTCAAAATACTCATATTTAGAGAAAAAAATATTGGCAGCTTTTACAAAAAGGAATAAGTAGCTTGACTAACATTTAATAAAAGTTTGACTATTATTAATAGGAACTTGGTGGTAGAAGGTTCTTCTTTGAAATGAATTCTGCTACTTTTCCAGAGGCTTGCTTTAGTGGACAGCAGCTACACAGTGAGCTCTGTACTTTGTGCTTCCATACATCCATCAACTGCTTCTTCCTTAAGCCAAGCACCTTTACATCTTCTCAGCTTTCCTTCTCTCTAATTAGCACCCATCTTACAGATATCTGGAAGGAGCTGGAAGTGCTGCCTTCAGCAAGGAAGTAGCACACACAAGTCACCGTAAGAGCAACGGGGAACCCTCCCAGACCTCACAATTTATTCACGGATGTCCATATCAGAGGCTTTGAAAGGAAGGACTAAGGTGTATTTTCCCAAGGTGTAAAAACAGACTAATAAAACCAGAACATTTCATCACCAAAAATGCAGTGCTCTCTTCCAAGAAGATCCTGTACCTCAGTTTAGGTGCTTTTGAGATTATCTGAATAACTGCTAATGAATTTTTTAACTCCAGGCTCGTATACAAACAAGAGCTCCTGAGCAGTTCCTTACACAGTTTTGCTAGCTTCCACTGGACTAGCTGGGCTAATAAAGGGCTCACAATTCTGCTTCAGCCACTCTAAATTAGTAACTCTTATTAACGTTCAAAAATACATAATTTCCCCTCTTCAGTGTTTCCCATTGACTCCCCCAACATTTCTTGCAAAATGTCAGCATTCTTCATTGCCAGTATATATTTTACAGTGTTTGATGTCTTACTGCTGTATTACTTTATTGTTTTCTTAAAAAGAAACTGTATTGACCTTTAAGAATCAGGTATGGCAGACATAAATGTAAACAGCCTCCTGCCCTTCTGAAGCAAATGCTAGTTTTTCCCCTTGTCATTTAGGCTGTCTTCAGTTTTCTCTTGTCAGTGTAATTCTTAGATTCTTATCCCAAGAGAATAACAATTATGCAGTCAAGATGTTTCTGGCACAGACTGTGTTTTTCAGATACAAGGGAGATTAGAAGATGAAATTAATCAACCAGCCTGATTATCACAGAATCATAAGGTTAGAAAATACCTCTAATATCATCAAGTCCAACTGTTAACCCAGCACCACTAAGCCATGTACCCAAATGCCACATCTACCTGTCTTGCAAATACCTCCAGAGTTAGCAATTCCACCATTTCCCTGGGCAACCTGTTCCAATGCTTGAAGAAATTTTTCTTAATATCAAACCTAAACCTCCCCTGGTTCAAGTTGAGGTCATGTGCTCTTGTCAAATCGCTTGTTACTTGGGAGAAGATAATGTCCCCCACCTATCTACAACCTCTTTCAGGCAGTTGTAGAGTGATAAGGTTCCCTTCGCCCGAGCCTCCTTTTCTCCAGGCTAAACACTCTCAGCTCCCTCAGCCACTCCTCATGTGACCTGTGCTCCAGACCCTTCATCAGCTCCATTGCCCTTCTCTGGACACACTTCAGCACCGCAATATCCTTCTTGCAGTGAGGGGTTCAGAACTGAACACAGAATTTGAAATGTGGCCTCCTGGTCCTTCTGGCCACAGACACAGGCCAGGAAGCCACTGGCCTTCTTGGCCACCTGGGCACACACTGGCTCATGTTCAGCCACTGTCAACCAGCACTCCCAGGTCCTTTTCCACTGGGCAGCTTCCCAGCCACTCTGTCCCCAGCCTGCAGCACTGCCTGGGGTTGCTGTGACCCAAGGGCAGGACTTGGCACTTGGCCTTGTTGAAGCTCATACAACTGGCCGTGGCCCATTGATTCAGCGTGTTCAGATTCCTCTGCAGACCCTTCCTACCCTCCAGCAGATCTACATTCCTACCCAACTCAGTGTTGCCTGCAAACAGGGTTGGGGTGCACTCAATCCCCTCATGCAGTTTGTCAATAAAGATATTAAACAAGATTGGCCCAGATACTGAGCCCTGGTGGGAAACACCACTTGTGACCTCATAAGCCATATTTAATGAGGAACTAACTGTATATTCTGCCTCTTTTTTTTCTATGTTAATTTTGGCAAATAGAGGGTACATTTGTCCATTTCTAATCCACAGTCTCACCAGTTTGGAGACTTATTACTTAAAGCTGTTGCTTGCTTTTCATCTACCGTAATGCATATTCCTTATAGAGGAATTATGCATTTTCTCATGATGATCATCTTCCAGAAACTTTAAACTACCAACAAAAGGCTGAGAGTTGGGGCTGTTCAGCCTGGAGAAGGCTCCACGGATACCTTATTGCAGCCTTCAAGTACTTAAAAGGGGCTTACAGGAAAGCTCGAGAGAGACTTTTAACAAGAACATGTAGTGATAGGATAAAAGGGAATGGCTTCAAACTAAGAGTGTAGGTTTAGATTGGATATTAGGAAGAAACCTTCTAATGTGAGGGTGATGAAGAACTGGAACAGGTTGCCTAGAAAAGCTGCAGATACCCCACCCCAGCAGCGTTCAAGGCCTGGCTGGACGGGGATTTGAGCAACCTGGTCAAGAAGAAGGTGTCCCTGCCCATGGTGGGACGTTGGAACTAGATGATCTTTAAGATCCCTTCCACCCCAAGCCATTCTATGATTATTCAGTAGTTTTCTTCTGCATTTTGTGCTTTCCATAATTCTGAAAGGCACTGCCAAAATCTCTAGCTAAAGCCTACTAAGAATCTAATTTAAAAATTCACCGCAACTAGAAAAATCTTACAGGATTTAGAATTATCTTATCTTTATACATCGTAAAAAAGCAGTAGCATGTAATAAGGAGTGATACTTTTCTACAGGTTTTGACAACCTATTGATGTTCCTTTTTTTTTTTAAGTCCTATAGGAATGCCTATATTATCTCTTAATAATCCAAGAAAATACAAACAGGTAAAGTAATGTTACTGCCTCAGTTATAAATGACCAACTCATCGTACAACAAAAACCTGCCCTTTCTTATCTCATTAGCTGATACATAGATAATTCTGAAAGAAATTAATTGACAGGCGCCCCAGCTTTCTTCTACCAGGACAATTATTGTGTCTCATTTATCCTAATCTATGTCTTCTCCCAAGGGATGGCTGCTTCAAAGATTTCTACAGCCAGACTCCTATCTTCTCTTTCTCTGGACACCCATCTTTTGCAATTCCCTAACACAAGAACAGTCATACCAAGAACCCAGAAGTCAGGATTCTGATCTTGGAAGACAAAAGTGGTCCAGTGAAAATCCTCATTTGCCTTCTGGTTTCTCAGGGTATGTTTGCAGTTCTTCAAATTGCCTTCTGCAAGTCTTCTCTTTTATTTTTTTAATGAAGGAAATTTTAAATCCTGTAAATAATAACACAGCATGTACAGAAAGAGCCTTTACTACCAAAAGAGTCAGTAACAACTTTCACGGAATAAAGAGCTTTTCCCTGTGGCTATGGGCCCATCATGTTAGGTTTTAAATAGCTGCTCAACTCTTAGAAAGCACTGGCTTATAGCAACCAAAATTCACATATTAACTGTTCATGTTAATTCACATATTAACTACCAGAAAGGGTATAAAGAACAAAACATGATTATACTGCTCTATTAATATATAATGCAACTATAACCATTCAGAAAAAAAGATACATGTAACTACAAGATTTGCAGAGAAAGGCAACAATATTTAACAAAAATGAGACTTATGGTGTAGTTTACACTTGGGAAGGTTTAAAAATATTATAAATCCTCTGCTTGTGAAAGAAACACATCTAATACATCTTAACAGGTTTGGAGAAAACAGAGAATGGCAGTTTCTTAAGTTTTATAAACAACAATATTAGGGAGAGTCCAAAGAAATTATCATGCCACAAATTTAAGAGACAAGAGGGAATAGCCTTTTGGGGCAGGATATTATTTACTTTTGTATCTACCAAAAGTATAAATAAAACCCCTTTTGCTAGGTCTTATCATGACTATTAAGAATGGTGCTCTAAATCTGATCTCCTCAGTAAGTTCCCAGGACACCACAGAACAAAAAGCTGAATGGCACACTGGGGGAAAGACCATAATACACCTCTTCAGTTCTTTTCACATCTCTGACATAGAAAGCTACAGCTGATCATAGTCATGTAGAGGGTTCAGCTCTATCTATCTTTGTACTGGAAAAGACCTGGTGGCCAGCTCTTCACCCAGAAGCCCACCTTTCAAGAGTCATCCTGTACTTACCTGGAACTATTAGGGCCTCTTTTATTGGATTAAAAAAACCAGCAGCAGCATCACTCTGTTTGAAACCCTCAGTGGCTGTTGAATCACATTTTCATTGCAGCAGAAATTCAGGAGAGTAATTTACTTCACTGAGCTTCCTTTCTTTTAAAAATTGAAGGTTTTTATCTCTTAATCTAGTCTCACACATTCTGTGCCAACCAGGAAATGCTATATATAGATCTTAGAATTAGAACTTTTGGATACATGTGCTTTTCAAGACTTAAGATCATAGGATTGAAGAAGAGATTTCCACTAGACCAATTGCTCAGTGAAGTCAATGGTAAAGAAAAAAAAGCTTTTCTAAATTATTATATATATATACTTCTATATATATAAATATATATATATATAGTAGCACCTTTGCATGGGATTTGGAGCTAGGGCTGGTAACAATTTATAGTTATAAAATACAACACAGATTTATCTAAGAGTCTATGATTCCACGATAGACAAAAGATGCAGAGTATATACAGCAGAAAAGATGATGTTAGTTTTCTGTGCTGGGAAATGATTTCCTGGATTAGATGATTAATTGCATTAGCAAAGCATCTTGCAAAAAAACAAAGCCTGTAGGACAGAGAGCCATACTGACAGGAAAGAGCTCAGCACAAAGGTGACAACATACATTGATTAGCATATCAATATGAATTTGTCAGTCATATAAACCTGGAATGCCAGGTTGCACTTTGCTTTACAAAAAGAACAGTTTGCTCTTTTCAAACAAGAGTGACAGCAGTGAAAAGCACACTTGATTGCTGCAGATTGATGGCAGCTGTGGTAAGGGAGTTGCAACTGGATAAAGAAAATCCTTAAGTGAAACATACCATTTTATGTCCGTATTATCAAAATGCAATTTTGTGACATTATGACTTTGGGCTGCTGGTAGAGATGCCACAAGCTGGATAGTATGCAAAAAAAACAGCCTCCAGTGTAGGCCCATGAGAAATTCCAATATGTACTTTGGTCCTGAATCAAGACAAAAATATCAACACAGAGCTGCAGATTTTTTTTCCCCAAGTGGAAATTTCAAAAGTTTAGATTTCAAAAAAAATTAAAACCAAACATTAAAACCCTGCCCCCATGCAAAATGCTCTGCTGTATTTCACAAAAGAAACTATTTCCACAGTCTGCAAGTCAAATGCTTTCATTTGAAGTCTGGAGACATGAGAAGCATCTGGACTCTGTGGTAATGGAGAATGAATAAAATTCTGCTGCTGAAAGAGAGGGGTCTAAACAAGGCTGCTCTGTGTTGACAGATAAAACTGCATCCATCACTATGGATGCCTGTCAAAATTCATCATTATACAAGCCTTAATATAACCACAGACAAAAGCAGTGTTTCTGTCCTTCCTCCTTTCCCTCATCCCCCAAACAATTTGGTTCCGTTTTAATTATCTTCAGTGCTTTCTTTCCAATCACCCATTTATCTGCTATTCAGTGATTTTTCTTTTACCTTTTAGTCCTTTCTTTGGATTCCTTCTCTCCAGTTTTCTCTCTTTTTGTAAGGAATGTAAATTGCTTCTAGTAGCTGTCTACTTCCACGGGTGCAGACTCCAACTGCCCTTTGCTTTTCCTTCTTGGGCATCCCACACACTAACCCAGTAAGGAACAAGAACATAAAGGAAAAACACTGCTTTGCAGTAGGCAACATTAGTTAATGTTTCTAAGATAGCAGGGTTTCATTAGGGCAATGCTGGAATTTGTACACCAGCCTAAGATCTCCCTGTCTTTATCATCCATAAAAGAAAATGTGTGTTCTACAGCAGGAGAGATGGAAGGCCCTTTCTCCACCAGATAAATCTGGAAGTAAATTCATTCGATAACACTGTGAATACATAAAGTCAAACACAAGAAATTAGTTTCTTCAGCCTACAAATGCTACCTCTACACATAATTCCTACCACTACAGATAAAATTAGATTATCTGAACAATTTAGGGAGACAACAAACATTTTAACAACACCCACCATCTGGTTTTAAAAGAGCAAATGATTTATAAAATAGCTTCAATCCCCAGTGCTTGCTACACGAGAACAAATTATTTTCAGACAATAGCCTGAAGGGAATGTAAGAGATTTAATCAAAAGATTTTTTTTTCTGTCTGCCTCAGGAAAGGTAAGGAAGACTCACATTTTAATTTCCCCAATTCCAGTTTCCTGACCTCCTTTTATAGTCTTTTTATCAGCTACTCTCTTATAAGAGCCATTGCATCAGGCAAGGGCAGTTGCATCTGTTTTTCTACAGTGAGGCTTAGTTTGTAAGTTCATAATTCCAGAAAACTCATTTTCATTTGTGACTTGTTGGAGTCAAACTTCTTACTCAACCATAAGATACAAAAATTATCTTCAAAACATCCTTGTCTGTATTTGTTTATGTCTTTGAACAGGAGTGTGCACATGTGTGAAAAATTCAGGCTGTAAGCCACTTCCTTTGCTGTTTACCTAGAGAGGAAAGGCTGTTCCTCTTTATTTTAAAAGAAATCCAGTGAAGCTAGAAGGCATTTTTAGCAAGATACTGCTATCTGGTGCCAACCCTAAATGAATGGTATTCTTTAAAGAGAACAATGTTGTTGCCAGATAAATATGGTTGGAGAAATCGCCAGAGGATCAAATACCATTGCTGTTAACACAGTAACACATTACAGGTGTAGACACACTGTCAATCCACCTGCCTTGATTCTGAGATCAGGAAAGCAGTAGCAAGGCTATCTACTGATTTTTTTATCATTTCCACAAAGAAGTTGTTTCCTTGTTCCAAAACCAGCAATGAGGATCAGAAGTGGCTTGTTACTTGAGAATTAATAAAAACAATTTTAAAAGAACATGATGATAAAAATCTAAGTATCTTCTACAATATTCAAAAATTATTAGTCACCAAACCTAAATGCTAACGCTTGGAGCCAAATTAATAAGATGCATTCTTTACAAATTATATTTAGTTACTACATTTTACTTTCATGCTTCTCCCTCCCTCTTTGCTACTGGTTGTTCAAAACTCATCTAGTGATACATATCATATCCACAAAAAAATAAATTAGCCCAAGTCATTTCACCTCAGAAAATTAATTGCCTTCCTTTCTGTTGCCTTACAATACCTCTGGAACTTGCTGAATTATTGAGAAAGGTTAGGTCACTTGAACTCTTGTTCTCACTTAAATAATCTCTTTCAACATGAATATAGAAAATCAAATTAATAGGAACTCCTTTGTAAATATATGTCATAGCAGAAATAAGATCGTGCAATGGTTTGCAGAAAAGGTGCAAGAGATTGAATGACTTCTTGAAGCCACAAATTGAATTTCACTGATATGGCAGTAGTTGCTTTTCCTTTCATTCCAATTCCAAAGGAAGAAGAAAGGTCACGCAACAGAGAAACAGAACCTTAATATTAGGGAGAAGAAAAAAAATACATTTTGGAACAGATAAACTTTGAGTAAAAAATACTAGTTCTTAAAACATTGTAATTTCAGTAATAGGCTCCATAAAAGTCTACATAGGTGATTCATACGGGATTTTGGGCAAACAAATGAATTATCTCACTGAACAGCAACTAACTAGCAGAACTTTTGGCTTAAGAAACTCTATAGTTTAGAAATAGAAGGTGTGTGATAAAATGTCATAAGAATACCATAATCCTTGTGCATCAGTTTTGACAGCCATTTCTTTTCCACTGACAGTCACACAGGCAAATGCACAAGGTATGACAAGACATTGTCACCATTTAAGCCACAACAGTGGTTTAGGACGTGGAAAAGCCAAGTTCAGATATCCTTTCCACTTATATCTCAGATGAAAAAACTGGTTTTTGAAAAAGGGAGGGCACAAATCAGATTACAACATGTACAAAAGGAAAACACAAGTGTTTTTGCAGATTTGAGAGAATAGCTGAGAATATTTTCATTTTATCCTTTCCTTCCCATGCAAAATAGATATATTGCAAGACACAAAGTTTGTTATGTTGCCAAAGGCTCCCTCCTACATTTATTACACATTGGCATAATTTTCTAAATTATCGTATGCCTACCACACAAGCAATTACAAAATTCACTTTACTCTGATCCTGCTCTAGCACTTAGATGTAAAATACTTTTTGGTCGAAAGTCACAAGAACATAGTAACATCATGTATAAATTTATACCTTTTTTCTCTCTTTTTTTTTCTTGTATAACAAAGAGCAACCAACTATTTCTATGCTGACAGAGCAGAGTTTCATAGAAACATTTCAACTGGTCTTCTAAAGTGGATGAGATGATACTCTTTTTTTTTAGAAATACTCTCCAGATAGTATTTTAAATCTGCGAATTGCCTGTAGTGCTTTATATGAAGACGAATCCACAAAAATTTTATTTTAGCTAAGGAAAAAAAAAATAGAATATTCTCTTGATACTACAATAAGATAATATCTCCTGTTATTAAAAAGCCAAGTCAAAAAGCCTATCTCTTTTACTTTTCAGGTAACTGTGAAACACAGAGGTGTCACTAATGCTCTATAAATAACACGAGTAAAGCTACTGGAAAATCTTATTTTCTGATTTTACTTAGCACTGAGTTACTGCGGTTCCATTCATGCCTTTTCAACTTGCCTGAGACCTTAAAATAAGCATTTTATTATGTAAGAATATGTATGTAAATTTAATATAGGCGAGATATGTATATAACTGAATAAGTAGCTTCAAGAGTCAGAAAAGCCACCAATAAAATCCTCCTTAATTTGGATGTTTGTAAAGAAACAAATTGCTGGAAAGAGCCCTGTAGGAGAGAGAGGAAATGGTTTTGCCAATAGGTGTCTTTTCAATTGACTTCAGTGGACTTGCAAACAGGCCCACAGGAATTTCAGCTGGCTACAGCAGCTACCCATTAATTTCAAGGCTGTAGGTTCTGAACCTACAAGATCCGATCAAACACATTCTGACTTATGTATAATTCTGTTTTTAAATGTAACTTTTTAAAAAGTTATTAGAGCAATTTAAAAGAAGAAAAGAATATGGGCAAACATGTCTTCAGTGCACACATAGAAGTCAGTTGCTAATTCATCTCACCTATGACGTTAGATAGGCACTTGAGAGGTTGGAGAAAGATGAAAAGGAAGAGGTGCCAGGATTTCCAATTGCAAATAAATTGTCTCCTACTAGAGAAAACAAAGAATGTACAGCAGTTAGGGAAATAAAAGAATCAGTGAATGTTCCCCACTAATTTGTGTCGAGGACTGTCACAAAGAATGTAAAGAGGAAAATAATAGCAGAAAAGAAGACTAATCACAATAACCCAAGAAAATGTTTATTATACCATGGTCCATTTCATGTTGCCTTTACCTCCCCTCCAGATATACTGCTGTCAGGTAGAGGAACCACTTGAATCAATCCACTTAATTTCTTCCAAAAAATTGCTAGTATCATGCTTTGTATAATGTATTTTGCTCTCAAAGTCCTGGCTGACCAGGAAAGCAAATGAATAAGAATTACTTTTCACAGAACAACTGTGCCCTGCAAATTACATTTTGGCACAGGCACCTCACCATGCCAGCAATTTAGCACCTTCAGTCATGTCCTATGTGTAGCAGCTAAAGAACAGACAGATAAGCTATGCTGATGACAATGGAAAACACATATTTAGCCTTTCAGGAGGATCAGAAGATCAAACTCTCAATGGCTGAAGAAATCTTTCATCAAAGAAGAAAAAAGTTTTCTCATACAAAATAATTTGTGAATATTATCTGAAATTCAAAATAGTCTTCATTTCTATTTACTGTTTGTATCTCATAACTCATCTCTAGACACATTGAGTTTTATTTTATTCTAAAAGTAGTTCCAGCAAAGCTGCATCTCAGCATCATATTCCAGAGGAAAACTTGTCTCTAATCAGTTCTTTGGCTCGGATTTTTCCCACCCTTCTGCCCCCTCTAGCCATGATGAAGAGCCACATACCATATTTCTGGTTTTGGTCTTCCCCTTTGCTGCAACATCCTTACTTGCGTGCTTGTGAAGCTGCTAAATATCCTACTGAGTCATTTGCAGTTGGTGACAGGAATAAGACTTTTGCATTCATAAACAGCTATCAGAAACCAAGTTCAAACTGAGTTCTCCAGCTGTGTTTTACGCTACACAAATAAAAGCAAACTGTTCAAAATCTAGGTAGTTTGGCACTGCCATGACAGCAGCACAATGCAAACACACAGCCATGATAAATAGGACAGTGCTGAGCATCCTTAAATTGCATAAATTCTGCTGCCCTAGCTAAACCTTTTCATGACCAGCTGATGAAGGGGAGCTATCAAAGCTGAAGAATAAAAAAAAAGCTCCTGCTGAAGGATCATTTCTTCCAGCTGGGCAGTGGATGAAGGAAGCAGGGAAAGAGGTTATTAGGCTAAGTCTAACCAAGCAAGCAAATCCAAAACCAAAAGCAAACTTCACAATGCCCTCTGTTCTAGATACAAAAGAAAGGACAGAGGACAGGCCTTGTAAAACATCTTAATGATGCAGTTACCACTTATGCTAAACAGAGATACTATGCAGGCTGCTATTTCACCACAAACCCCTACTTGTGCAACAATGATGATATTCTCTGTCTCTCATTCCCACAGCATACAGAAGAATTTAGTGGAAGAACAATTTCCAACAAAAACTTCAAGTACACCAGAAGACCTGTAGAAAATGAAATCATAATCATATATATAGCTAAGAAAAAAATAACTTCTAAGTCTACCTTCTACTCAAGATGCTAAGTCGGGAGCTTAGCTTCCACTCTGGCTAAGTGGGAGCCAACTAAGCTGGAACTGTGAAAAAAGAGCTTCAAACTATATAACACAAAGGAAGAAGTAGAGACAATCACAGCTACTTTTCTGTTCACATTTCAGATATTTCTTTTAGATTTCCTAGTGTTTCTATGAAGCTGGGAATGGGGACCTACTAATAGTGGCAAGTTTAACCACAGTTTAAAAGTACAACACGCTTTTTCACAAGCACAAAGTAGCAATAAGTGGAAAAGCAAAGGAGCAAATGACCATCAGCAAATAGCAGATAGCAGATGACCAGAAAAAAGTCACTCTAAAATTGAGTCGTCTTACAGAATGGAAAATGAAATGTTCCCACTGCAAATATGCATAAGCTGGAATGGCCAAAAGTTAACATAAGAAATCACATACCTCTAACAGTTCTGGAAGAAAATGCCAGCACAGTTACCCTCTGTTGTCTATGAGAGACTGAGAAAAAACACAGAACCTTGTCTTTTGTACTACTCCTTCGCATAAGGTGCATCCCAGTCAAGCAGATTATGCTACTCAGAAGTTATTAACACAAATGTTTTCATCAAAGTTGCTGTGGAACACTTTTGAGAAACTCAATGCTGATGGCTTTCAGCTGACTAAACTTCAATCGGTACATGTGCAATCAATAAAAATTTTGATGGAGAAGTACATCTGACATCACTATATATGAGAATTTCCTCTACAGATAAGATGCAATTAATGACTGGCTGCCTAAAATCTTTTCTTATTTAGTTAAGTAAAATGTTAGCGAGGCAGGTCACCCTATTTTTTGCTGTAGCCCTTTGGATGTAGGAGAATCTGGTTTTGCTCCAATTGATTGTACCAAACTGCTTCTCTATGGTTTCAGTAAGAATGAAAGCCAGAACACAGAGAATTTATCCTAGCAAATTTTTACAGTTGTCTCCAAAAGGAGTCATAAATATTCCCCATGGGAGACTGATACAGCTGCACAACATTTGTCCTGTGCTGTTCAGTTTTCCACTTCTCAAAACAAAACAACTCCAGATACTCAGCAACCTTGTCTTCTAGTTTCAGATACATGCTGCAGGCCGATAACATCCATCTTACTGAGCAAATGACTAATAAAAAATCTAGGTTGTCCTTTTATGCTAATGGCACCCCATAGTTGTTCTTCTCAAGTATGGGGGAGAAGGGATGGAGAAGAGAATGGTGTATAAAAATTTCCCTACAGGGATGGCCTATTTCCTCCGAGTACCTCTGAAGAGGAGGACAGAATCAATGACACTTTGATTTCTACACTGCAAAGCTGACACTCCTGTGTTGGTGGCTTGGCTAATGTTTCACAAACACAGACTACAAAAAGCTTCCCGATTTGTGTCTAAAGGAAGTCTCAAGGACTCAGTTTTACCTGTACTTCTACTAGAATAAGGAGACATTGCCTTGTGCTGTCTTCTCACATTGTGACTAGGAATGCATTGAGAACAAATTCCCTTGGGGGCACTGTAGATGATTAGGGAAAGACACATGGAAAAGGTCTCTCCTGAACACCTAGCAGGCAATGGCAAGCAACTTCTCAAGACAAAGCTAGAATAAGCTTCATTCCGGAACAAGAAATTAGACTTCTGCTTTCAAACTCAAAATCTAGCCCCTAGTTTGCAGCACTACTGCATATTGCACATTTTTCAGGGAAACCTGAGACAGAATTTACACACGTGACCAGAGTGTGACTCCATGAACCATAGCAAGTAGTTCAAACACAGATCCTTTATGTTCCTATACAGGGGAAGTTACTACAGTGCTCTACAGGACTCTGCCCCTGTATGTTTGCACTCTGCTGCACACTTGTCAGGACCGTGTGCAAGAAATAAGACAGCTGTGTCTCTCCTGAAATGAAGGAAAAGGAATAATAAAGCTGAGGTTGGAAGAGCTGGATGGAAGCAACAGAAGCATGTGGGACACTTGTACAACTGGTGTGCGAATGTGAAAACACATCAGCTTAGTAAAAGGATGAAGTCTGGAGTTCTTAGTTTGGGCATAAAGGTGGAAAGGCTATAGGGTGCAGGGCTGGGTTTGTACTCTCTGGCTTATAGCCATATGAAAATCTGGAGTGAAGATGCTGGAGGCAAGAGTTCAACTTCCTGCTATAAGTAGTCCGTCCATTGTTCCTCACTCTTTGGAAATACCATTTGAATTTTCTCATCTCTCAAACTCACAGAGATTTTCTACCATGCCTTTCTTCAGGCTCGCCTCCAGGGAGAGGAAGAAAGAAGAGGCAGGTGGAAGATTTAGAATTTGAAATGGAACTGTGGTATTAACTCCAGTGACTTCTCTGTTACAAGCATCTGCAGTGCATGGGTGGGTTCTAGACAAGCTGTAGCACCAGGAGATTTACAGCAGAGCTTCTGTGGTTTCCAGCAAAGCCTCTAAGCCTGACGTGGGCAGCTGCCTGAGCTGGGGTCAGTTGGTAAAAGCTCCTATAGAAACAGCCACAATTACAGTCATTCGAATTAAAACTGCAGTGAAGACCTGACAATTAAAGTGCAGGCATTGCTTCCACCGGGTAAACACATCAGGGAGGAAGTGGTACACAGGAGCATTTGATTTTTGTTTGAAGCTTTTGTTTAAAAAGTACTGAATGTGTCATTGCTGATAGGGACATTGAATAGGTCCCACTGCTGTGATACAATTGAAATCTCTGCTGATGACAAGTAGTAGCTCTAAATTGTTGAAACATGAAAGACTGGCACTAAAACACATTTTCCTCCCTTAAGACTGCAGCCCATTGAATAACAAAGATTTGTTAGTTGAAGGCCCTTGCAATCAATCCTTGCATAAAACATGCATTCCTAATGCCAGCTGTTGTTGATATATTAACAAGAAAACTGATTTTGGATGTGAAAACATCGGATGTTAAATTTCCTCATTTATCCTTTTCTACCATTATAGAAATCACTGCGTATAAAAATATTGGTTGCTCAGAATGATAATAGTACTAAGTGTGAAATAAATGCAAATCTGTAAAAAGAACTAAAATAATTTTTTTCAAAGACACAAAGGAAAACAAACCCCTAATATTTTGCCCATAACTAGGGACATCTATGTTTAGGGCTGCACATGGTTTCAGTAAAAATCAGTATCTCCTGAACATGCAAATGTCTTTAAAAATGTTTCTTGATATCAATTACATATTACAGAATGAAAAGTGAAATTAGAGAGCAGCAGGATGTATTTGTTTGTCTGAAAGAATCGCTATTCTAAACCTGTAGGTAACAGAATGGTTTAAAGGAAAGTGTGTACTAAATGAAAAGACAGCAGCAAAAAAGCAGATATGAATTGATCTGGAAAAAATTCATCTGGAAAGAGCTTTAATAAAAAAAGCAGCCTCAGTCCTGGGATTTTCAACTAAGCCAGCTGATTAGCCCTGCAAATACAGGGCAAAAAGACTACTTAAAAAAAGAAGCACAATAATGAAACTTAAAGAAAGACAGTATAAAACAAATCTGTCAACATAAACGAGATGAGATGACTGATTTTCCCTGTGATGCTTTCCACAGCTCCTGAAAGTGCCTGGTGCTGGCAACGAATGAAATAAAAGGGGAGGGAGAGCAGAGGGAAAGAGGTGTTAGCTTACCAGCTGATGGAGCTTATCGCTCCACTCCCTTCGTGACGCTGGGAACTCACAAGCCTATAAAATGTGCCTTGGCTCCCAGTCCCCTTCTCCTTGAGCAAAATCAAAAGCAAGAGGCTGTACAGAGGAGAAAGAGGACGCTGTTCTACTCCGAGGTAGCTCTCCTGATGTGTCTGTTAGAGCATTTCTAACAGTTTGAACAGCATAGCCAAAGATTTTTTCTCACAGAGCTCTCCTTCCCAGTACCTGGGAAGGCTGTGCTGCCTTACTTCCCCTTGTCTTCCTTCCCTCTTCTTATCTGTTGGTGGGGATTTTGGAGGCTTGGGAGAGGGAGGTGGGAAAGGTACATCATTCCTGGAAGAGAGGAGAGGAACACCCAAGATAACTTCGGTCCCCACAGCCAAGTGGAACATGAGCACGAGCAGCAGGTGGAACGTGAGCCTTGCTGAAGCAGGCGATCCCTGGGTAGAGGCACTGGAAGCACCAGCTGCAAATGCTTCTACCCCTGTAGCTTCCTCAGCAGGCAACTTCTCCAATCAGTTTGTACAGCCTTCTTGGCGCATTGCCCTGTGGTCTCTGGCTTACGGTGGCGTGGTGGCAGTGGCCGTTTTTGGAAACCTTATTGTCATCTGGATTATTCTGGCTCACAAGCGCATGAGGACGGTGACAAATTACTTCCTGGTGAATCTGGCCTTCTCTGATGCCTCCATGGCTGCTTTCAATACTCTCATCAACTTCATCTATGCGCTGCACAGTGAGTGGTACTTTGGAGAGGCTTACTGCCGCTTCCACAACTTCTTCCCAATCACAGCTGTCTTCGCCAGCATCTACTCCATGACAGCGATCGCTGTGGACAGGTGAGAAAAGTTTAGGGGTGAGAGACTGAGATCAGATTCTCTGCCAAAATAAAAATACAAAGATAACAATCATAGCGATGAGAGGCAAAAGCCTCAATAGTTCATTCATTGTACTCCTCTGCACTTCTTTAGGATCTCTCCCTAACACACTTTTTCTCCTGGTCTTTGGTCTTTCTCCTTCAGTCTTGCATTGTTTTTATTCTTCTGCTTTCTTTTACAACAAACATTTCCTCTCTGTGTTCGACTTCAGCTGCTTTCTGTGTTCTGTCTTTCAATATTTATTCTGTAACAGCAGCCATTACTCAGGGTTTTGCTTCCCACTGTGAAAACAGTCTGTCTCTCAGCCAGTCATCCGATACATACTGATAAGGAGTTGTAGAGATTGTGTGTAGAAAGGATTTCAAATTTCCCTCTTCCCTGTATTTCTGCAGCTGGCAGAGGCATTTGCCTCCTCTTCAGAAATCACTTCAGACCCTGTTTTTAATAACTTTTCTCACAGACAGCTCTGAGATGCTTTGTTCCTCCTGATTTTAACTAATGAGACTATTTACACTGCCATCTGTGCCTATCTGGAGGTCTGGTAAGAACATAGTTTCAAAGTGCTCAAGTTTTTTCTGATTTCTTGAAGCAAAATAAAGCTTTGTGACTGTCAAAGAAAAAAGGTCAGGGAAAACTTTACCTTTGTACTCTTGACAATAATGGAATAGGACAGCTGTAGTGTCCATACAGCAAAGGTGAGATGTATGTAGTTGCCAGGTTTCCTACACAGATGCATCGATGGACTGTGTTTCTCACAGAGTGCTGTGAGTCTCCCCTGGAAAATGTTTCTTTCTTTATCATTGTTTTCACATTTGCTGTGCTGGAGAGATAACTTACTGAATTTTCTTTTAGAAAAACGGATCGATTTGTATTTCAGATCTTTTATTCCTTTGAGCAATGCACTGAAATTACTCACTAAACTCCTTTCTCCATATTCAAATCACATTATACATCTTTGCTGAGTTGACTTGTCAGAACTGTAGTATTTCCAAGTGATGGTAGTTATGATTTTATAAGGTTCAATGCACCTTCTGAAATGTTATTTCTCATTTCCAGGTACAAAGACTGGGAAACATTGTGGTGCCTTTTGTTTGTGCTTATGGACAAGTTAATAATAATGCTTTTGTTTGCCCTACTAGTTGCAGATTTTCAGTGGCATTCTCAGCTAGATGCATTTCTGTTCTGTAAAGCTAGAAATGAAAGAGCAAATGAGATTCTTGGAAACTCTTATACTTCTCTGCTCTGGGGATGGGTGAAGGCACGAGGAAATCAGTGCACTTTCCTCCTGCCAGTGATGTATCTTCTCAACTGTTAATCCCAATTAAAAATTGAGAAGATAGTGTAACACCAGTGATTCTACCTTTAACCAGGCAAAGATTTATTTCATTGTCTTTTTGAGTTTAGCTTAAGATTCTCATCTAGCTTGAGGTTTTCAGAAACATAAAAGAGCTTCAGTTGAAGTATTTAGAAGTTAGAGCTGCGTATTTAATAGTCACTGCTGCAGCTCATCAAGTCATTAGTTGAGCAGTTACTTGGATGCTCTAAGTAAGGTTTTATTTCATTTTTCCTGACAAAATTATCCACAGAGATGTAGTACTTAAACTTGGACAGTTCCTAAATTTATGCTAGGAAACTGGGAAGTGAAAAAGTGAATACAGTTCCTTCAGAATCCAAACTGCATTTCCAGAGTGAGAGAAAATAGCTCTGCTCCACTCTGACTAAAGTGCAATGGGCAGATACAAATATACTGGAAATGTTTTCCTTGGTTTAGCAATGCAAAATTCTGGTCCTCAGAAGTGAATAAATAACTACTGTTATTCACTCTGATCTACCTCTTGTCTGAAAATCCCGTGAGGAAATCACAATTTCCACCCCATCACATCCTCCACGTTCACCTGCCTCCAAAAGCAAATCAAAGTCTTCCCAGTGAACAATGCCATAGCTGTGTTTAGGTGAGCTCACTGTAGTACCATGTAAAACAAACAGAAGAGCAGTCTATCCCTCCTTCCCTATTCTCACTGCTATTCCTTTTCCTTTTATACCAAATCACACCTGATGTATTCAGTACCTTTAAACATTCCCTGGCTACCTCTGCAAAACAATTCTGACAAGTTGAGGAAACCTAAGGGTCAAAATAGATCCCAAGGAATGTCCTTGGATGTACAGACTGCCCTATTCCAGGGCAAAGATCTGCTGGGTGGATGTTTTTTAAAACGTTGCCATTTGCCTTTTGTAAAAGTTCAGCCAATGCTTTAGACAGAAAACTCTGCTTTAGTTTTAACCCAGTAAACTCAACCTTACACATTCTTGTAATTAAAAAATTTAAAACAACAAAAGCTACAAATTAGGTTGAAGCTGCTGAGGGAACTGCAATGATGGGATCAGATGATTTTCCGTTAGAAATTGTTACCATTCCAAAATACTGAAAGGTCATGGATTGTAACTCACTAAAAAGTATGTTGCGATCTACTCCACTGGTTGCTTTAGAGCATCCAAATGTTCATAGAGGATAAATGTGTCACTGCGAACCTGGACACCACTGAGCAGAGGTCATGGGCAGTACATGTTTCCTTTCACATCTGATTTTGTAGGCCATTCTAAATTGTGTGAACTGTGAGATTACTGGACTGACACAGAGTTCTGCGGACTAGGCAGCTCCTGCAGCGGGGTGAGCTGCATCTGGAGCTGAGGATGAAAGTATCTAAGACTGTTCTAAGACCATCTGGTCCTTGAACACAGACTAAAATTTCTGTGGGTTTATTCACACTTCTGACCATCCCTTCCTGGTGTTTTTTTTTCCTCCCTCTTCCTCCTTTTCCAACAGGCTGTTTGCAGCCTACTGCAGAGATGCCACAGGTAGCTTTAACTGAGTTGTCTCAGGTGCCAGAAGCAGCACAGATTTTACACTGTGCTGCTTCAAGGGCATTCATTCCTGCATTTTTCTGTAGTTCAGGCTGCACAGTTCCACAGTTACCTCACTTCCAGTGCAACAGTTCCTTTAGCTACCTTATGGGGATAAACTGGTAAATAGTCCAAGATAAACTGAATAGGAGGTAATTCTGGAGCCAATATGCCCTTGTCACTGACCAGTACATGGCCCTGAAGGGTCCATCCCTGATCCTAAACTCCATCTATGATTATGGCAGTACACTGTGTGACTGCAGTACAGTTCTTGGACATACTAATGACAGTAAATTATGCAGAATTTAAGCCACCTGGCCATTGAAGACCCGCTGTCCGTTCCTATGAGATCTTAGCATGCAAAGAAGGTGCATAAAATAACATGCCTTCAGTAGAGCACTTAGTATTATGCATTTTTTCCTGGTTTTAACACAGTACAGTATTACTTTCTCAGTTAGTTTTCTCTCTGCAAATTCATAATGATTTTCTCATGTCAATGAATTTAACTCTTTGTAAAAGCAACTCCTCTGGACTTGAAGTACTCTAATAGTGATGGTGAGTAGTTGCTGATCCTATTCATATCTTACCATTTCTTTTCTTTCTAGTATGCAAGCAAGTTTTTGGTCTTTGAAGCCAAAACCCATTTATTTTATTTTATGTGACTTTAAACTATATTTAATATTCAGTTTTATTTCTCCTCTTGTACAGTCTTCTCTCTTTTTTATGAACTTTAGTATTACCTAGTTTCTAGCATCCATATATATGTCCTTATTCAATACTTGTCAATCTAGTTTCCCACCTTATTTTCTCACTTTTAATATATTTATAGAAGCACGCATATACTTGGTCAGTTTTCTTTTTTCTATGACATTGTTCAGTTACTGAAGGCTATTAATAATCCCTCTATACACTCATTAGACCTCCAGCATAAGTAATATGATTCAAGCTTGTAACAGAAGACAGATATGAAACATAAACGCGTGATTCACCTTATAAAATAAAACCCAAACTCATCATATATACACACTCACATCCTCAAAATATCACTTAGGCTCTTCAATCTCTCCAGGTGTATTCTGTACGAGCAGTTATTATTGTCACAAAATAGTGCCACAAGCCCTATAAATTAAAGTTACTGAAATTCTGAAGCAGGCAGATGGCACACTGAAAAATGTCTTATCTTTCCAGTAGAATACATTTTGGTATCAGTCTCTGCATGATTTTCCATTCCTAGGACAAATTACTCAGGGCCTTCATGCACCATAAACATTTTAAACTGATATTCCTTCCAAACTATCTATTACCTGACTGTTATTAAGTATCTGTTATCTGCATTGTGTGCTCAGATATACTGAAGTACAGGGAAACGTGCATGTGTAAAAATGATCTCAAACACTTCTAGCAGGTTGAGATACGGAGTGCACAGGGCACGACCCTGTGTTGTGGTCATATGGTAGCAGTGTCAGCAGCAGATGCACACCAAGAAGGTCTATTGGTACTTGCATCCTTGAACATGAGCTTGGCACCAAGTGCTTTGTGCTTGGCTCACTGGTGAATGGAGGAGGCTGAAGCAGCGACAGACAGGAAACCTGCGTTGCCCAGACCGCGCCAGCCCCGGCATAGAGCTCAGCTCAAACAGAACTGCAGCCTTTGGCCCCTCTCTCATTCCCTTTCCCTCAAATTTAGACATCTCAAAGTGAATAGTTTTCATGTAAAAGAAGTGGGAATTTGCACTGAAGACTTGTGAGAGAGAGATGAACATCAGAACAAGAAAAACAAAACACCAGATAGGGGTTTTCAGGTTTCTTGTGCTTCACAGGCTAGAGATCTCCCCCTCATACCTGAGAATATTTTCACCAGAAGAAATGGAGAGTGCTTCTGTCTAGTTTTTTCTGTAAAATGCCACTTTACTGTTAGCTAGCTTTTCCTAAAACCTCTGGTGTCACATAGCTACAGAAAACACTACCTGCCATACCACTACTACCACACTAAAGTGCAATCCAACGTTCTCTTCAAACTAATGGATGAGTTCATAATCATGACATCAGGAACCAGCCTTGGTTACTGCATATCATGAAGGGAAAAAATGCAAGATATGCTTTAGAAATTATTACTATTATTTCTATTCTTACTTTGCCGGTCAAACTATAGAATTCAAAGAGGAAATCCCTACCCCACTTCTCTGTCTTCCTCAAAGAATACTGAAGATGAAGCACATTTTATTTGTGAGTTCCAGTATCTGGGCTGCCCTATGAAAAATACTAGTCCTCAGAACTGGAGAGAAGAATTTGAACAGGAGGGCATTAAGGGTTCAAATACCAAGAGCTGAAACACGAAGGACTCTATCATCTTGGAGTCTAAAAATATTTTTTTGGAGTTGACAATTCTCTTTCTTTCTCACTTAGAAAAGACATGAAATCATTTCTACAGAACATTCTGATGCAATGGCTAGAGAATTCAGCATGTAGAGGCCTAGGAAAATAAACCTTTTCTTGCAATGGTACAATTTCATAGTGATCAGGCAAAAAGACAGGATTTTTTTGCCGTTTTGGTCAAAACTCATGTCAGAGCTACATTATTAATAACATAGTGGGGCAGTCTGGGAAAAAATACAGGCATAACAGATTTTTTCCTTTTTGTTTTGTACTGAGTAAATATTCTATTTAATAAGCTGCTTTCAAAAGGCACTGTAAAAAACCAAGGTTGATACACCAATATCTTGAGAAATATAAGCAACATTTACAATAGCAACAAGCCCCCAGACTTCTTGTCCCAGACAGGAAATATCCAGTAAGTTTGAACCTTATTTTCAAATGAGAAGTTCACTTTAGACAGCCTTAGCCTTAAATACATGCTTTTATTTATAATTTAATGAAGACTATTAAAATATGTATCTGTGGTTTACTATGCAATGTAGCCTGTTGTACTTTTAAAAGTTAGTCAAGGGTTGGGGTGAGGAGTTTTTGGGGAGAGAGGTTTGTTTATTTGTTTATCTTCTTAAATATTATTGCCTAAATTCATGCTTTTCTGACTGATTTACCAACCAGGAAAGAAAGTTGTATCATTTACGTATTTGTGCTTCCCTAAAATAAAATTATTTCAAAATAACTGCAGAAACAAGAAGGAAGCCATCTAGATGACAGTGGCAGAAACACAGACACTCACTGTGGGTTTATGCAGATGGAGCTGTTTCTACAGACTTCCCACTGATACTGGTCCTTGATAGACCAAGTCGATCATATTAAAAGAAAAGGAGAAACAGAAACCTTTCTGTCAGGGGAAGTTAGTTAGTCTATCATTTTATGAGATAGACCAAAGAAAAGTCTTATCCCTTTTCTATCAGTTCATATGTATAGAATACACTGTGTAAAATCAATTACATACTTATGAAAATCTAGCCCATTTTCAGTTACCAGATCCTCCTCAAGTAGAAAGCACTGTTTATGAGAGCTCAGCCATCCTGAAGACTTTCAATATTACAGGTTTTATGTTTTAGTTAAGAAGTACTTGTAAGCAAGGCATTGGAAGCTACTCCAGATTTCAGAAAAACTTCAGTGTTTCCCCCTACTCAAAGCACAGGTAACCCTTCACCCAGAGCAACACACATTCCTCTGGGTAAATCGAGGCCGAGTTATACCCCTGGGATATTGCTCACTAATCTCTCAAATGTACCATGTGTTTATCTGTCGCGTTGTCACACACTCTCTCTTTACGGCGTTAGCCTTAAGGTGATCACTGCACAACAGACCCTTCAGACCACCAAAACCAGTCTTTCTCAACAGTCAGTTATAGTCCTGCAGGAATGCCCACAGCCACTCTTCCTGCAGAGAAAGTCCATCTAAATAAACGAATACAAACCAGTCCCACAGGAAAAGAAGGAGCCTTGCTCTAAGAGGTCGCAGACAGAGATTAAAGAATACAAAAGTTAAAGACTTGGTTTTCATCATACAAAAAATGCCTTTAAAATCTCAGTTCATTCCATCACCTTTAGTCTACTCTATATAGCTTACCTTTTTGAGGATTTTCCACAGCAATGTTCTAAACAAGGGCAGGGAATCACAGCAATTTCTCTACCTAAGTTTCTTAAATACCAGTTGATTCTAAATATAAAGTCTCAAAATCAGCTTCTGTCTTGAGGGAAGAACAGCTTCTGTGTGTTCATGAGAGAAACATGCTCTGCTGTCTCTTCTTGACAAGCCACTTACATGCAAGCATTATGATTTTTCTCTCAGTCTCTTCCTTTGTCAAGTTCCAATTTCCTGTTACAATCTGGGATGATAACATTTTGTCCCATGTGAGTTTATAAACACATTGTGAACAGGTGAAACAAATCAGTTAGGATGATTAAAGGCTTTCAACTGTGTCTCCAGATGGGCATTTGTAGGATCCAATTTTGAACATCATTTTGTTTTAATAACATCTTGGGTATTTTTGCCACAATTTTCTAAATGATGTGTTAAAGATGAAAGGTTTTCCTGGCTGTATTAGCCAGTGTATGCTATTTTACAAAAAGACAAATTAGGTTTATTTTTTTATCTTTTCTACTGTTGGGACCATAATACACAAACTTCATACGCTTTTATAGTATGTAGCAGCTATTTGTCTCATGTTACTTGCAAACTGTAAGAGAGATACATGATTATGCTGCCATTGAAACGACCGACTTAAAGAATTTATCAATGTTATTCAAAAGAAGACTGTCTCTATTATTGTTTCAGAGAAAACAGATTTTCTTGATTTGGTGAACCCAAGACACAAGAACAGAACACTAAATTGTAGACTCTAGACAAACAGAGCAGTTCAGAAGGGAACTGGATCTATTCTGACCCCAGCAGCTAAGAAAAGAGTGCAGCAGAAAGCACATCATAGTGCACCAGCCATTATATCATGCAGCCTGAATGATTTTTCATTAAGCTCAGTGGAAAGACTCTTGCTGACTTTAGTAGTAATCAGTTATGGACAAAGATTAACACAAGATAAAGCTGTTAGAGAAGTGATGACAGTGGGATGTCATGTGGTCACAACAAACAAAATCATGTGCTAATGATGTGCATATGAAACTGAAGTGCTACCTAAAAATGCTTTAGAGTCATACACAGAAGAACATGGTGCTGCTGTTGAGCAATCCACATTCTCAGAAGTGCTGGCTTGAACTTCTACCTGCACATATTTCCATCCCTGCATTTCTAAATGTGCATATTCCATCTCATACTTATTTTCCAAGTATAAATGGTTTTTTGGGTGGAGTAATGACTTCTGCTTATTGTGATAAACGAGTATAATGAGTTCATTCCTTTCAGCAATGTATATTTCACATTCTGCATCCCTGCTTTGTTGTGTGGAATAAGTTATCTGTGGCACTATCAGCAGCTCCCACTGGAGTGAAAAAGCATTAGAAGTCTGATCTTTAAATCAAACCACCTCAGTGGGAGTTCAGAGCCCTTTATTCAGCAGGGAGTCCCACTGCTCAAGCCTGGTGACAGACTGAACAGTAAATGGCCAAAGGCTGCAAAGCAAATTGGCACAGCACCCCACTGAAAAAATGTCTGTGTGGCTCCAGAATGCCTTTCTGTGGTGCAACAAGCCTACAGTTGCTTGTAGCCATTAGAAATCCCTCTTCAGCTCAAATGCCTACCATCTTTTACTGTCCTTGGAGATGAGGTGTGGAGAGGTACAAGGTCTGTGTATAAATATCACAGAACATGGTAAACTTATGAGGGCTTCTGCACTTGTCACTGGCTTCAGAACAAGTGCATAAATCTTGGGCACTACAACATAAAAAGGCATTAATCTATCAGAGAGCATCCAGAGGAGGGCCACAAGACTGGTGAAGGGTCTGGAGGGGAAGCCTTATGAGGAGTGGCTGAGGTCACTTGGCTTGTTCAGCCTGGAAAAGAAGAAACTGAGGGGAGACCTCACTGCAGTCTTTAACATCGTCACAATGGAAAGCAGAAGGAAGGCACCGATTTCTTCACTCTCGTGACCAGTGACAGGACCTGGGGGAACAGCATGAAGCTGAGTCAGGGGAGGTTTAGGTCAGGTATCAGGAAAAGATTTTTCACCCAGAGGGTGGTCGGGCACTGGAACAGGCTCCCCAGGGAACTGGTCACAGCACTAGCCTGTCTGAGTTCATGAAGTGTCTGGACAATGCTCTCAGGCATATGGTGTTATTCTTGGGGAAGGTCCTGTGCAGGGCCAGGAGTTGGACTCAATGATCTTCATGGGTCACTTCCAATTCAGCTTATTCTGTAATTCTATGATGAAGTTCAGACCACTTGAAAGAACAGTGGAGTAGGAGAACAGTCTGTAAGACAGATTACATCAGAGCATCCAAGAAGTCCTGCTGTTCCCCTTGCATGCAGTTTATGGTTGCCTGATTACAGAGAGAATAACTCTTTGGGAATTCTCTCCCACACACTTGCAGAGGCAGAAGGGCTTGCCACTACATAGCCCCACTGTCAAAATGTTCTGGTTTTATACCAGTTCTACTTACCTTGGAATCTCTGGTATGCTAGGGCTGACTTTTGTCATGTGTTTTGTCCTTATATGACCCCAGTTTCGTTTCTTATTCTCTCCTCTCTCAACACAATTTCTATATGCTGTTATTCTACAATTCTCTTTTCTTTGCTTCTCCTATTAGTTTCTCATTTTTTCTCTTTTCACTTCTATTTTTTCATTCAGCAAACTGTTCCACAGTCTCAGTTCTTTTGCTAGATCCTATATCTCATCATTCTTCCTTTCACTCCTGGCCTACTCAAACATTCCTATTTTTTCTACACCATATTCAGCACCATTCAGTGCACAATTCAGACAGCATGTCTACTCTTTCCCCTTGTAACTAGGATCTTGCCATCCTTAATATATGTAAGGATATCACACAGAGAAAAAAAATGAACAATGAAAAATGAGCCATAATGGCAGAGCTACACCATGAAACACAACACACAGTTGTCAGCCATGGGTAATTGTAATATATAAGGGCAATATGCCCATCATGCATACACATTATCCCATCCTTAGCCACCTTACCTCACTGATTTTCTGAGCAACACCTAAGCATGAAATCTCTAGCCTGTGCTAGCAGGAGCTTTCATTCCTGCTGGAAACACCCGTGCTAAATGGACAGAGATCAAAGGCAAGAGCCAGCTGAAAAGTTAGCTACTGCCACTTCAGATTGAGCCTAAAGAGATAGACAAACTACCCTTAGAGACACCTGTAACAGCGAGATAACATTTACAGCAAACAAAATAACAGGCAGGAGTGTGTTTGTCTCCTTTGCAAATGACAGCTAACAGTGCAGGAAGGACTCAGTTCTTTTCAAGGCTTCTTTTGGCTACAGAGATTAACATCCAGATTCTGTTCAAATGTGGAGGTAGTTTTTGACCCACAACTGAGAGTCATTCCACATTTTCTGCCTATATGTACTTGTGGCAATGATGGCTTCTCTAAGAAAATGCTACCAAACTTGTATGACAAATCCGAGTGAATGTGAAAATTGCAGTTATAAAGCAATATCTAACTATATGCTAATTAAGCAATTTTGTTTCTAAGAAAAGCCACTTAGAGAACAAGTTAGATACCTCACTGTAATTGTTAGTGTACTGGCAAAGTAGAATAACTTAGATTTGTTATCAAAGGCTCTGTAACACAGCTGTCAATACTCTCCTCAGCTAAATCTATACTGCACAAAGATATTATTGAGGGAATAGTCCAGGTTCCTCTGCTTCCTTCCCATCTTGTTTGTTAGAATGACTGCCTGCTACATTTTGGTAATCGATCTTGTGCAATAGCTAGGCTGTTGGCATATCACTCAAATTTGAACTCGAAAGATAAAAAGCCTGCTTTTCATCTGATCCTTGTCCTTTGACTTAACTTACTCAGACAGCCAATTGTTAAAATTTCCATCAGTACAGCTGGATGAGTCATTTCATCCAAACAATCCATGTCTTTAAAGGGCAGACAGGGAGATAAAACAACCAAATTTTATCTTAGGCAACAAGAACTACTGTTGGTATCTATTGGGAGTAAGAATAATATAACTGGGAATAAGAATAATGTGAGTGTAATAGAAATCTGACAATAGCACATAAAATAATAGCAATGTGCAATCTGAAGAAAAGTAGCAATTTGAAGGAATAATTCCAGTCTAGGAGGAGATGCCTTAAGAGTTTCACAAGCATGTGAAAATGGTTATTTGTTTATGGCTTATGACTTACCACAACTAAAGATCATCAAACATTTGGATAGTGCTTGGCAGTCCACACAAAAGCCAACTCAGTTTGAAAGACAGAGCTCATGACTACAAACCTAACTTCTTTACCAAGTTGTACTTACTCTTTGGAGGCGAGAGGAGCTAGGTGGTAGAGGGCAACATCCAACTGATGTATATTTTCTTGAGAACTGCTGTTCTCAAGAAACAGAAGACACCCAGCACTCAAATAAAACTAATTCATAGTATGTAATACCAAAAGCACCAGTTTAGCTGAAATAAAAAACTCAAAGGCACGTGAAGGAGAGGAGAACTAATTGTTACCCTGTGGAGAAAAAATATCAAAGTAAAAACAAAAAATGAACAAGCTTGAAATTCTAGATATGGAAATTGATGATTCAGAACTGAAGCTGTTTTAGATCACTCCCTGTTTTTGACAGCATTTAAATGTTTTAAGATATTAGGGCAGTTATCATGTCTACTAGAGGATGCATAGCACTATTATGACCGATGTTGGATTTATCACATATTTTATCATTAACTATAAACAGTTACCTTTGGTAAAACAAACATCTGTGCTATAATTACTCCTCTGTAAAGTATAAAGTTTCCAAAAAAATAAGACTATCTTTGTGTACCATAGCAGGTAAATACAGATGCAGAAGATTCTTGTACAAATTCTTATCAGGAACATTATCTTTTGTTAACATTATCTTATCTTAATGAATATTATTGTTGTTGTCTCATGGCTAATGTCTGTACATAAAAATCTTGGGCAAGTCTGCCAGGAACCTAGGTGTCTACTGTAACAATTAAGATAGATCACATTTTCCTTCATTTGAAATGAGTCCTAGTCTTTTAATTGCAGCAAACACAATATATTCATCAAAAAATGACTTATACAAATTTTGTGTCTCCCTTGTTCCTCGTACTTAGAAAAGAGATCAAATGACAGAAAACAAAACTTGTTTTTCTGTTACTGTCTGTCTAGATGCTTTCTCTCGTTGTTTTTTTTTCTCCTAAGCTTTTACATTGTAATTACTTAGAGTAAACTTTTTGATGATTCTTTTGCATGTTCTTCTAAGGTTACCAGCATACACGAATTGCCGATACAATTATGGGGCAGCAAGAATGCTATCCTACCTGGGAACATGGGAACTGAGAAGGCAAATGAGATGTTTTCTTGCTTTATGCATCTATTTCCCTTAGCGCTTTTACCAGTTTTAAACTGGCTCTTCTCTCAATCTCTGTATGAACCAGTTGCTTTAATGTTCTTTGGCAGATAATCTGAAGTCAGTCTATCTCTACTGAAATAAATGCTTGTGGATTTATCAGGTTCCTGTAGCTTTGGGACAGATGACCAATAATCCTGACAGCTTGGCTGTTCATTTTTTTATTAGAAATAAATGCTGTATGACCTAGCAGAGTAACAGAGGACCTAGCTGCATTGTTGCTTTTCAGTCAGGCTGTACAGTAACAGGATGGTCTAACTCTTAGCAAAATAGTTGCTCTACTGATATACATATGATTAACTGGGCGTCCCATGGCTGCAAAATAATATCCAATGAACCTTCTTCTCCTTCCAGCACTGCCTTCATTGGAGCTGAACCACACAAAGAGCACAGTGACATCAGAACTGCACGAAGACAAATATCTCTGCTTTTATCCTTCTCTTTTATGCTAAGCTTTGGCTGATTCTAGATACATATGAATCTCTGAAGAGATCTTACACAGAGGTTTTTGCTTTCTTTTACAGATACATGGCCATTATTGATCCCTTGAAACCTAGGCTCTCTGCAACTGCTACCAAGGTGGTCATTGGGAGCATATGGATTTTGGCTTTCTTGTTGGCCTTTCCCCAGTGCCTATACTCCATAACCAAGGTGATGCCTGGGAGAACTCTTTGCTATGTAGCATGGCCAGGTGGTCCAAAACAGCATTTTACGTAAGTTTTTGTTCTTTTAAACTTGTACATGGTGGTGTCTAGACTTGGAATGGACTTAGAAAAATCTCTAGGGTGTCGTGCAGATACTCTACAGGCAGAATAACTAACAGCTTTGATCACTGAGAAATGTAGAGCTAGTTTTCTAAGTAAGGATGATAGGGCATTACACGTGATAAATGGAACAAATTAATTCTCTTCCACGTTGCTTAGTGAGCTCCCTCCCATGCTGCACGTTTACCATCATTGCTCCACCCAAGATGGCTACTTCTATACAGACAGAGACGGCCAGAATTGGAAACATAACATGCAATTCAAAGCAAGCTTTCTTTTTATCCTAACCAGGAAAACAAGGATTTCTAGTCTCTTCTTAGAATCACCTAGGTTGGAAAAGACCTCTTAAGGTCATAAAGTCCAACCATTAACCTTACACTACCAAGTCCACCAGTAGATCATGTCCCTAAGTGCCACATGTACACATGTTTTAAATACATCCAGGGATGGTGAATCAATCACTCCTCTGGGCAGCCTGTTCCAATGCTTGACAACTCTTCCCACGAAAAAGATTTTCCTAATATCCAGTCTCAACATCCCCTGGCACAACTTGAGGCCATTTCTTCTCTTGTAACTAGGGGGAAGAGACAAACATTCACCTCTCTACAATCTCTTTTCAGGTAGTTGTAGAGAATGAGAAGGCCCTAACCAGACTGTTTTTTTCCCTGGATCTCTTCATGAGAGAGCTGGATTTTGCCACTTCATTCTGTTACACTACCACAATTACTTATGTCAGATATTAGTCTAAAAGAGAAAACTGGATAACTTATAACTGGTTCCACTTTCTGAAAGTGAGAATATCAGTCAATTAAATTAAATATATCCTGTTTGCCCCTCTGGTAGAATCAGGAATAAGTGGCTACTTAGGCATCTGTCCTTTCATGTCTTCACTGGCATTTAAGAAGAACATTGTGTTCAAGGCTGAAAGCCTGTGTAATCACTAGAATCAAATTTGACCTTTTGCTCTTTTTGAGGCAGGTGAAAGAAGTCCTGGTCATACATAATTCTTATCACTATAGGAGCCATACACAGACATTTCTCTTTAGGGCAGGAAGGTCACACTCAGTGACAGCTGGGGATTCTTCACTGATCATTCACTAGGATTTTATCCGAAGTTGGCATTCAACCAGGAACTAACAGGAGGCAAAAGAATTGATCTTTGTTTTCCCAGTGCTTACATCAGCAGTGGTGACTATATTGCATGCAGGCTACAGATCTGTGTTGTCCATGTGCAACAGATCTGCCATATGAAGAATGCTGGGTGACAGGACTCTTATCAGGGTCTTTGCATTAATATATCACTAAAATACTTATTTTCCTCTTTCATTTATGATCCAGACTAGAGCTCCAAATTCCTAGCTTGCCCTCGTGATACTTGACTGTGCAAGTAAATCAACTCAGCTAGTTACGGACAAACATACCTTATTCTGCAGTCACTAATCATGATAACTATAGAGTAATTCATAATACATGCTAGGGCAGGCTCAGCATTAGACACCCCACAAAGCACATGCATTAATATGTACATAAATTTGCAGTGCAATTCAAGGCTTTCAAAAAGACAGTGAAAACACCAAGGACTAGCCAGTTAATATAAAACATGCTTTGTGCTGAAGTAGCAGTCTTGACTTCTAGCAGCCCATTCCGTCGGTATAGCTCCCCTGAAAGCACTTACCACCTTAATACCTTTTTATTGCAGGTATCATGTTATTGTGATTGTGCTGGTCTACTGCTTTCCACTGCTTGTCATGGGCATCACTTATTCCATGGTGGGAATTACCTTGTGGGGAGGAGAAATACCAGGCGACACATCCAACAAATATCACGAGCAGCTCAAAGCTAAGAGAAAGGTACTGTTCCATTAAATGCCACTAAGTGAATACTTATAAAATCATCTGCAATTGTGTTGCAACATATCACAGTAAATTCTTTCAGAAACACCAAATCACTTGAAACAGCAGTAATGAGAGATCTGTTTCAATACAAAATTTTATGAAGTTTGATAAGTTGTCTTCTATGTTCACTAGCTGTCCTTTTTGTAACTTTAATGTTTGTCATTAAATAAACGAAACATTTGGGTTTTAACTTCTAACTCCACACGTAGCAGCACATACTATGTCTCCTATGTGGAAACTAAGACAAAAAGTTTAGCCTTCACAGAGTTAAAATATTGAGTTTTGAACAATGGGCTAGCAAATCATTAGCTCTTGTTAGGTAAGATCCTCATCCTACTGAAACAAAAGTAAATCTTGCTATAATTCTCAGGTGATTAAGGTCCATACATATTTGAGATAAGCACTAATGAGCCTGTTTATAATGAATAATTTAGATTTTTAAACAATAACTATTTTTGTGAGAAACGCAAACAAATTTTCCCAGATATTTTCAATCTCTTTAACTGTACGTATTGCTTAATCTAACTAGATTTGGGACTGCTTACAAACTGAGTACTTTACTATCTCCAGTTCAGTTTTCATAATGTTGCAGTGCCATGAAGGTTTCCTTCCTATAACATTCTTTTCCTTAATCTTTCTACCTTAATCTAACTTTTCTTATTTAATGAGGCAGCCGCCTTCTTTTTATTTCTGATGATGTTTTTTCATACTAAAATGTATTTAACCTTTCAGATTTGAAAAAATGGTACCCTAATATGAACTTCTAATTCACAATGATGAGCACGTTTTCAGTTGCTCAGTTTGCCTCCCGATACTGTGTGTATGCTTGAACAGTGGCATGTGCTACTGTGCTGCAGCAACAGCAAAGTGGGGCATTGGGTCCTGAGACAACACGACATCTCCTGCAGATTCTGGAGAACACTAACATTTTCATTTCCTTCAGGACGCTGCAAGGAATATGAAAGTGGGTTTTTTCCCCCACCATACTACACGAGAAAAGTTGTTGTGGCAGAGGATATCTGAAAAGAAAGATTAGGATCATTTCCTCCACACATCTTCAGATTCATAAGAGAAAAGTGACAAGTTGTCAGAAGTTTCAGTTGTCAGAATAGTAGAGATGCCTAAACAGCTTTATGGTATGACATGCAATGCCTCCTATGAAACCAAAAGTGTAATTTATTTTTGTTTTAACATAGCTTTTTAAACGGGGAAGAATGTTAGCCTCTCTTCCAGAACCAGAATGCAGCTTGACCAGTATTGTCATTACTATTGCTTTGTAACTGTTCAAAGATTATTTGGAATGAAAACAGAGAGAAAATTTAAAAAAAAAAAAAATCATAGAAAGCTAAGCAGCATGCTTTGAATATTTGTCCCAGGCAATATTATTTGACTAATTTCCAGAAATACTGAGGCATTTCGAAAGATCCGATTTCACTCTTTGACATTACCCAAAAAGTTCAACATTACCATTACAGTCTCTGCCATGCATATTGTCACTTACCCAAAAGTGTATTTTCAAAGTTATGAGGTTACTGTTCCTACAGAACATAAGCAGAAAAAGATTCCACTGGTCAACGAGGTGTGCTATCACCAATGCTCTTCTTTGACCCAGCCACTGAAAAAAAATGAAGCAAATACTCAGCAGGTGGTGACCGGGCTCTGATTGTAAAGACAAACCAAGAAATCACTTTCTACAATAGACACAATTTGCAAAAGCAAATGTGGAAAGAAAATTATTAAATTATTGCAGAACCAGGACGTGCCAGAACTTCAGGACCTGTTATCATAATGACTAAGTATGATAATCATCTTGTGACATAGAAACTAGACTTCTCTGAAGAGAAAATCTGGCTTTTACTATATGAAATAGATGGCCCAATTAAATCCCTTGACTACTTTAAAAACAGCACCTGTTTAGAATTCCAAATATATACAAGAGACAATGAATAGCATCCTTAATTAAAGGATTTTAAATGTGAGAGTACGGGAACGCATACCTTCAAGACATGCAACGAGGGAATTAAATTATGTGCAGATATATTATAACTGCATCAGTGACTTCATGGGTAGAGCTCCATGACAGCACTTTAGCTACACTGCTGTGCTCTCCAGCAGGATTTATGAAATAACTGGTATTTGGAAAGATGAATCATAATTGGTTATTCACGGAGAGGAACTAACAGACTGGAATCCAAATAAAGCCATAACTCAGCCTGCCTCTGATAACAGAGCTAGTGCTTTGCGCTTTGCAGGCAAAGAAATCATCTGTTTTTCTTGCTGTTTAGTACATACATATCTAGACATATAGAAACTCTGTGCACTTATAATGATGGAGAAAGATAAAATCACTGACTACGTTTCATATCCGGCAATGATACAGTGCAAAGGTGTCTGATTAGGGTTGTTTGAAATGGTATTCAACATTAAGAAGGTAGTGAACAGTTCATGTAAGACCTTTAAAAGAAAGAATGTTTGCTAACAAAAGATTTGAAGCTCGAGAAAGTTGTTAGTAATTCAACAGATAGTCTCATCATTTCATATATGTGATGGTACAATACAGCCCTGAATCCTTCTGAAAGTGACACTAAGGAACAAAAGATTCAAAGAATTTCACAGTGCACACTGCAGGTCGGACAACACAAAGTCATGCTTAGTATCTTTAAGGTCAAAGACAAAACATTTAGAAATTCAAGACTGGATGAAATTACATCACTACCTTTTCTTTTTCTTTTTGACAGACAGCTCAAATATTTCAGGGACTGACCCATTTAAACCTGCCTGACATCAGTCTTTTGAACTTCTGAACATTCGCTACGTGTGGGGACTTTGCAGCCATTATCCCTTCTTCTTAAAGCTCCTGGCATGAGACTGACTGATGTTCAGCTGAACATCATTTATTCTCCTGCAATTCCCATTTTCACAATATGGAATTATAGTCTCACTGCAGTCATACATAACAAGTTTATACAGGTGTCTCATAATGTTACTATAAGATTTACTAGGTCAAAATGTTCTTTATATTCACTGCAAATACTTGCTCTCAGACGTTGTCTCCACACCCTGTTTTTCCTATCTAACAAGTTCCAATCACTCTTTCAGCTTTACTTCACCCATAAGAGGGAATAGTCATGTACTGCAAGTAAAATCAGTTACTATTGTTTTTATCAAGAGATACAGTTCTGATACAACTGTTTTCTGAAAAAAAGAACATTTATCTCAACAGAAGATGCCATTGCCTGGCCACAATGGGAAAAATATAGAGGAACAGAAAATGTTCCCCTTAACTTTCATATTTTCTTTACTGTTCCTTTTACTTATGACTGTTAACTTTGTGATAATATGTCACCAGGCATCTTCTTCAGTAATTTTCATTCCTCCACACTTATGCTTCTGCCTGTATTTTTTGCTTCTCTTAACACAGCCTGAGGTGTCATCTCAACTTCTTTTGGATTGAAGGTTGATTAAAAGCCCCATTGTTCCAATATAAAAATTGTTTCTCTAATTTGAGTATAAAACAAGAAAAAAATCACCATATGTTTGCTAGCAAATCACAGCCTCTGTGAGAACTCCTATATGAAGACTTCATACCTATTTCTCCAGTTTGTTCTCCTTTTCTTTCCCTCTCTTTCACAAATTTAAGAAAGTCCAAGTAAGGGCAGCTAAAAATGCTCAAAGGACTTATGAAGAGATTAAAATAGCCCGAAATTTTCAGTTTGGAGACAAGGAGGCCAAGGGACAAGATGTCAGGGTTTAGAGAAACAAAAAGGTGGTGGGTAAAGTGACTGAAGAACTGTTGGTCCCCAAATCCTGAAATACAAGAACTAACAGGAGAGCAGCTTAAGGCGGGTGGAAGAGAGAGTACCTTAAGAAAGGGTAATTAAAAAGTCTGAAAAGAGCATCTGAGATGTTCTCCTGCCAGATGCTTATGATCTCAGAAGATTCAGAAAGGTTTTAGGCAAATTAACAAACAATAAATTCATAAATCATAGAGTTGTTAAGGTGAGAAAAGACCTCCAAGACCAAAGAATCCAACATCTGCCCGGTCTCCACTTTGTCAACCAGACCACAGCACTAAGTGCCATGTCCATTCATTTCTTGAACACTTTCAGATACAGTAACTCCTCCACTTACCTGGGCAGCCTTTTCCAATGGCTGACAACCCTTTCAGTGAAGAAATGCTTCCTGATGTCCAAAAATTCTCCCTAATGTTCAAGTAGATACTGAAAGGATGAATCAGGGATGCACTCCTCTTTTATACAATCTTGGGTGCTGGGGCAATATTAGGAAAATAGAAGATGGAAAATGGCCAGGTTCATGGGATTTCCCTAAACAGCACCTCCTACTGCCTCTGAGACCCAAGAGTAGTATAGATAGGCAACTGTCTGATTCAGGAACTGTCCCATGCCCTCATGTTCCTGTTTTTACACAGCAGTGCAGCTATAAAAATACTCCTGACTTCTCACTGGCTTTCAGTGCAACTAAAAACACAGATTTTCCTTTTTTATTTCTTCACCGTATATGAATAAATGACACAAAAACACATTAATATATATTTTATGCTACACTTTACAAAGAAAAACACTAGTTAGAAATAATAATACTTTTGCTAGCATTAAAAGGGAGCTGACCAGGTCAGAACAAAAAAAAAAGAAGATGAATCGTTTCACTATGGAGTAGTTTATTACAGAGCAGAGGCAGAAAAAAAAATGAAAAAAGGAAAAGGGAAAAAAGGCAAGAGAGTCAAAGCCTAAAATATTGCAGTATGACATCAAAACCCTTGAAATACTGAATTAATTATGGGCTGACACAGATTTGAAAAAAAAAGACTATACTCATAATATAAAGCTTATTCATCATAAATAGGTGATGAGAATATTACACTACGAACTCATAGGTCAGATGATAATCAGTAATTAACTCTGAAATCAAAGATCCTTCTAGTTAACAAGCAACCACTAAGTCTAGATGGACAGACTAGGGTTAGACACTGCTCCACTCATAAAACCTTTTGTGAAAGTTTTCATCCAGCCATGTGAAACAAAATGTTTTGACACTCTGGGTCCAAGAGTTTGTCTGGCATGTGACTTCCTCCACCATCTTGAAACTCCACTTTTATCCTACATATTTGTTCAGACTTCTTCAAGATTGGACAGTAATTGCTTCCTCATGGGACTGCATAAAGAAATTTAGTTTAAAATCCTCCCAGTTATTTAAGCAATCCATCTTCTCCTAGCTTTTCCCAGCATGAGGACCAGAATTTCTATCTCCAATAAATTATATGTGAGATGATGACATAAGGGAATCAAAGTTTAATACAGCAGAAAGTAAATATAACTCGATCATCCTAAATTCAATTAAACACATCCCCTGGAATCAACTGCTCTAAACAATTTGTATTACAGACTTCAAGGGAAAGCCAAATCCTCACAGCTGACACCCTTATCTATACTGAATCATCATCTGTGACTAGTTTTTGAAAGTCCGACAGTAAGAAACACAGAACTTTTTGGCCTTTATTCAGGTTATGGTCTACCAAGGCTGCACATATGTCAAAATATTCACTATACATGTTTAGGTGTGCAAAGAGGACCAAATCCTAGAACATACTGTATGCAGGGTGAAGGCATCTGGATTACAGATCACCCAAACCTGCCATGCAACAGCAGTCTGTGAAAGAGACCTTGTCGTGCCTTTCCCATCATTATTTATACATGGGGCATGATTTTTTTCGTTTCCATCTTGAAGATTCATTTGTGCTTGTGCACCATGGACAGAAATTACTGCCATGGTGGTGTTGGAGCATTTTGCTCACACACTTACCACGTGTCCACTCCAGAATGGTGCAAACATACACAAAGGGCCGCAGGCACTTTCCCCTGGGAAGGCAGCTCTTCCCTGTAGCTGATCTTACATTTCTGGGAGTGAAAAGTGAAACAACCTACCCATCCTGCTGTGGGGTAATGAAGTGCCTGTATAATTTTTTTGGTCCATCAGTACTCATCTTCTGTAAATGGGTCTACTCTTTGACTTTGCAGAGATTGAAAATGAAAATAAAATGCAAAACAGAATAAATAAGTACTAGAAGAGAACTAACAGAAGAGTAAGCTGAAGAAATAAACGCTATTTTAAGAACAGATGACCTCAATGATCTAACAGTCATGGCACTATGGCTTATATTATAATGTGCGGGTGGCTGTATTGCTTGACTAGCTGAAATTTCACACAGCTACAGCTAAATTATCATTTATCCAAAATGCTGATGCATTGTGAGCACCTTGTAGGCCAAAGCTCTGTCGTGATTGAAAACCACAGGTGTACTTCAGTGCAGCCACATTCACAAATTTAGCAATTGTTGTTCAGCACATTCAAAAAGCAAGAAGACCAAGTAATATGAGGTTAAAGAACAACTTACCCTAGCTAGCACCACTTCTGTAGACTCCACTGTTTGTTATCAGTCAACAATCAAGAGAAACAGAGATGCTTTTCACAGATTCCAGTCCTTACATGGAAATGTCTGTTGATTAATTCCTCAGGCAACCGAAGGTGTAACAAAAATACTGCCCAAAGTGGCAGCTTGTTATGGTCATACACTGTGTTTCCTCTATGTGAAATACAAAGGATTGAATGAAAAGTTTCTGAAGTGATTAGTCCGACTTTATGATTTCATACTTTTAAGTCACTCTCCAAGGTTACAACCATGTAGTCATATATATATCTCAGACTTTACGAAACTACTCTAGAAATTAAATCTTTTTGAAGATTTTCCTGTCAATGAGCCATGGCAAGTTTTAAACATCAACTTTATCTGTGGTTGTGTTTGACAATGTCAAACATAAAGAAAAAAAAAAAACACGAAGAAGGAATTGTCAGATGCTTTTAAAGGCTCTTCCAACAACAAGCTCATCCCTTGTTTGCCAGACACTGGAAGATGTTGAACTGTGTCTAGTGCTTTCTCCACTTATTTACTGAGTGTCAGTTTGCTTCTTTCAATATTAAAATGTTAAATGAAAACAGGACAGGAACCAGCCTTCAGGCCTGTCACCATAGGCAACTCTAACAAAATTCCTCTGGTATCATCTTAAACCTCCATCTTCTAAAAAAATCTCACCAATCCTAGAGTTCAATTTTGCAGGCTAAATTTCTTTATAGAAAGCTCTACTTATGCCATTATTTTCAGTTAGCTTAATTAATTATTTAATGTGCCTCACTGGTGTCACCTCTACAGATGTTTTTATATCCATTTCCTCTCTATTTTTGTTTATGTTTGTTACAAAAATGAAACAAGTGCTTCCTTTTATAGAGCAACATCTTTATGCAAAAAGTGACCAAAACCAGACAAAGAATGCCAGCAATGTAGGGTCATCATGGTCCTGCACAGGGGTAATTCCCTGTTCTCCACTGGGAATGCCTCATCTGGAACATACCAATATCTCATTTTTTGCTTTCATTAAACAGATGACCTGGTCATGCTAGTATCAGTCAATAACATCTCTCCCCTCTTCATTTGTTCACAGCGGGCAAACAAATTTACAGCAGATAATTTTATTAGTCCTTAATTGTGCAAATGCCAGAATTTTTCTGAGTATGATCCTACCTATGGAAGTATAGTGTAAAACAACCCCCAAAACTAGCACAGTACCAGTCCAGCAGTTTCCATCTGCTCTGTGATATCTGTCACTGCCACCACCCCACCTACGGACACAGTCACTACTGGGACCATACAAAGTATATGACCAGCACTGTGAAGCTGCATTTCTGCTCCAACAGTTCTTCCACATCCAGGTTCTTTCTCTGCCTTGCTTCTGTAGCAGCAAAGTTGCTCAGAAGTGTCTCATCATCAAACTTACTTGGCACACCTTTATTTTGGTGCACAAAACTCCTCAGTAAATACATTAAATGAGGCAGATCTCAAGACTGATACTTAGAGAATATATCCTGGATTGGAGGGAGACTAGTATTAAATAGTTTCTAATAAAAATATTTTTCTCTCAACTACCTTTCCAGGGCAAACTGTTTCCCAAATCATGCTCAGTAGCAAAATGTAACAGGTAAAATTACTTAAAAAAATTAATAACAAAAGATAAGTTTCCTCTCATCCTGCTTCTGGGCATCTCTTACTATGATATCCTTAACTCTGAGCATTTATGGGAAGTATGAAATAGCCTTGTTAATATGGTAGGTGCAAACCAATCCTAGTAAAGCTAGAGCCTGACTTCACAAGCTGTTACATGTGCCTAAAATTGGGTTTGTAACCCTGTAGATGGAATTAGTTACACAAGATGCGACATGCTGCTCAGTATGCTTCCTTACAGAGCACAGATGCTGACCCTGTCTGCTGCTCTTCTCCACAGCTCTGCATTTGTGAGTCAGGACTGGTCATTAAGAAGGTTATCGGACCAGACTTTTTGAACAGTTGTTCCATAACCGTAAAGACAAATACCCTGCCAGACTCACCAGATTGGCATTAACACAATAGTCACAGTCTCTACTTGCAAGTAATTGCCATTACAGCTAAAAGTTTGCAGAACAGGAATTTTTTTTTAAGCTTATTTTCTCTTAAGTTTAAGAAAAATTGCAAAAGGGTAATGAGGGTCAGAACATCATATGAATATCTTTCTGGCAAAAATACTAGCAGAATAAGATATCTTTTCCTATTTTGATCAGTAATACATTCCCATAGGTATCAAAAATCTCTACCAGAATACACAGTATTGATAGGAAAGCGTGATTTGGGCATTTTAATTTATCATTAATTAAATTCTTGCACAATCATCACATTAATTACAATGTATGACCCCCTCTCTAAACACATACACACAAAGAAGCACTTTATTCCAGTAGGATGAGGCAGAATAACCAATAATCATTGGTTTTAAGTTTTAAAAAGTTCTGTTAAACTCTTTCTATTACCAAGTATATGGACTGAAAACCTACTGAAAATGTAGGGAATGAGCAAAGTAATTATTAATGTTGTGGATCATGATTTTTATTTCACAGTCTCACTCTTCACATGCTTAGAAGTTGCCTAGGGAAAGACTGGGAATGAGGTACAGGGGAATTATTTTCATTGCATGTTAAACCCAAAATATTTTTTACAGAGCTATTTTATGGTCTTAGAACTTCAGAAAAAAAGGGTTCCTCTGTTCTCCTTTTCAGGATTTTTTTTTTTTAATAGCAACTTGTTCTCTTTTTAATGATTTGCCTAGAATTTTGAACGAGATTTCCTACTGAGCTAAAAAATAAAATCAGACCTCCTAAACATGATTGACATGGTGAAATATAACAAAATTACCGGAAGCTACTCTTCACTGCTCTCTATCTCCAAATAGATACAGAACAGTCAGCAGCTGTACCAGCTTCCATTCATTGTGTCAAGTTCCTAAAACTCAGCTATGAACTGTGAACAAACACATCTTTCCACACTCATCGTCCATGCTTCAAGCAGCAACCACAGAGAAGTAAAAGCAGAGTAAATACTAAAAATGGCTTTTTACTGTGCATAAACCTTGCCAGTTTAAGTATTTACTGACAAACTGATGGAAGTTTTCTGGTTAATACTTTTTTATAGAACAGCTGGCAATATCTCCAGGTCCGGGGCAGATTTAAGAGACTGGTTCTGTATGGTCAGTGGTTAGGCTCAGAATTGTGCACTTACAGTTGCTGTGATATTTCTCCTTGTTATTTTTATATTTCTGATCACTGGTGGCAGAAAATTTACGTGAAATATAAAGTCTAGGCACAGTCCTAGGGCACAACTTTCTGCTTACTAATGCCTCAAATTTTTAAGAATGGAAGTAACACTAGGTTAACAAACCAAAAATTTCAACATGACTTCACTCCAATGTTAGTGAGCTCTGTGTGTTTTCAAACGCAATGCTGAATTCAACGACACATGTTCTTTAATAATAAAACCTTTCTACAAGAAAGATAAATTAAAGCCAAGTGTCTCTTTTTCAACATTCAGATTTTCAGCATGGAGATTATGATCTCCATGTTTCAAACTACAGAGTCGGGTTTTTTTTAGACAGACTTCATTTCCTCTGTGCAGTTCTCCTCAAGTTCAAGTCTGGGACCTGACCTTCCAGACAGGTAACCTTAAAATCTCACATTCAGGACAAAGTGTGTTCTTTAAGTTGTATGCAAATTTTTTCACCAGCATATAAACAAACCTTGGAAACTACAAAAGGTCTTTTGTTGTCTCATCTAACCTGCAAAGTTATCGCATTACATATCCTACCTAAATTATGACCACATGAATAGTCCTGCGTGTGCATGGGTGTGTAAATATATATATATATATATATATA